>CAIGQQ010036980.1:1691581-1744152 GCA_903798035.1 Danio albolineatus | reverse complement strand
TAGGGGCTTTGTATATATATTTAATGGAAAAATAAATATAGAAAAAAAGCCCCCACAATAGTTCATAAACATAATCAACGCTGAAAACAATTTGTTTAAAACAAAGATTTTTAAAAATATATATTTTTTAATTAATTTCAAACAAAAGGCCTAATATTAATTTATTTAAAATGTTTACCAACACAGTGACAAAAATAACAGAAAATAACACTTAAAAAATAAATAAATAAATAAATACAGACAAATCAGTCAATCTCGATTAGCCATTGAAACAAATCCAGTGATAAAGTGAAAGGAAATACTGAAAAAACAATAAAGTCCTAATATCATACTTTTAAACATGCCCCCAACACTATGACTAAGAGACACGCTATGTTTGCGGGCCTACACTGGGTTTCTGTCCATCCAGTGTTCCCATCCTCCTGTCTCCCTGGAGAAACCCTCCTAACAGACGCATATAGATGAGGCTGTAATTGGCTGACCCCGGGCATCTTTCCCCAGGCTTAATTAGGCTGCCAGTCTGTCCCCAGATTGTCCCTATTCTCACCCGTCCCCACTTCCAGAACTTAGATAGGAGAAATGGGGATGTGTGGGATTTGACGCCCATGAGAACACATCGAGAACGACTGCTAATGTACGAGCTCTTTTAAGATCTCTTTTGCAGATTTAGCACATGACGACACATATTACCATTAAACAGAGCAAGAGTTAAAATCCTCCAGTTCAATACTTAAAGACACTGCAGGTGAACAGGGTTAAAATATTCATCAATTTGTTTCCAGCAAGCTTCCCAAATTGTTTAATTGCATTAAGAATCCTTTAAAGACCTTTTGAGACCTTTAAATTTTCTAAAATTTTATGTTAAAATATGCAAATGAGACATTATCTCATAAATTATAAATAAATTTGTAACATAAAAATCTGGAAATTGGATGTGAGTTTTAAAGTAAAGTAAGTGTTAAAATTATTGTACTGATTTATTTGTTTATTTACTCATTATTTTTAATATATTAGATGATATTTGATTTTTTTTCAGATTTCCAGTCTCATTTTATCACTCCATAATTCTCTAACAACTGGGAAAAGATTATTTATTTATTTGTTAATTTTATTTTGTTAAGGGATGAATCAAAAGAGGAGCAAGAAAGAGGGGCAAACAGTGACAAAATTTTATATTTTATATAAATATGTATAATGTGTCTAATATATAATTAATATATAATTAATATTTTATTTTATTTATTTGGATATTTCTTGTAGAATCAGAGGTTCTATGAATCAGGCATATTTTTATCAAATCTTTATATAAAAAAAATTCAGAATGAATATAAATTTTGGTTTATGCAGGTGCTGCAGAAGTTGGGATTTTTGGCTCAGTGCAGAGAAAAAAAGGCCTTTAAAAATATGTTGAAACAGACACAAATTGTTTAAAAAAAAAAACATATTTAGAATTTTTTTCTGTACATCAGACTGAAAAAAAAAACAATATGAAAAGCCTAAAATAGCCCTCTCGCTTTTAACAGAGCAAGAATAAAGTTCACCTGGTTTACCACTTAAACTTCATCCAGTGCGAATGAAGCTTCCTGTATTTGAGTGGCAGTTTGATCAGCAGTGATGATGAGGTGATGTCATGGCCGCTCTTTATGGACACTTGCTAATGAGGTGTCAAAAGTAATCTGACACTTGGCAGAGTCCAGCGGTAAATGTACGCACTTGTGAACTTACTGCAATTTACCTGAAATGAACAAACTGAATGATTCATTACAAATCACATTAGAGGACTCAGACTTTTTACTGCTATCAGTGCTTATAATGAATTAACTTTTTTACAGCACAAGATTGTGAAGCAAGTTTGTCAAAGTAACTATAGAGTACGACAAATTAAAGCTGTTAACTTTGTTTTCTACTTTTCAAAGTCCTATAATGATGGTTTAAATTATGTTTTCTACTTTTTCCAAATATTGATTTTCTTCCTGAAAATAAAGATACAAAAAGATAGAAACTATTATACTATTACAAATGTCAACATAAACAAACATAGAACATTTTATTTTATTTTTTATAACATTTACCTGCTTTGCATCTACAGAAATGCTACAGAAAAACTACATTTTAAATTATTGAATACATTTTAAAATATTGTCTAAATTATAACTTGACATATAATACACTCTCAGAAATAAAATCGCTGGCGTAGTATCTTTTAAAAAAGTACACTTTTGTACAATAAAGGTGGACATAAGTACATTTAGGGTACACTACCTTAAAGGACCTGTCAGAAACAAAAATGTACCTTTTGAAAAGGTACCATCCCAGTGACAGATATTCTACCTTCATTTCTGATAGTGTAAAATATGAATGTAACTTAATGAATATAACCTTTCTTTGCATCTTTAATAATCTGAAAACCTCAATTTTAACATGGAAATATTTAACTAAATTTAATATTTAATGCTTTTACATTTTAGTTTGGTATCTTTTTAGCAAAAAAATAAAATGCAATATATTTAAAAATAGGTATATTTTTAATATTTAAACTGAAAAAAAAAAAGTAAAAAAAAAAACGTAATCCCAAAATTTTAATTTGAGATTTCTGGAAATTATATTTTTCAATTGTTGTAGTGGTTGTGAAAACTAACAACTTACAAGTATCCATTTGTAATTTGGCTTAGAGACACAGAAAAAGAGACAGAACAGAAAAGAGAGAGAGAGGTTAAAAGAAACTAAAGACATTCTTTAGCCAATGTTCCTGAGTTCTTTGAGAGTAAATTAGTGGAAGAGCAGGGCGGCTTACTTTATTATTGTAATCCACAGTGCTAGCGCCGTGACCTTTAGCAAGATGATTGTTTCTCATTTATGAGTTTGAAGGTGCAATTTACTGAACGGTTTGATCCATAGGACCTGACCTTTGTAAATTGGCTGTTAAGCATATCAGGACTCGACCAACCTGCCCCACACATGCTCTAAATGAACACAACATCCGCCCTCATTCGCCTGCCCACACATACACCAAGTTAAACTCACACTTTCAGCGAGCAATTCCTTCAAAACAAATGGCAACTGGGAATGCAATATCAATTGTCTATAAGTAGACAAGGTGGCGGTTAGTTTACCACATTTTTATTGGTCAGTCACACACACGCAAGCACGCACACGCAGACACACACAAACACAAAAAAGGTCTGCTCAGGTTGATCCATATGCTAAAAATAATGAAGAAGTGACAGATAACATACAGTAGTGACAGAAAGTTAGAGATTTAAAGATTAAATTGACCCAAAATTTTTCATTAAAAGCTTAAAAAAAAAAAAAAAAGCACTTTACTTGAAGGGGGTGTTCGTCAGTCATAAAAACTTTATAATCATGAAATCACACCAAAAATGCAAAGGTATTGAGATGTCTTTGTTATGAGAACTTAACATAATCAAACAATAACCTGTCTTTGTCATGACACCTTCAAGACAACAAAACTTTGTCAAAAACATAATTCTAACAAGGCCACTATAACAGTCCTGAATTGTACAATATATACATTGTCAATAATATTTTTCTTGAACTCAACTACAAAGATTCAAACAGAATTTGTGAATAAAATGTAATTAAATGTCATTACATATCAATGACAATGTTAAAATTATTTGACAGAGTATTGACCTTTTGGTCTTTCCCCGCCATTGATGAGATAACTTGTCGATCAAGAGAAGATGCTTTCCCACCTTTGACAGGTTTTTACAGCAATTGTTGGAGGTATATTATAGTAAGAGAATACTTAACCCATGTCCTGAGAGAAGTGCAGGACTTCTCTGTCCCCTGGGAATGAAATATAAGATGATCAGAGTAAGTGAAAGTGAGACCGTGGCTAAAACTAGGCTATACAATCTTCCTTTGGCTTAATCCCTTATGTGTATGTGGTGGATGTATGTAGAGTTGAAGTCAGAATTATTAGCCTCCCTGTGTATTTTTTCCCCCAATTTCTGTTTAATGGATAGAATATTTTGCAACACAATTCAAATACTTTTATTAACTAATTTCTAAAAACTGATTTTTGTATCTTTGCCATGATGACAGTACACAATATATTATACTACATCTATAATGTACTTTACTAGATGTTAAACCTTATTCAGATTAAAGTGCAATTTAAAGATTCCTTGCTCTGTTAAACATCATTTGGGAAATATTTGAAAAAGCAAAAAATAAATAAATAAATAAAAAATCACAGTGCATTTTCAAGATATACAGTATATAATATTATACTGTATATCTTAATACTGCACTACTTTCAGAAAAATAGCATTTTTGATAAAACCTACCTGCATTTAAGTGGGGATAAGACATAAATGTGTGAAGATAGAATATATATTTTTTAAAGCAAATACTTGCTTCTTTGTTTTGATTTATACTATGCAAATAGCAATAACTTTTTTAAGTGTCATCAAATTTGCTGGCCCGCAAAGAGTTGTCATGACAAAAACAAAGACAGGATGTCATAAGCACTCTTAAAATCTCTCATACTTATGACAGGTCATATGACGATTATAAAGGTGTCATGACAGTCTCATAAACACCCCTTCAGGTAAGGTGTTACCAAACGTGCATGGAAGAGGCAGGATGACATTTAAAACTAGTCCAAATGTTTGTCTGACAGAAGAAAGTCAAATACATCAAGGATAGCTTGAGGGTGTAATTTACGAGGTCATTTTCAATTTTGGATGACTCCCAAAAAAGGCTGCCTTGTCAAGACTGGACACGTCCTATCATATAAAACATGCAAGACTAGACTAACTTTTGCTGAAGAGCATATTGTCTGCATAGAGAACTGTACAAAAGTTTACTTTAGTGATGAAAGCACGTTTCATTTATTTTGGCTTGTTGGGAAATATCACATTCGTTGTCAAACTGGGGAGAGAGTGAACCCAACTGCTTTTTTTTTTTTTTTTTTTTTTTTGGCTTTGGCTAGTTGTGTGTACACTTTTGTCATTTAAAGAATGGTTTAGTACTTCTCAGTCATGTACAACAACATGAATAATTATTTCATTTATTTTCCTTCAGCTTAGTCTCTATTTCAGAGGTCATCAACTATTGCCCTTCCAGCCACAACCTAGTACTGGAAAACACCCATACACACTAATTAATACTCATACACCACAGACAACTTAGTTCATCAGTTTCATTTATAGTGCATGTCTTTGGACTGTAGGGGAAAGCGGAGCACCCGGAAGAAATCCACGTAAACACGGGGAGAACATGCAAACTCCACACAGAAATGCCAACTGGTCCAGCCGGGACTCGAACCAGCGACCTTCTTGCTGTGAGGAGACAGTGCTAACCACTGAGCCACAGTGCCGCACAATAAATATTTATTTATTTCTTAAAATTTTCTCTCCCATATGCTAAACTAATTCAATTACTATCACAAGCACTCTATTAATCAACTTGTAGCTTAAACGAACAATTAGTCAACTTTAAACATGGTATTTTTTCATTATTTTATATGACCAACGAAAACGGTTCCAATTAACGATTATATTTATATATATATATATTATATTTATATATTATATTTATCTCAGAACAACACAGAAGTCTTTAGTTCCTGAATCCGATTTTGAATAAATTATTCAATTTGTAATTTATAAAGACATAAAGCAATTTGCTTAATTTCTAACTGAATCAGCCAATCAGAACAAATCATTAGAATGAATGATTCAACGACACAAAAACAATGTGTATATATTTTCAGTTAATCAACAGCCTCCAGCCTTCCGCATTTAATTACAATACACAATTAAAGAGACTGCTCACTCAGTTTTGATGCGTTATTATTAATAATTGTTTACTCGTGCCTAATTATTTGTTCTTTTTCAGAGATTGACAGCTATGATTTCAAAGAAAAAAATAATATCAGTAATGAAGAGCTTTGCCATATTCCTGATTTAAGCGCTTCATTAATTTTTGTCTTTACATTTCCACGAAAAAAATATTTGATTAGAAATGAATCGCTGTTCATTACGAGTCAATGCAACGCTTCACATGTTCTCCTGTATAAGTGAAACTGAGATAAAAGCAGATCATTTAATGCTGTAGATGTTGCGTTGAGTAATTCAAGGAAAAGAGCTTTTCATTATGCAAGAATGCTAAATTATCATTATGCAAATCAATCTAGATTTAAATGAGCGCTCTTTTACCAACACGCTGTGGAGCAGAACATTACCGGAGCTGGAGGCTACCTATTTAAAACACAGTAGTGAAATCATTTAACTGAGCAATAGATTCAATTAACATCCGATCCGTTTGAGAGGATGCCAGTGTCGGACCACAATTAAATCTCATCGTCGTTCTCATTTTGAGTGAAAGATGGTGACAGCGATGTCTTTCTACTCACCGAAGAGCCGACTCGTCAACATCGGCACTTTTTTTTTCTTTTCTTCTGAATGTGATCCAGACATCCTTCTGACTCGGCCATCGCCTGCATGGGATAAAAAGACATTATTTTATTATGAATCCATGGGTGTCAGATTTCATTTCATGGCTTAAATTTTGCAGATTAAGCCGTTAGAGATATTCCAGCGCATCTCATTAATATCTGAAAGCGGTAATGTGTAATTTGTGGTGGTAATCATTGAAATAATTTCTGCGAATGTATGCAGCAGTACAATTCAGGCTTAGGACGCTGCAGGACCCTTCTTATTTGACAATTAACTTATAATTCCAAACAGGGATTTGTCCCCTGTCCACGGTTATTTCTCAGACAGAAAAGAGACCCGTGGGTGAAGAAGGGGGGCCCAGCAAGTTCCTTTTTTGATATCACACAGAGTGTTTCAAACTGAGGGTCACAAGAGGTTTGCAAAAGTGAGAAAATATATGTAATTAAATTATTTAATTAATAAAAATATTGTTCTGGCATAAATAATATGACATTATGTTTATAAAATGTTTTACTAATGAAAAAATGCAGGGTTGTGTAATTTTGGGGGAATAAAAATCCTGATTTTATGTTCATAAACACAAGATTTTAATTTTAACAAAAAAATTAAATAAAATAAAAAAAACTCAAATTGTATTTTTCAACAATAACGTAATGCAAATTGTTTTTCTATAAATTAATTATATCTAGATTCATATCATTCAAATCCTCACTCCCACATGAAAAAATATTATAAAAATATATTGTTTTATATTATCAGAACTACTTAAAAATGTTTAAAATGATATTTGAAGTTTTTTTTATTAATTTCAATACATTTCAAAATATGTGTATGAGTATGTTTATCTTAACAATATAAAAATGTATATTTTATTGTAATGCATTCAAGATTAAATATAAATGATGTAATAACAATAACAACAACAATATGTATAATAAGTATAATAATTTTTAAAATAATAATAATAATAATAATAATAATAATAATAATGAATTATCATAATTCGTTCATTCATTTTCCTTCGGCTTAGACACTTATTTATCATGAACCGCCAACTATGTTTTACGCAGCAAATGCTCTTCCAGCTGCAACCCAGTACTTGGAAACACTGATACACTCTCACATTTCACACTCATACACTACAGCCAATTTAGTTTATTCAATTCACATATAGTGCATGTCCCATGCGAACACCGGAAGAACATGCAAACTGCACACAAAAATGCCAAGCAACCCAGCCAGAACTCGAACCAGTGACCTTCTTGCAGTGAGGGGACAGTGGTAACCACTGAGCTGCCCCATTATCATTATTATTAATAATAATAATTAATTAATTAAGAATAAAACATAATTTCTGTTTCATATTCACAAATTTTGTTCATTTCACTATTTATGTTTAGAAGTGATTTGAAATTATAATTTGATTTACATATTTTATATTTATTTATATTTATTAACAAATCTGCACATAAATTACACATACGCATAATAGAACATGTTTTTATACACACAGAAAAGTCCTTGAACGCAAAAAAACTCTTAAATTCCCCTGGTCCAGCACACTCATTCAACATTCCCTGACATTCTAAAAATGTTGTCCTGTGCCCATGAAATGTATGCCAGCACCTCAAAGGGCCCCATCACCGAACATGACACTCATCCAAACAAGCTACATTTGAATATTCGCACACCTACAGGCAAAATATCAGCTCTTCTCCCCAAATGTCCGGACCTCCAAACTTCACCCTCCTCTGCGGCTCGACCCTCGTTTGCATCGGGGCAAATTTCTCAGCCTGGCATCGCCTCCATGCTCAAACGTGAAGGACAGGAGGAAGGCCGCATGCTTGTAGGCCGTCTAAAGAGAAGCAAAAAGGCACATGAAATTAAAGATGATCATCCCGCTGTCAGAAACAGAGCACATTTCGGCCCCATAGAGTCCCCATAGAGACCCGTTATACGGCATATGCCTCTTGCCAATCAGAGCAGCCCCGAGCTCTATGGGATCACTGATGAAATATGGACAATGGCGTGCAAGGTGGGCACAAGGGGAGGCAGGCAACTTAATGAGGCAATTTCTCAGATAATAAGATTGGAAGATATGCTAATATTTCTACCTTAAGGAGATAATTATGATGTAGAAGATAGAATATTTTATCTTAAAGCGACAGTGCACTGGTCCCAGTCCTGATGCTAATGTACAAGCTATTTTTTTTTTTTTTGGTTGATGCTTTTTAATGTGTGCTCTGGGACGGGTTGAAAAACAATGCTGGCTAGGCCATTTTTTTTTTCTTTTTTGTGCTTTCTTTGATCATGTTGATCGGGACTGTTTTGAATGTCCGCCTGAGACTTTCAAAGAAAGTATCAAGGCTTATATACTGTATATTGACATCATTTAGGGAACAATTATGGTAATGCTTAACTACATATACATTTTGATCTAATAAATATTGTTATTTCTACAAGATTTGATCACTTCTTTAAAGGCTGTTCTTCTTTTTTTTACATGTGGTTTAATAAAAAGTGTCATTTAATTATTTATTTGTTTATTAAGTGTTATACCTAATTATACCTAATGAAATAGACAATTATTATAGTATTGTAGTAATATTATGAAACATTAATACGCTATAATACAAAATTTCAGTTAATATTTTTACCATATTAAATAATATAAAAGATTATTTAATTCAATTAAAGAGTTAAATAGATATGATTCTCCATAACCATGGTAATAAAGAACCAATTGTGCATCAGTGAACCAGTCGCTTGCATATTAACGAGGTGAAGTAGTCACATGACTGTTCTAAGGTCATTAATTGGTCATTGATCAGAGTGCCCACGCTAATATACATGAACATCATTTGCATTGCAAAGAGGTTATTTGGTTATTATCTTATAAAGATGTAAGGTTGCTATATGGAAAAAAATGACCTGGGGCTTTGGAGTATCCCACAATTTTCTGCTTATTTCATTACTCTCCCTTTCTCTCTCTCTCTCTCTCTCTCTCTCTCTCTCTCTTAGAGGATACATGCACCTCCAATTACAGTTAGTAATAATGAGCTCCATTAGATAATTACTACTGTAGCTCAGCTGCTCTGAAAAACAAGCTGATTCGGAGGAGGACAAAGTTTCATTGGTTAAAGTCTGTGAGCTATGTCCCTCGACGGGGAAACTGGAGAAGTGAGTGGAGATGGTCATCAGGAAGTAAATTTAACCACATGTCACCACTGAACAAAAGTAGGACACATCTGGAGCCTTCAAGCAGACCATCTACAGAATCCACATTTTGGCTTTCTGAGGATGGAGGAGTGACGAACACAATGTTCCCCAGTCATTGACTGCTAAGACATCTGTAACTTTTCTGTGCTGTTAGTAATGAAGATTCAGTCTGAGATAGTAAGAGGAGAGGAGAAGCACTCTGAGAAGAAGTTTTAGCCCTCAATATGGCGATGGTAAAAAATGAGAGCGAGTAACATTTTTGTTGGTACTAGTAATTGAAATTGTCTTCTGTTTCAAAGCCTTAACACTATAAAACACTTCTGACTGTTCATATAAGACTGTGCTGAATTGAATTTGCCATGTCATATTTACATTCAAGGCTTCTACACTGAAAAAAAATGGTTCATTGCAAATTGTTGCAAACAATTTATATAAACTGAATTTAAACAAACAAATGAAGTCGTTGTTTAAATTCAGCCCATATAAATCCTTTACAAGCACTTACCTTAAAAATGTTTGGTAAATCCAATGAATCATTTTCTTCAGTGTATCGAGATTTCAGAATGAAGCTTTGAATTTCATCGTCATTTATAAAGTCATTACTATAAAAATTGTTTTTTTGTAATGTAGCCTATTATTGTGTGAGTTACTAGAGTACCCCTGAAGTTGTATATTACTTTGTCCTACTAGTGGTAGGGCAAAGTTTATTTACTAAAATTTAATTTAATTTAATTTAATTTAATTTAATTTAATTTAATTTAATTTAATTTAATTTAATTTAATTTAATTTAATTTAATTTAATTTCATTCATTCATTCATTCATTTTCTTTTCGGCTTAGTCCCTTTATTAATCCGGGGTCGCCACAGCGGAATAAACCGCCAACTTATCCAGCATTTGTTTTACGCAGCGGATGCCCTTCCAGCCACAACCCATCTCTGGGAAACACATCCATACATTCTCATTCACACACATACACTATGGACAATTTAGCTTACCCAATTCACCTGTACCGCATGTCTTTGGACTGTGGGGGAAACCGGAGCACCCGGAGGAAACCCACGCAACCATGAGGAGAACATGCAAACTCCACACAGAAATGCCAACTGGCCCGGCCGGGGATCGAACCAGCGACCTTCTTGCTGTCAGGCGAACATGCTACCCACTAGGCCACCTTGGTGCCTTTAATTTTATTTCATTTCATTTCATTTCATTTCATTTCATTTCATTTCATTTCATTTTACGTTTTAAAAACATGTCTGAAAAAAGGGATGTTTTTGCTACCAGAAAGTACACAGGAAAAAGCAGTGAATGCTGAAATGTATGCATTCAATTTGATTACTATAGAAGTTCAATGTATAAATACTCAGAACACTTTTTTTTTTGTAATTTATTAATATAACACTGTTATGATAAAATATACACACATTAGTTTTGAAAATTGGAGGAGGCCCTTATTGGTTTTGTAGTGGTCTTTTTTATTTTAAATCAAATAAAAAAGCGATGGCCTTAAAAGTGCAGTAGGTGATCTGCCAAAATGCTTCCCGTTAGCAATATATCTGAAAACACAGTCCCTCCACTGCCATCCAAAGCCACGCTTCCTAAAATCACAAATGTGCACCTTAAAGATGACAGAAGACAACAAACTTCATGTCATTCACCAGTTACTACAATACAGAACGAAAGAGTGTATTATATACAGCATTTTTTTTGTGTAGCAAGCAAAACTCATAATAATGTGCAATATTTTATACATGCAAGGATCGCTGGTCTCACTCTCTCACGTGCTCTGTCCTAAAGTGGCTACTGTATGCTTAGTGGTTGGCCGGCAGCGTGCATGAATTACACTTATTACTAAGCCACACTTACATGCTATTTCAGACCAAATATTCAAAGTAGCATAATAAACAATATATGGAGCGCGTCACAGGTTGTCATTGCTCAAAAATTAACCAATGTGAATATAAAACCAACTTCACCTCAGTAAAGCAGGCTAGGTTGAAGAGCAGTATTTACTTCTGTTTTGTAATTAAACTAAATAAAAATCTACATTATCAATGCTGTAAAAGGTACCTTATGAAATTGAAAAGAGTCACATGAATCTTTCGGGAATATTTCAGTGGTTGAACAACTCCTCTGTGCATATAATTCATTCATAACAACAAAATCTATATAAGCTTTGCGTGATTAAAATGGTTTAAAAACATTACTTGTCTAAAAGAAATACTTCAGCCATAGTGTCATCCTTCATCCAGCATGCAAAAGTAAAAATGTAACTCCAGCGTGCAAAAAAAATTGATTCAGCATTTGTTCTTACTGCTGTCATGCTTTCTCTCGTGTGCAGGTGAAAGCAGCTTACAAATCTAAATTTGTTGCTGTTTGGGCTACATATCAGAATTATGAGAATTGTCGGCCCGACAAATTTTGATTGGATGAACATTTATTTGCCTTACCCAGAATATAAAAATACAAATAAATACATTTAGATAATTTACTTTAATCATTACTATTCAAATGTAAAGAGACTTTTAACCACCACCACAAAAAATGTTTTCTGAAGACAAACACCTACTGCACCTTTAAAGAATTAGTTCACCTAAAAAATCAAATTTTGGCTACTTAATGTTACTCCAAATCCGTGAGAAATTCATTAATCTTTGGAACACAAATGAAAAAACTTTATCCGAATATGAGAGATTCAAAGATTATTCATCTAAACTTTCACAGAAAATTATAAAATAAATTAAAGAACAAGGTTGGAATATCACATTTTAGCCGTTCCACAATCATAAACACAAAAAGTTTCATTCACAATAATCTAATGACATCCACAGAATGTGCTACTGAGTATTTGAGAATATATCTGGTGTCTTCAAAATAATAGTCCAGGAATTCCTGACATATACGTAGTAGTGGCCATAAGTGACATCAGAATAATTCAAATTTATTGCTGTCATGTTGTGCTTGTAGATAGATACTTTGGAATTAAAAAAAAAAATTTGCTTAATATTTATGTTCTTAATTTGTGACAATGCAAGAAAACATGCTTACTATTGAATTAGCAAAGTAATAGGTGCTTATTAACTACAAAGAATAACCATTTAAATATTACTAACTGATTATATTGTAGTCAATGATTATTTCTTTTGCTGAGCTACTTTTTGCCCAGTAATTTTAACACCTTTTTCCTCTTCTCAATATAACATGTTCATAAAATATAGATTGTTTAATTCAAATTCAAAATAAATATTGGGTAAATGACAACTTAATAAGTTTACAATATTGACTGCAAATACCTGAAAACAACAAAGAATAGTAAAAACAAGAAAAGTAATTTTGCAGGAATAAAAAAAAAACTTATTCAGAAAAGGATTTTGCATTATAACTTTTTTTTTAAATTCAATTTGTTATTCAGCTCAGAATGAGAGTAAAACGCATCACATGTACATGGTTAGCTCCCTATTTAGCATACTGATTAATCTATGCCCAGTGTGGGCGTCATGGGCAATCTGAATGGTGGGTAAATGCCATCTCCAGGCTGGCGGGAGTCTTTGTGATATTGCTTCTCTCTCGCTCTCTCTCTCTGTCAAATAGAATTCATGTATATTTTGCAATCCTTGCATCCTATTATGCGCAATAAACTAGCTACTTTATCCATGACAGCACCTGGCTGGCGGCGAAAATATGCAGAAGCCAATCTGCCAAACACACCCTTTCAAAATCAAATTTATTTAGTTAGAAACGCTCTCAAAGACACTCTTGTAAGCTATCATGTAACATTGTGATTAGAATACAGACAAGCAGAAATTTAATTCATTTCAAATTCAGAGCCGCTCCGCTTCCTATTATGCTGCTGTATCAGTAAATTGTAAACCCTCCGTTGCGGCATTACAATTCAAACAAGGTTAGTTTTCAAACACCTGATTTGAATAAGCTGAAAAAAGAGGAGAGGAAAATGAAGGAAGAACTGCTTCGACAGCCTTTGTGTCAGCGCACGGCGAGAGATGAAGAAGTGAAGGCACGCGAGAGGCACTTTTGGATGCGATGGCTGAGCGATAACGCCCGAGGAAGTGTCAGCTAATTTCAATGCAGCACCTACAGCACAATTATTATTATTATCACCAAATCATGGAAATAAATTAAAAGAGCGAGATCCGAAAATAGCGCATCTGGGCCTTACACTTCACAGGTACACCCAGTGGGGATTCAGGAGAAGATGACTTTGCCTCATTATGTGCCTGGATGGCGTGTGTGTGTGAAGGGAGATGGTGGACTCGCTGTAATGCCAGATCTCAACAGATGAGATACGGGCTGTAATTTGAATGCCAGTGGGAGGCAATTTAAACACATGGCAGTCAGAGAACGCCCGAGTCTGGTGACACTCTGATCAGCAGCAGGGCCGCTCAGGCTCGCCAAGGTCACCGTTCGGGCCTCCTCCGAGAACACTTTGTTGGTCAAGGAAGGAAAGACTTTGACAGGCTTTATTAATTGGCTTGAACTCTGACAGAAATTACACTTCTACATTTCCTCATAAATAATTTCAGCGCTTGGGTGACATTATTGAGGTTGAAGGAATACCAAATGCATCGTAAAACAAGTTCATTGTGTCAACGCCAGCGAATCAAGCAGAACAAACCAGAACAGGGATGTGGAATGTGTAGAGAAGTGCACCCAAAAACAGACATCCATCAAGGCTATAAACATGTTTTGAACATTTTTCAAAACATTTATTTGGATAATTCATCCAAAAATTAAATTTCTGTAATTGTTTATTCCCCACATGAAATGATTCCATTTTTCCAATGTAAGTGAAGACATCTCTAAACAAATTTGAAAGATATCCATCCCTTCATTGAAAGTCTATTCACCTAAATCTCTTCAAAACACTTGTATTTAAGGTATTAAAAATCCATGTAAATGAAGTGGTTTAACTCAAGTCTTCTGAAGAGACATGATTGCTTTTATGCTTTTCATCATAAACATTGACGAATGAATCCAGACTGAACTCGGCATATTAAAAAATATATTAAATCTAGTTTTTTGAAAAATGTGAATTGAGAAAAATGTAAAAAGAACTAATAAAAAAATGAAAGATAAAACTTTCCTTGTCTTAAGCAAAACTATTTTGCACTTAAGATCATTCTTGAATGCTTTATAGTGAAAAACATTTTATTAAACTAAAGAAACTTTTGTAGAATCAAAGGATTCAATGTGTTTGAAATGTTGCATGAAACTCTCAGTCCTAATAAAGAACATTTACTTTCTGCATCTCAAGTAAATGTTTATTGAGCTACACTGTAAAAACAAATCCGTAATTTTACGGTTTATATCCGGCAGCTGGGGTGCTGGAAAAAAAAAAACGTAAAATAACGGATAATAAATGACAGAAATTTACCGTAAAAGAATGGATATTAAGTTACAGAAATGTACCCTAAAATAACGGATATTAAATTACAGAAATTTACCAGAAATTTAAATTTAAGGACATTTTTGTCATTTAATATCCGTTATTTTACGGCATATTTCTGTACTTTAACGGCCGTTTTTTTACGGGTTTTTTCCTGGCACCCCAGCTGCCGGAAATAAACCGTAAAATTACGATTTTTTTTACAGTGTAGGAATGTTCAGATTTTTGCACTGAAGATGGTAACAAAAAAGTATGAAAATAATTTTTGTGGTGTATACAGCACTTAGATGACAATAAAACAAGTTCATTGTGTCACTGCAAAAGAATCAAGCAGAACAAACCGAAGGAAATGTGGAAAGTGTAATGCTAGCCAAGTGCAAACAAAAACACCCATGTGTGAACTGAACTTTTCCCAGTTTATAATGTTACTAAGCCTGACATTTCCCGGATCATCTGCCAGGAAACCAAAGTGACAGGATCTTCCTGTAACTTTTGTGGGGAAAGAAACCGAGCAAAAGTATCTGGCACGAAACGAACCGACATAAGCGAGCAGGGTTCCTTCCTTCCCTCTGAAACAATGCATATCTCAATCAGTGTCAATGAAGGCTGATTAGAACATCACACAAGTGCTACAATCATATCCGAATGCGGATGATAACCAAAGTAGAGTAATTTCCACCAAATGAGAAGCAGAACAAAAATCAAGCGAGTTCTTAATCAAATACGCTTCACGTGCAGTGGGGGCCTTCGTTGTTCTCCATCCAGGAAAGCCAGTGACTCATCCTTCACTCTTTCCATCCCTCCTCCTGTCCCGTGATTCATGGGCTCAGGGGGGGCCTCCCATCTCCCTGGAGAAATTAACAGTGATTTTAATTGCGTAGACGTCTCCAATTCATTACTGCCCACTCGCACAAATTTTCACCCTCTCAGGTGTCAAATGGCACTTAACATCTCTGCCAATCACGGCAACACTAGAGGAGAGCTGAAGGAGATGGGAAGCGTGTGGCGGGTGCATCGGGGCCCCCCGGTGTGGAGGACCCCTCTTATCCCCTCAGTTTAACTCCTGAAACCCCTGCACGCACACACACACACACACACACATTGACTGAATGGTCATATACGTGTTGAATCAAAAGACGTGGTGTGTGGCGCCTACTGTAGCATTTCTTTCAATTACACCAATGATTAAAGCTTTAAGAGAAGATGATGACATCCATTTTATTTTCAGTCGGGAGGCAGATGCGTGACTCGCTCACACCCTTATTATCAAGATCCTGTCAGATCGTAATATCCAAAACTGAATATGAAAATGACGCGGGGCAGTCAGCTTCACGTGGTGAAAATCCCTGATGTGCTCGCGAGTCTATTTACAGCAGGCTGCCCTCAAGGCTTTGATTAATTTCAGATAATCAGCGGCAGCTCCTTGACCTTGGAGTTCAATATGAATGCTCCTCATATCCTGACGTCTGCTTTACAGACAATACTTTCTATCAAACACAACGAAACAAAACACTACTTCACTTTTTAAAATGAAGCTTCCAGAGAGACTTTTTTTTTTACAGTGATGTCAAACAAGTATTTTTGACCAAACAAAAGTACTGGACATCTCCTAAAAGAAAGATTTTATTTCTTTTATCCGTTATTTTATCTCTTTATTTTGCATTTTTTTTATACTACGCCATTTTTGTTTTGTCAACAGAATATCTCAGTAAATGTTTTTTCTAAAACAACTCATGGATTTTTATTAATCATGCTATATATGTACCAGCATGAGCAGAATCAAACACACCTTTTTGTGTGTGTCTCTTTAAATTTAAATGAGCTGCTGCTGGGTAACAGTGAAAAATGCTGTGTGAAATAATAAGCATGAGAAAAAAAATCCTTGTCTCAAACACTTTATGGTGGGAATATTCTTTAGATTTTTAAAAACTTTTTATGCTGTTCAATATTGAGTTCTGAACATGAAAAAATCTACTGTATTAAAAAAAATCGACTATATTAAAATCTGTCAATCTATCTATCTATCTATCTATCTATCTATCTATCTATCTATCTATCTATCTATCTATCTATCTATCTATCTATCTATCTATCTATCTATCCATCCATCCATCAGGCCTGTCACAATATCTTTTTTTTTTGTACGATATATTGCACCAAAATATATCGCGATAAACGATATTATCGTCATTTTAAGACCATTTCAGGCTACTCATTATATAATGCCAGAATGGCAATATAATAGCATCATAACGCAAGTTACTCCTCAAAAGAACACATAATATTTCATTTAATTTAGTCCTTTTAATAATTTAATGATTGGGCATTGGAATCAGAATGTGAAAACGCATATCCTAAAAAATTAATAATAAATGTTAACAAAAACATGCAAGGTAAAAAGTAACAGAGGCTGCGAAATCTGCTTCCAGATCTGTTTTCAGTTGTCAGGCACCCACATCAAAATATACTTTAGTCATTTATGGTAAATACTACAGTGTTTTTTAACCATACTGACACTGACACCTCCAATAGAGATCGAGAGGTTGTGCAATCAGCTAAAATGTTGCAAGAATGGGTTTTTACATACTGGACGATATATATTGCATCACCAAAAATTATTGAGGTCATGTCCATGTATTGTGCGATAAGTCGATATATTGATTACTGTGACAGGCCTACCATCCATCCATCCATCCATCCATCCATCTATCTATCGTATGTAATGAGAATTTTGCAGTTCACAAAAACGTAAACATTGTAATGCAACAGAAATGTCATGACACCTCAGCTGATGTGACTGTGGAGTAGAAAGCTGCAAGATTAGTGCCCTAATTGAATGAATTTAATTTGCTGTAATGGGAGAAATATGTCACAAGGAAAAAAAAAAAGCTGTCGACAGCCTTTTCTCATTCAAATGTAATTTTTTTTCTTAGACCTCCATCCCAACCCCCACCCTCATGCTTTCATTTATATATACATTCTCAGTCAGTCATACTTTTGAGTTACATTAAGAGATTGCTAAGCCAAGAACTGAGAAAGTGTGTGAAATTATTAAGATGTCATTATTAGGATTAGGCTTGGCTTTAAATCCGAGAGGAAAAATATGCGATCATTAGCATGCAATAAAAATAAATAAATAAATAAAAGTAAACTATTACACAGAGCTAGCTTTTATCATGTACTGTAAATGCACATTAACTTCACAGTAAGAATATTTATATATCTTTTAGATTTTTATGTATCTTTTTCTTAAACTGAAACATATTCTGTATTTTCTTATATATCATTGTAAAAGTAACATTTATGGTAAGTTGATTAAAAATAGGCCTGATATAATTATTTCAATAAGAGTTTGGAGCTGTTGAGAAATATGAGTAAGTTTTCTGTTGTTCTTTCTAAATCAACTGTTAAAAATACATACTAAGTAGTAGATGTACTGTACAGTAAATGTAGCCTTCTAAACAATTCAACCATCAAAAGTGACTCATAAAAACCTGTTTTGTCAGCTCTCTCTCAGAAAAATCCCTGCGAAAAATACTAAAACTCTCAACAAAATGGCAGCTGGATAAACAGAGCAAGCCTCAGGGCGATATTTAAAACTGCACTGACCTTCTGCAACCTTTAACTAGCAAACAGAATACACAAACTGAATACACACAATCTATCTACCTATTATTATTATTTTCTTGCTTAATAAATGGCAGCATGTAAGACTGCGGAGTGAATTTCCGTGTGCCACATGACTGTGCTTTCATTGTGGTCTCAACCACCCTCAAAAGCAAAGGAAAATACACTTCTCCAGGGTGGCTTCGAAAGGTCATGAGGTGTTTGTCTTGGAGACGGATTTTTATTATTTCCTTCTAATTAGGAGGGAGAGGCGTGTTTAAGGTTCTCAAGTTAAAGCGCAGTATAATGGACAGAGCTGATTCAAGGACAGTTCACAAAAACATGCCTTTCCATTGAAAAATACAAATTGATTAGTTTTTACAGAACTTTGTATGTGCAACTTTATATAAAAATATGATTTGAAATAAAATATATTCTCTGCATTTACAATTTATATAGTTTGTCTGAAAATTCATAAAAGTTATTCTAAATTTAAAATAAAAAGACATATATTAAAACCATAAATAGACAAAATAACAAAAAAATGCCTTGTTTTCAGATGTTTATGGTCAACTTTTGACAACCTTACTGATGTTTTAAATCAGAAGAGTTAAGAAATCCATATTTAGTGAAATAAACCTGATTTTCAAATCACAAGAAATAAAATAATTCATTTTTTTAAAACATTGGAAGAAAGAAAAAAAGAAAGGAAGCTCTAGACTACAATATTTTTCTTGAAATTAATGTAAAAAAAATAAGAGTTATTTAAACAAATCCAAAGAGACTTTCCATGGTCTCTTAATATTTTCTTTCCATACCTCTATGTGTTTATCTATAAATACACACACACACACTCAAGATTTTCCTAGATCTTGCCAAGTAAAAAGTGTACTAATAGCTGTTTATAGATGGCTCCTCAAAACACAACAGCACTTTACTGGGGGTTAATGAAAGACATGAGCTCTCCACAGTGGGCGGTAAGCAGTAATATGCAGTGCAGGGCAGGGTAAGGGTAAGAGCATGCTGGGACGTACGAGCAAACGAGCACAGAGGTGATAAGTCATAACAGCTTAATTGGCACTCATTCAGAGCTGAAGGAGTCTAGCAGAATGCACTTTGTAAATAACAACTGCTCTTTCTGTTATTTTGTTTATAGGTATCTATATCTTCACAGGAAAGAGATGACATCAAGAAAAATCATAGTAATTAAATTCTGATTTATTAATTTAAGCAGTTCAGTTCATTTTATTTAACTACAACATTCAGTCACACATAGTTATCTTTGCATTTCTGCACAGCAAACTGATAAGTGTTAAATTTTGAGTGTTGTGGTAATTCAGAGTAAAGTGTTGAAATTCTAGAGATAAAGATATAATAACCCTCTCAGTGTTAGAAGCTGATTTGCCTTATCATACATATATCTAACGCTAATACAGTGTTGACATCCGGGAATTTGTGCAGTGATATCCTAGGAGGATTTTTCCAGACGTCGTTTTCTTCTGCCACGAGAAGCAATGAGAAGAAGCAACTGCTGCGTAAAAGTACTTCAAATCGTTATATATACGTTAGTTTTAAATATCTCACAAAAAAGCATCATTTTTCATCTTTATTTTGGTCTGTACTAGCGACGTTACATTAAAACTGAAGAAAATAAAGTCTTAAAACTGCTCCTTTTGGTTAAAATACGAAAAAATATGGTTTGTGACTGTTTTGAATTGTTTTCCTTAAACATTAATGCAATAGTTAATAAATAAAGTGTTGCCAATATTAAACAAGATATATTTTCATTTCCGAGCGGTGTTGAAAATTTGACCTAAGAGTGTCAACACATAACACTGACTGGTGTTCATATGATCCTTTGTGGTGTTAATATTTTACACTATAAGAGTTTGCTAACTAACACTCTCTAAGTGTTGATAATATTAACTCGTTCAAAAGTGTTATTTTAACACTTTTATAGTGGCTCCCATATAAACTCTGAAGGACTGTTAATTTTAACTCTAAGGTAGTTAAATCTAAAATTTGCAGTGTGAGCTTGTTAGGACCTGCTTAAATTGGGGATTTCAATCATTTGCAGGCCAAGAGACAAAATTGAGTTTTATATTTTTAATTCTGCTCTATATCAAGAGTTTATGATAATTGCAAAGTCATTAATAACGTTCCTTAATATTAGCTTTTAGAATTAACTAACTATAAAAAATATTTAATAATTAAATCTAATATTAAAAAATATAAATAAGTAACATTAATTTAGGTGTAATTTTAGAAATGTAACTTTAAATCTTAATTTTAGTTTTAAATTGTGACATTTTTATATTACTTGTATTTAATAATAAAATTAATGAGTATAATAATAAAATGATAATACGATTTAATAATAATGACAATAATAATAATAGTAGCAAATTAATATTTAATTTAGAAATATTTGTATAGGTACAATAATTGTAATTTATAAGTGCAACCCACTCTTGAAGACCCATGTTCTAAAGTATCAATCGTTCGAAGATCTTATTTAATTTCATTACTAATACTACTATCAACACCAAAGAATCACAAAGGAAACTTCACAATCAACACACAAAACTACCCAGTCAGATATTTAAACAAAGTATACAGTGTACAACACCATTACAGTACGTCTAACCCACATTTTATTCTCTCAACACAAGCTGGAGCTCACGGCTGAATGTGCTATACATTTAAACAGCACTTCCATTTGCCCTTCTAACCCAGTTACTGCCAGTCAATTACTGCATATGTGAATCCATTTACCCCTGAACCTCAGATGCCCTGTGTGTTCATGACACATCAGCGTTCTTGATGCTGACGTCCCACGGGTTTACCAGCCAAAATGTCAGACAGCCTCATTCATGCCCCCCTCCCAAAATGAAAAATGGCACCCCTCACCAGGGGACGAGGAAAACGACAGAGAGGCCTCTTACAAAAGTCCGCCAAGGTACATCACTGACAACAGACGCCGGGCTAATTAACCATTGTGCGCCACTTTTACAATTAATTAGCCCCTTAAGCTGCTTTTGTCAAAGGCGGTAAACAAGGCGAAGAGAAGTTAATGACTTACTCAGATCAAAGCATGAGTTATTGTCTTTATTTTTCAGCAGTACCTGTGGGAGGTTCGGTTGCGCTTCAGCAGAACGGAGATGTTTCCTTTCATCAGTTCGTCATCAGGGGCAGCGGAGCCACTTCTGGGGGACAGAGACGCTGGATGGAGAGATTTCAAGAGAGAAAGAACCAGCGTTGAGAACCAGCTCAAGGGAGGGTTTACGAAATCGTATTTTCCTCTTCGATTTAACAGTAGCAATTCCCAAGGGCATTTCCTTAAAAGTGAGCGAACGGTTATGATGCAAATGTTTTTTGATCGTTACAACTGAAGGCATAAACAACAACAAGGACACATTTCTTTCATTTTTTATTATTATTTTTTAATTCCAATGAGAGCAAAAATCCAAGGTCAGACTCTGAACTTCCTGGCCATTAAGAGATCACAAAGACTAGCAGTGAGAGTGCATAATATCCACACAGCTATTTTTGGCCTCAAATTAAAATATATGACATGTTGAAATGACTGCAATGTGCAAGAGAGGTATTCAAACTAGACACTAATGATGCTTATTAATGGCGTGAATGAAGTCTTGACAGGTCGTGTGTCATTTTTCAAGGAATGCTTCACTGGCATAATGGCTAATGTAAGTGGGTGTAATTATATATATTATACCCTGTCCTATTGTATTTTGGCAGCGGTTTGAGGGAGTCAGACAGTTAGGATGAAAATCAAAGCCGTTATGCGGAAGGAACAGGAGAGCTAGAGGAATTGTAGGACGGTGCCAATTTGCTCATTTCACGTGGACCGGACCATGTTTAAGGCAATAGCACCCATTAGTGGTCAATTGGAGAGTTTGGGAGGACAGGTTTCGCGTATGCATACATAGCATGTTGCAGAATTAGTGGAAACTAAGCGTCACGGATTAATATCCTCAACAGATGGCAAAATGCTGGTGGCGCTCTTCTTTTTTTTTTAAGCCCAAAAAAAGATCTCTAATTGGAGGCCCAGAGGTAAAGCCTTTCATTAATCATTACGCTTTACAGTCTTGATAACAGATCCGGGAATCTCAAACACCTCTCTCATTTATTTTTATTTACATATTTCCCCTCTCTCCTTTTTTTTATCCAAAGGGAGCGAGGTATGGAAAACCCGTCAAAAGCACAGACAGGGGAAAGGGTCGGAAAATGGTAACTTATGCTCACTGGGAATTACCAAAGCACTTAGTAATTAAATCTAAATTGACATTCTAGTAATTAGCCCCTTAATTACGAGGAATAACACAATTAGCCAACGAGTCTTTGCTAATTGTTAATTAGCACAGGCAAAGTTATTGTGTGTGTGGCAAAAAGGAGCACACAACAGAACAAATGTTAATATCTCTCATTTAACATCCTTTTTTTACTCTGTTCATTCATATTTTCTGCTTATTCAGTTTGTAGAGTTATTTAAAGCTCAGCATCATGAGCATCATCACCACAATTAAAAAATAATATAGTTCTGTTTTTGCTCAGATGGAGGAATCGTACATGCGTATATACACTGTAAAAAATATCCATAAAAGATCAGTTTCCATATTTTGTGATCTATGTTTTTAGTTTAGTTATGCTTTTGAATTATATTATGGGACTTTGATCTCTTGATATTAAGCATAATTTATATTTTTAATAGTTTGAAGTGATATATTTTCTGGGTTTGTGTTGTAAATTATGATACAAAAACCTGGTATTAAACTGCCAGTACTTTTTCCTGTTACTTTACAGACTTATTTTTTTTATATACAGTTAAGCTTGACTTATTTATTATACATTATACTGTTTCAAACTACTAAAATGTCCATAAGTCACTTTGTTCAAGTTTAATTATGAACAAGCAGAAATCAATGTCCCATAATGCTCTCAAAAATTGTTTGTCCAAATTATTTAAAATAAGCTGAAACAACACAATTCTTGAGGGGACAACTTCATTGTTTTATGCAAAATATATAAGGTAACTTAATTCCTTCATGTTGTCCCAATACAAATCAATTGTGTGGAACCCAGCATTTTTACAGTGTGCAATTCATAACTGTAAACTAACATTTGGGAATCATGAATTAGGGAAACTGTTAATATTTTTGTATATACTAAAATTACTATAAAAATATATGCTGCACATTTGACATTTTACATTTTACAGTGCTCAGCATACACCGTACAAGTACAGCCCTTACAAATCTCTCATTTAAATTACTATTTTCTATAAGAAGCGTTACAATATTATATTTGTGCATATACATTAGATTAGTCAGTAATGAAGCCAAATCTGGAGCTAATCTAACAAAATAGTTTACAATAACAGTCCAAAGATTAGTAGCTCAAATGTATATGTTAAGGAAAAATATATACTTTATATATTTATTAAAGGACAAAAATCAAAAGAAACAAAAAATATATATGAAATGTTGTTGAAAATGTATAGTTTGTAGGTTTTTTTTCAATACTTTTGTTATTTTAGATGTATTATCTTTCTATTTCTAAATTGTAAGAAACAAAATATATATATATACATAACATGTTGTTGAAATTTTACAGTTTGTAGGGTTTTTTTTCAATATTTTGGTTATTTTAGATGTATTATCTTTCTATTTCTAAATTGTATTTTAATAAATGTATCTGTTTAATAAATCTGTTTTGTTCAAATGCACCAAAATATATTCCCTATATTCACTGAGAAATCGACAAAAATATTCATTTTCAAAAGGGGGTGTATTCATTTATGCTGAGCACTGTACCATATACAGTTCACACTCATCATGTCATTAAGATTAAAATATCCCAATATACTGTTAAAATTAATAACCAATCCAAAAGTATAGAACAGACCAAACAGGACTATAACATAACATAACAGCAGTACCATCATCCTAGCGTCCCACTGCGAACCCTGAGGTTTATTTGAAAGTGGTCTCAAAGAGTGCTTCAGCCCTAATGCCTCATGGATGAAGCAGTACTGGCAGTGCAGAGGATTTATCCAAAAAGCTGTTATCACTGGGTTCAGCACGCACACAACCTCCTGCCCTCCATGACTCCAGTGTCCTTCCTTTCCGGTGGCAGCTTCAAAGATAAGTGTATGTACTCAGCCACAGATTACCCCGCCGACTCACAACAAATATTTGGCTGGCGGATGAGCCATCTTAGAATCCAACCGAACATGAAATTAAGCGGTGTGCAGACAGGCAGGGGTGCAGAGCAACCGAAAACATGATTTAGGCCTCGGTAAACACAACAGAAGTGGGTGGTAAAGGTGCGGTGCGGAGCGGAGGAGGTCGAAGGTGTCATGCACAATAACTGCCATTTACTGTATGGCATGCCTCACTTTTTTGAGTTGAAATTTTAGGGCAAGACACTGAAAACCCAAAACACACTTCTAAAGTGGTCTCTACACTGAAAAAATATCTGTTAATTAACATGTTCCTTATTTTGTGATTCATAATTATTTTCTGCTTATTTACAGTCATGAACTGCATTATGGAACACTGGTATCTGCTGTGCTAATTTTTTATGTTTTAGTAGTTTTCACAATATACTACAAATATAGTCAGGATATACTTATTAGAGAGAAAGAGAATTAAGTCTGTAAAGCAAACGAAAAAGTGCTGGCAGTTTATTACCAGGTATTTTTTTGCCACAATAACACTCATACATACAATTAATATTACTTAATACTTAATCAGCATATAAAAGTTTCAATAAAAGTCTCTTTCAACAACTTTCAACTTTCAAAAGTTGCTGGAGGAAAGATCAAGGTCCCACAATGCAAGCATAAAAAAAATGAATCACGAAATACAGAAAATAGTGTAATGTGGAAAAAAAAAACAGCCACAAGACACAGTTTTAGTCTGATACTGTAGCTTTTAATTACAATACAATTTTTTCTTCAAATTATTTTTTTATCTGCTGCGATAAGCTATAAAACCACACTTTAACAGTACTTATATTAGACATGGGATGTTAACCGTTTTCAAGGTATACCTTGGTTTGGAAAAGTCAAGGTTTTAAAACTGCCAAAATATTCTGCTATACCGTTCCTAAGGTATATGAAACATTTTTTTTCATTTAGTTTTTTTTTTTTTTGGTTGTTTTTGGTTGTTTTAGGACAACAGTATCTCCAGCAGAATAGATCTCCAAAGATGCTGTTTTAAATTGTAAAGAAATCTGTGTTATCGAAACAAATAAAGACAGCAGAAGTCAATGATTCACTTGAATTATTCAGTCTGACATACTGCTCCAACATATTTTAAATATTTCTCAAAATAAAATATATTGTGTTAAATGGGGAAAAAAGTTTTTGTTTTTAGCCAGATATTTAAAAATATATATTTTAGAGCAGTAAACACAATACCGTCATACCGTGATATTTTTATCCAAGGTGATCATACCGTCAGAATCTTATACCGGCCAATGCCTAACTACACGCTAACTTTACTTTCTATATATACGAACCATACCATTAGTTCCGAACTTTTTTGCCTGATTATACAACATTCTATTCTGCTATTTTCTAGCTGTTTGTATTTTCCAATTTATGCAGTGATAAAAAGAGCTTCCTTAAAAATTCACTCTCTAAAAAACGTTCAACTCTAATATAGCAAACAATTAAACAAGAATTCTAACCCTGACTGCATCAAACGCCCAGGTTTTCCTGCTAGAAAAGTATGCCAATTAGCTCATATTTACCAAAACAGTGCATAATGTGCATATTTAATTATCATATTTTAGAAAACTTGATATATTTAGAAAACATAATCAACCGGGGAACATGTTGATACAGTATTCACCTATATTTTTATCCTATCATCCTGCAGTGCCTCACCTTACAGCACAAACAGCTGTGTATCATAAAAGAAGCATTTCAACAGCACCTCGAAGCATCTTGTGCCAAACTAAGTGATTCTGCTTCTTTATCTCACTTGCCCTCGCCGCAGTCAGAGTGCAGTGTGAATCTAAAGCCCCCACTGCTCTTTTCCTACTGTGTCTTTAATTGGATCCTTATTACCATTCCGGCTCCCTGAGAATGATGAATTTGTATGTGTGAGAATTTCATTAATCATTCTTATTCACAGTCCAGCCAGACGAGAAGAGAGAGGGAGAGAGTGAGGGGAGATAGAGAAGGAAGAAATTAATAATTTTTCCAGACTGGGATATATTTCGTAATGAATATTCATGCCTGTAGGATATTTGGGGTCAGCCATAATCAGGCAGGTAATTTGTAATTTGCTGTGTTTTCACCCAGGACCTGCCGTATAGGTTAATATACATCTATTTGAACAGAACTTGGGGGATTTTTTGAAGTACAAGTACCTTGACTTACCTGGGCTTCTTATTTATTTATTATTTATAATGCAATTAGGAACATTTTAATAATTTGCCATTTAGTGTCAGAACCAAATCAAAATGCTTTTTTTAGAAGCTGGAATAATCGGTTAAGTTATTACTTGAATTTAATAAATGTTTGTCAACAGCCTTACTTGGACTTTAATACTGCAAACAGGATTTACAGTAAATGCAGAGTTGCAAATACTTAATTAAAGGTTTAGATTTGGTCTTCAAAGGAAAAGTGATATTTAAAAACACAAAGAATCACAAACTGATTCATTCATTCATTCATTTTCCCTTTATTCATCAGGGGTTGCGAGAACATGCAAACTCCACACAGAAATGCCAACTGGCTCAGCTGTTGCCTCACAGCAACCTTCTTGCTGTGAGGCGACAGTGCTAACCACTGAGCCATTGTGTCACCCCAAACTGATTCATATAACAAATAATAAAAAACGTAAAACGTAGATTATAAGGACACCTTCAATTAATTGGGTGCAAAAAAAAAAACTGCTAGCGTGTGTGTGTTTAATTTTATGCAAGTACTCATTTCAGACAAGATTACTTTCAGACAAGTTCCCATATTCACATATTGGCTCTCAGTGGCACCTGTTAAATAGTACAACTCTTGTCATTTACAGCGAGTGCACTCAATATTAAATATATCTCAGGGGCTAAAAAGCGAAGAACTGGCGCTCCGTGCAAACAAGTGAAAAAATACCCATAGTTAGTCTCTTCTGTCCAAACAAGACCAAAGACCCACTTTGGGGAGGGGAAAAAAGTGTTTTGAACATGAAAGAAACCAAAGTGCCAACACTTGGTTCATAAATTCACAGCGCCTGTACTTTAAAGTCTTCACCCCCAAAAGGATTTTTCCAATTCTTTTTGAAATTATACCCACCTGGCATCACTTAAAGTTGCCTAATTAATAATTAATCGATACATTTTGGGATGATTAAAATTCATGATGAGAAAGTGTTTTTAAAATAATGTCCAACCCCCCCAGGGAGGCTAATCATTTTGAAGCAGTCGCTAGATCTCGCTGAAATAATTAATTGCACCTGAATGTTTAGCAAGGTCAGAGAATGGTAGCACAACGCCTGAGGTATAGAGGGATGTTTATAACATCACTTGATTGCACTAAACCAACATTTTCATCTAGAAATTAATTCAGGAACCGAAGCTGGAGGCACACGCATTGGCCCCTACCCTCCTTCTGTGTGAAACCAGCATCGTTTTAATATGACTTTGATCATTACCGGTGGAAGAAACCTGATGCGTCAGATGTGGAAAGTGGAGGAGGAAAACAACTAATGTAAGGAAACAGTTGGGAATGTGCTCAACAAATGCTTATTAAAAGGAGAGCAGTTTATGACACCAAAATATTAGCCCCGAACTGTGTTCTAGAAAGTCACTGTGTCTCAGGGCTATAATTGTCACAAAGGTTGAAAATTTATGCTGTTCTGTTAATAGATAGGATTACAGAAAGCCATCCTAACCATTTTAATTTAGATTGTTTAGATTTTAAAAGTTTAGGCTGGTTTTTGTGTGTCCAGTAAAGCAATTTTGGCCAGGGATAACACCAGTGCTCTTCTAACAACACAGATGTTGACATCTGAAAGCTCCTCTTTGGAGCAGTATTTTGATGGATTGATTGACTGGTTGATTGATTGATTGATTGATTGATCGATTTAATGATTGATTGATTATCCTTGGTTGTTACTGAGTCCTAGAAACTGATTTCACAGATTTGTACAGGCTGTACAG
The DNA here is from genome assembly GCA_903798035.1 of Danio albolineatus. NCBI lineage: Eukaryota > Metazoa > Chordata > Actinopteri > Cypriniformes > Danionidae > Danio > Danio albolineatus. The sequence goes on along the minus strand of CAIGQQ010036980.1, from coordinate 1,715,308 downwards.
TAACTAGTATCGACACAACAGAGGGTTATTTTAACCCTCGTCATTTCTTCTTCTTCTACTTTTTTATAATAAACTTTACAACTTTTTTCACTGTTGAAACAAAAGTGTTCTATTTTGACAGTCTTCTAACAGTTTAATATTGAAAGACATAAAAAGTGGATGCAGTATATGATCTGCCAAAATGCTGACCGGTTAACATAATATGTTTAAAACACAATCCCTCCCCTGTCGTCCAAAGCCATGCCTCCTGATATCATAAACGCGCACATTAAAGATGACAGAGACCCACTAGGTAATGTCATTAGCCAGTTAGAGAACTTTATAGTTATTTATAATACTACAATTCAGAACAAAAAACTGTATTATATCTATACATTTTCAGTTGTGTAGCAAGCAAAACTTGTCATAATGTGCAATAATGTATTACAAACATGCAAGGATTGCTGGTTTCACTCTATCACACGCTTTATCCTAAAGCGACTACTGTATGCTTAGTGGCTGACCGGTGACGTGCAGGAATTACACTTATTACTAAGCCATACTTGCATGCTATTTCAGACCAAATATTTAAAGTAGCATGATAAACAATATAGCGAGCGCATCACAGATTGTCATGGTTCAAAAGTTAACCGATGTGAATATAAAACCAACTTCACCTGAGTAAAGCAGGCTAGGCTGAATAGCGCTGTTTACTTCTGTTTTGTTGTTAAACTAAATAAAGATCTACATTATCGATGTTGGAAAATGTACCTTAAGAAATTGTAAATGGTCACATCAATCTTTCGCTGGAAGATTTCAGTGGCCGAACAACATATTACCCATTCATAACAACAAAATCTACATACATTTTAAAAAGTTTTGATTTAGCATTTGTTTTTACTATTGTCACTCATGTCCACATGACCGTGGCGCACATGTATGCGTGAACGGGGGATCTGCATGAACAGTGGTGCGCAATTGTACAAATCTACATTTCTTAACAGACAGTTTCGACTAATTAAAAGAATTATAGGAATTGACACATTTTAATTGGATGAACATTAAGTTTTATGCCTCATGCAGAATATAAAAATACATATAAATACATTTAGATCATTTACTTTAATCACTAATATTGGAATGTGAAGAGACTTTCAACCAGCACAACAAAAAAATGTTTCTGAACACAATCACCTACTGCAAAATTTAAATAATACTTTTTAACCCATTGTTTGGGTTTGTTCATATTTTTCCCATAGTTGGGTAAAAAGGATAGTTCACCCCAAATTGAAAATGTACAAACTGTTTCCACGCCCTCAAGTGGTTCCAAACCATTATTAGTTTCTTTTTTCAGTTCAACACAAAAGATTTTGAAGAAACCTGTAGCCATTGACTTCCATAATATTTGTTTTTCCAACTATGGAGCAGTTTCCAACATTTTTTCAAAATATCTTCTTTTGTGCTTAATGAAAGAAAGAATATTATAAAGCTTTTAAGTGGGGTTTATTTATAAACTAATTTCGAGAGGATCGCTTGCTTATGATTGAACACAGCTGGTACCACATCAGCTTTGCATATTGCACCAATCAGACGAATCCTGACACACAATAAATTACCAGAGCTTTCTACTCCAGTCACTTTCATCTTGAAAAATCCCCCCTTCCACCCCAACTCCTCCCCTTCTCTGATAGGGCGGCACGGTGGCCCAGTGGTTAGCACTGTTGCTTCACAGCAAGAATGCCGCTGGGCAGACAGCAAGACAGCAAGAATGCCGCTGGTTCGGCCTCTCCTCAAGCCAGTCGGCGTTTCTGTGTAGAGTTTTCATGTTTTCCCTGTGTGCGTGTTGGTTTTCCACGGGTTCTCCGGTTTCCTCCCACCGTCCAAATATCATTCAACATAAGGAAACCGACTACACTTAAATAGCATCTTAAGGCAACCTAGTCAGATATATCTCAGCACGTTCACAAGCGGGGGGAGTTCTCGAGACTTATCTGAGCTCAAACTCTCCTCTCGCCCTTTAAACAGGAGGGAGCCCTGGGCTCAAGGATTTTCTGAGCTCAGGGCTCTCTCCCGGGACAGCATGCCAAATATGCTTTATTATCAATTATCAGCTAAGTGTGAACTCTTGAAACGACTAAAGAGAGAGTAAATGATGACAGACTTTTATTTTTTGGGTGAAATATCCCTTTAAAACAACCCACCATTTTATTACATAAATCTTGAGCCTAAGAGTTATATCCTATAAAATATATTTTCAACATTTTAAATTTAGAAAAAGACAACCTCCCAAAGAAGACAAAATTATCCAAGAATTCAAGTTCAAGAAAAGGTTACAGCCTTGCTGCATGCAATGTAACAGAGACATTCTTCTCTCAACCAAATATACAATGCAATGTTCCATTTCAGCCCTCATATTTGGAACATTTCAGATAAATAAGCTACCTGTACCCCTGAGAGCCATAAATGTGGGCGAAAAGGAGCATGGCATGCCTCCAGCCTTCATAGTCTATTTGTACCCAGCACAAATAAAATCCCACCTGACAACCAACAGAGAGATCAAGCTCACAAAAAGAGAGTCATGATGAGATGCCAACAGAATTCGAACTGAATGATGATACTTTGTAATAGTTCTGTAAAGCCATAGGACGGTAAAAAAAAAGGCCCAGCAGCATTTCAAAAGCAGCTGTTTGATTGACATATCAGTGGGTCGGGAGTGACTGACGCGTTCGCAGGAATGAGTGAGGTTATTTTCCTGCTGGACATGACGCATTATGAGAGGCTGATTGGGGACTGTTGGCAGCAGGTTAAGGAAGCTGTCATGTTGCAGGTCTTTGTGTAAATCTCCCCAGGGCAAAGCAATTGACAGGAAAGGGGGCCTGGGACAACACAGACCCCTGAAAACAGAGAGTGGGTGAAAAAAACGGGGGGCTGCGTACAATGATGGAAACATGAAAGCAACATCAAGGAGATGCTTTGCTGTATTTGAGTTTTTTGAATGTGCCAGGCAGAACTAAACACATAGGTTGGCTGGTTAAGAATATTAAGTTTGATTATTAAATGAGGAGAAGAGTTTGAGTTGAGTTTGACACTTTCACAAAATAATGCTAAAGTTTGTTCAGTGATCAAAGCCAATAATATATAACTAGACCCATGGCTTTCAGAGCAGTGTCCTCAAAGTGTAGAAAGTGATACAGAATAAAATGAATTGTTTGAATACTAAAATTACTGAATAATTTGTACCTGTGTAACTTTTATTATTATTTAGTGTATAATGTAGTCAATTAAACTGATTAGTTACACTGATTTATAATAATTATTACTATTAAATAAAGAATAATTATTATTAATTTTGAAATAACAATACATAATATTATTATTATCATATAGTTGTTGTTATAACAAAAGAGATAAGTAATTTTTGTCAGCAACCAATGCTATTTTCGTGGTAATTTTTTTTTTAGCAATAAATATACAATTAAAAATCAACTAACAAATGAATACATAAATTAAATATGAATTTTAGGGCTAATTCATGACAAAAATTCAAAAAAATTTCCTGGCGTCACTTTGCTAAAAATGTCCTTAAGAGAGTTCATTTTAATAAAAAAGTCTTCAGGAATCATTAAAAGCAGGACAGTCCAAGAAAATGCATTTGACTGTGAGAGGAATTGTGCAGTACAAACATTGAGAAGGGTCTTCACCTTTGAGCAAAAAAACCATGGGTTATTCTTGTATGTCAAATACGACATCTTGTAAAAATTCATTCATTCATTCATTTTCTGTTTGGCTTAGTCCCTTTATTAATCTGGGGTCGCCACAGTGGAATGAACCGCCAACTTATCCAACATATGTTTTACGCAGCGGATGCCCTTCCATCTGCAACCCATCACTGGGAAACATCCATACACACTCACACACACATACGCTACGGACAATTTAGCTTACCCAATTTACACATACCACATGTCTGTCACACTTCTTGCTGTGAGGTGATCGTGCTACTCACTGTGCCACCGTGACGGCATCTGGTAAAAATTACTTGATCAAATTTAGTAATTAAATTTAAATTTCCTAAAATTCTGTTTGGGATTTCAAGTTGTTGTTATCACATAAGTGACATGATTTTATGACTCATTTGTAATGGTTTTAATGGTAACAATATTTATTAGTAGTAAATTATTATTATTATTATTATTATTATTATTCATTCATCCATTCAATCATTTTCTTTTCGACTTAGTCTCTTTATTATTCTGGGGTCACCACAGCGGAATGAACCGCCAACTTATCCAGCATTTGTTTTACGCAGCGGATGTCCTTCCAGCTGCAAGCCATCTCTGGGAAACATCGATACACACTCATACACTACACTCTTAAAAAAAAAGGTTCCTTGAGGTTCTATATAGAACCCTAGGGTTCTATACTTGGCCAGTAGAACCTTTTACCCAAAAAATGGTTCTATTTAGAACCCTTTGAGTGCAAAGAACCTTTTTGATTAAAATGGTTCTATAATGTGAGATTTATGACATAATTATATAGTAAAGATTATAAATAATAATAAGCTATAACACAGAGAGACAAAGCTTTTTGAGTCAAAACCTAATAAAATGACTGCTATGGTCAAAAACCTAATCAATGTATGATGGGATTTTTGTTTCATGCAGGTTTGTACATTACCATATAACTAATATTTCTATATGCTTAATATTTAAATTTTTTGACAAATTATTTTGTGAAATTAATTAAATAACCAGTTTATTCAGACTGTACAGTGTGTTGTTATGGTTTAATAAATTATTTTAAACTAATAATCATGAAAAAGCCCTCTGGTGACGTCATTCATTTGTGGACTGGTGGTGACGAGCCTGGAGAGTGACGGTTAATTTTTGAAAAGGAGAACTCCGCTTTTGCAGCTCCATCATTCAGGTACGTTATTACTCTTTTAAAACTATAATAATGAAATATTTTGTATTACGGGGTAATGTTTCTCTTCCCTTGTCTTATATGGTGACAGACTGAATAAGGGGTAACGTTAATATGGATTAATACTGTGCTTGTAACTTTCTGATGGATTTCTGTCGTCAGCCTTCGGTTCAGGAATCTGTGTCAAGCTGACTTTGCTCTGCTTTTTGTTCGAAATAAGTTACAGTTTCGCTTTATTTGTTTGTCAGTATTAATTAAAACATCAATAACAATAAAACAGGTGCGTTATTTGAAGGCGAGCTCCGAGAGGCAGCGTGAAGCGCGTGCACGCTCTTTTAATGGTAACTTCATATGAGCCGATTTCCGCTTTCGTGCAGTTTTTATCTCCAACCTTGAACAAACGAGTACTTCCAGCTTGCTCGTGTGTGAGTTTAGCCCAGTTTAACTCGGGCTAAACTCTGTAAAGTAGTGTACACGCCGGCTAGTCTGCATTAAAACCTCAAGGGAACATGCCGCGCTCGCGCCCGCCCGAGTCTATGCACGCGCCCGCCCGAGTCTATGCACGCGCTATAGTAATAATTGCTAAGGGTATTATTAAAACCTTTCAAAGCCAAAACATATTTTAATAATCCATAGATTAAAGATCAGGTGTTATTTATGAAGGACATACAAACATGCAGGCTAAATGTATTGTGAAATGTTGAACCTTGTTAAATATAGGCTACATATATGTATATATTGTGCTAAATAAGTTTAAAATTCATATTTTAATGTATATCTTTCTTTTCTTCAAACAGCCTGGACACTGAACTGCATCGTAAATCTTGTGCTCGGTATGTATTATTGCTTTTAATTCTAAACAAACTGTATTAAGTATTATGAAATGAATATTATAAAAGACTTTAACATTGTATTGTATTACTTATTGCTGCTGTTTGTACAGTGAGAATATTAAGGTCATTGCTTATTAAAAAGTCCTGCAAAGAAAATATGTTTTAAAAGAAAGTGTAAATTTGCCTACAGGATTTGTTGAAATGTCTGCAAAACAAATTTAAAAATGAAAGGATTTCAGTGGTGAGCTCATCTATCATCTTGCAAAATGAAACAAATTAATGGGATGAAAAGGAAGTGAACTGTACTCTGAGGAACTTAACACAAGGCAAGTTCAGTTCAATACATTTGATGCCAAAGGTAGATTAATTCTGTGGTTTAAATTCATATTTACACACTCTAAAATGCTGTCTTTCTACCTCAGATTGTGATGGACCTGGAATGCGACACCAGATACTCATAAGTCAAGAACCGAATGAACACCCTTTTCCAGAGCACAGATTATGGAGGGGTTTGCAGAACTAATGGAGCAGTTTTTTCTTCTTGGAGTGCCACAGCTTGTGAGTAAACACTGTTACATTGTGTGCCAAATAGTTTTGCGTCCATGATGACTTTAAGAAACTTGTATTGCTGAAAATATGTCATTTGGAAACTTACACATGAAGTAACCAAAATGTTTTTTGCATTTAGGATGCTGCTTAGAAAACTTGGTGAAGAACACAGAAACATCTTTAAAAGAAATGGCCCAAAAAGGGACAGAAAGAAGGAAGTGCTCCATGACAGTTTCATTGGACCAGCAGCGGAAACCGCAGAAGGTAACTACTCCCTATATTACATACTATTTGCCCCAAACACACACACACACACACACACACTTTAATTGTATTAATTATAACTGTAATTCTATTTGATAACTTATGTTAATTGGTTAAAAGTACTCAACATTAAAATATTGTTTTACAGAAATCCAAAGGTCCTACACCATCCAGGATTCAGCAGCTCTCCTGATTCCACCAAGGCTTGAAGTTTCAGCATTACAATGGACAACACTCACTCGCTATCCTTCAACTTCCTCATTTATCAGAGGCACCACAGTGGAGTGAATCACCAACTAATCTGCCCTTTCCAGCCACAACCCAGCACTTGGAAACACCCATATACTCTCTCATAGATCTACACACATTCACTCACTATGGCCAATTCACCTATACCGTACACATGCTTTTGGACTGTGGGGTCAACCGGAGCACCCAGAGGAAACCCACAAGAACACTGGGAGAACTTGCAAACTCCACACAGAAATGACAACTGGCCCAGTCGGGACTCGAACCAGTGACCTGCTTGCTGTGAGGTGACAGTTTTAACCAGTGAGCCACTGTGCCACCCATGGACAAAACTATTTACCTTATAAGAGAGGCTGACAGACATGGACATGCTACAGGTTGTGAAATGGCTGTTTGCAGTGTTTTGTCTAATCATTTTGCAATGTTTTAGTAATGTTTTTTTATTAAATTATGTATAAAAATGGATGTTGTGATGACCAATACATGCAGGTACCATCCACTTTTTGAAATTGTAGTGTTATTTAATAGATGTTTTGATTGTTTGTGTATTGTTTCTATCTGCATTGTGATATATTTCTCTTCATTTTAGAGATGTGTGAAAGTGAAGCACTGTATTTGCTCAAACAGTAAAAAAGCTTAGAAAAGTGAAATCATTTCAATTACATTGTAAAATGCCATTAAACTGTTAAGGTAGATCTGCTGTCCAATGCAAAGTATGCAGAGGTGCAATTTTAAATATTTTAAAAAATATTTTGTATAATGAATTGAATAAATTTAAACAATTTGAATTGTCTGGATTGGTTTTATTTTTTATTCATTAATAAGTAACAATAATTCAATAATAAAAAAAGAACCCTTAAATGGTTCTAAATAGAACCATCTAACTTGAATTCAAAGAACCATTTGGGGTTCTATTTAATGAACCCTTAAAATGGTTCTATATAGAACCTTTTTGGGGTTCCATATATGAAGCGCTCGATAGAACCGTTTTTGGTTCTATATAGAACCGTTTGTTTTAAGAGTGTACGGACAATTTAGCCTACCCAATTCACCTGTATCACATGTCTTTGGACTTGTGGGGGAAACCAGAGCACCCGGAGGAAACCCACGCAACCACGGGAAGAACATGCAAACTCCACACATAAATGCCAACTGACCCAGACGGGGCTCGAACCAGCGACCTTCTTGCTGTGAGGCAAACGTGCTACTCACTGCGCCACCATTTAGACATTTAGACATTGTTTTTTAACTAAATCCACTAAATCTCAGTCGTGGTTCGTGTCATTTAGCATTCTGACATGGAAACAAATCAGTGCGAAAAGCAAAAATGAATCAACAAACCAAAATGTGTCCAAATAAAGCTAAAGATTAATAAGGCAAAAGAAATTCATCTGAATAACTTCAGCATCTCTCCGATGGAGGTAAGATCACATTTATGTACATTATTTTAGAGTCATGCATTATATATAAATATATCCTACACCCTGGGTTCAAAGGCACAACACCCATGAGGGTTGAGGACTCTTTTAAAGATATGTGCTCGCTTAATCACTCAAGAAAGAGCCCCCATGAGTGAGCCTAATATTACAATTAATTAATTCAGCAAAAAAGGGTATTAAATTTCCTCCCTCTAAGGATCTTATCTGAATTCATTGACCTTTTTGGAAATCGCCCTCTAATTGTAACCAGGTTCCATTGCATTTATGAACTAACTTGTTTCCCTTCCTCGCTCTCTCTCTCCATATCTTCTCCCTTTCTTTTTTCGAGAGCTGTAATAATAGTTGAGAAGAGCTTCTTGGTGCCGTATGTGGTGTTAAGATCTCTTCGCCACAAAGTCATTCCAGGGCTTTATCTCCTGCGAGCGGCACAGACGAAAGAAGAAACTTTTCTTATTACCTGGAAAGTGAAAATGGAATCCAACTTTAAGTCGCCACATATCTCAGAGGAAGACTGGATCCGGCCCAACACTTTTGGTACACACCGACTCTGACTGAAGTTCTGGAGGTTTGGTTTCTGAGCTCCTGAGCAAAGAAAAAGGGGGTTTAAGTGGGATCCCAGCAGTGGCAGCATTGTCCAAGACTTTAAATCGACAGAAATAAGAAAGGGATTATGTAGGAGACTGTATTATGCTTAATTTTATTTGAGGATTGCTGCTCAAATAAGTGAGATTTATCACTGTAAGGCCAACTTCAGATTCCCGTTTTAGTACCAAGGCTTAATGGTGTATTGACCTCTAAACTGTTCGTTCAAAAGAAGGCAGCATTAACGTTACGTTACGTTACGCTACGTTACGTTACAGATGAATTCCAACAACGCATCAAACAGAAACTACAAGTGGCTAAAGAGTGACAACAAGTGGCTAAAGAAAATCGTCGTATTTCAGAATGTCGACAACGCGCCATGTGAGTTGTAGTGACAAGCTTGAAACATGCCTATGTGTACAACAGTCCAACAAACAAGACGTCAATATTGGTTAACTCACGTTTTAGGCACATTATGTTTAACAATTCCACCTCTTCACTCTCCGCGTAATAAAATAAGTGCAAACAAAAACACTAACTGCAGAGCAAATGCGCGTCCACGAGTAACACGTCACTGGAGTTTCATTCCTAAATGAGTCTTTCACTTGACTCGGTCAGATTTAGCCCTATTGAATGCGCTAAACAACAAAGAATACTCTTTTTTTTACCTTTCTGACAATTTAGGCTATATAACAGAAATTATGAGACTTACATACGTAAATAGCAGTATGGTTTTGCTTCTGAATAGCCTGAATATCTAAAACGAGTCTAAGTGAATCATTTAGCCTATGTGAATGAACTAATGACTCGTTCATAAAGATACATTTCTAGCCGAAAAGAAAATGAATGGATGAATAAATGAATGAATGAATCTTGTTTGAACAACTCTTTATTAAATAATTCAGTAAATGCTCATAAAAAGATAATTTATTTGCAAAATTCTTTTTAAAAAAAAGGGAAAATACAACAGATTTATATTTTAAAGTTCACATTAAAATAAAAAAAGTATTTTTATTCATATAAATAAATAACAAAATAATAATTCAAGTAGTAAAGAGTCTGCTTAACTGCTGACTTTTCGGCTTAGTCCCTTTATTAATCTGGGGTCGCCACAGCGGAATGAACCGCCAACTTACCCTGCATATGTTTTTACGCAGCGGATGCCCTTCCAGCTGCAACCCATCACTGGGAAACATCCATACATTCTCATTCACACACATACACCACGGACAATTTAGCTTACCCAATTCACCTGTACTGTATGTCTTTGGACTGTGGGGTAAACCGGAGCACCCGGAGGAATCTCATGCGAACATGGGGAGAACATGCAAACTCAACACAGAAATGCCAACTGACCCAACCGAGGCTCGAACCAGCGACCTTCTTGCTGTGAGGCGACAGCACTACCTACTGCGCCACTGTGTCGCCTTTTTCGAAAAATATTTAACAGGAAATTGTAATGGGATAAACAAAACCATAAACATACAGGTTGTTGGGACATTAATTGAGTATTGTTATTTTAATAAATTAATCACACAAATTTAAAATGTATAAATTGACAGCCCTAACGCATTTTTATTCGTGCACATCTCCCATGGCCTGCCATTTAACATTCATGATTCATGGTTCAGCTTGGACAGCTGTTTCTCTTTTCCATTTCAATATGGTATATCAAGTAGTGTAAACAGTAATTATTGGAGAAAGCTTTAGCAACGGTGTTATTGGGAAAGATATTTTGTGTGCTTCTGTTATAGTTGGCAGAGGTACTATTGCATAATTATTTTCTTGCATTCTTCAACTTTAAGCAGTGCTTGAGGTCAAGCACCAATTGAATAAATATGAACACTTTATTATCTTTTCTTTTCCTCTGTCTATCCAATCAGGGTCAAGCACCTATATGTTCAGTTTTATAGTTTTTAACTTGAAAAAATACATTACTGATGTTTAGTGTCTAAAAAACAGATGAATATACTGTAGGGTAAACATATACAATTATTTACCATACTTTCCCAATCATTTACAATTTTATTTATTTATTTATTTGATTTTATCAGGGGTCGCCACAGCAGAATGAACCGCCTATTTATTTAATGCTTTTTAATGCTTACAGTTAATGTGCAATTAAGGTATTTTTCATTTAAATCTTTAATAATAATAATAATAATAATAATAATAATAATAATAATATGTATGTATGTATGTATGTATGTATGTATGTATGTATGTATGTATGTATGTATGTATGTATGTATTATTATTATTATTATTATTATTATTATTAATTCATCATTTTAAAATTAACCTTAAGTTTAATACAGAATCTGAACATTGAATCAAGTCAGGTTCAAAGTTCTTGTGGCATTTTTTTGAAACAGCGAGAAAGAGTCAAATGTGGATTTTGGAAATATCTTTAATTCATAAAATAACACAAACAAATGAGTTAGACACTACCGCCAACAGCCAGACAAAAAAGTAGAACATAATGTTGTTGTATACAATTAGACATACTACATATGGATCTTCTGAATATACTGTTTATGCAGATAAAACTGTGCCGTTTGGAGTATCTATGTGTTGCTGATGAGTAGATTTATGCCACAGTGTGGGGAAAACCATTAAATATGTACTGTGATTAAAATCTGCAGGCAAAAAATGATAAAGTCCTGCAAAAATGTAAAGTGTTGAATGTATATGTCCATCAAACTGGAAATAATAACAATAAAACACATGTATGTGTAAAACAGTATGTAGAGTTGCAACACTTTGCCCTCAGCCATCATTTACTGACCTCAAAGACAGAGTGAATTACGGAGCACTGCTTCCCCCTGTTGGATCTCTGAATGCTGGTTTCTGCTGTCTTCTGGTTGTAAGATGGTGTGTTTAGCCTCTCATCTGCATATTCTTGTTCAGGTGAAGAGATTTGTTTGCAAAGCCCACAGGGAGGAATATGGGTCTTAATCAGGCACTGGTTTATTTAGTTTGGAGATTCATTCATCCAGAGAGAGGCCCAGGAAAACACAGCTGGAGGCTCGTCTGAGAATATACACAAACATCCATCATGTAACATTTAAACACGCACAGACAAACAAACACAATCACGCACATTAGACTGCAAACATTGTTATTATTATAATTGCATGTATAGGTAAAAACCAGTTTGATTATTGTTTTTGTTTTTTGTTTTTTTTTTACATTTTTTATCATTTCATTTTATTTAAAGAAATTTTATAGAATTCTTCAATGAATCTACATTTTTAAATAAATGCTAAATTTACTTCGGCGGCACGGTGGCTCAGTGGTTATCACTGTCACCTCATAGCAAAAAGGTTGCTGGTTCAAGTCCCGGTTGGGACAGTCGGCATGTCTGTGTGCAGTTTGCATGTTCTCCCTGTGTTGGCATGAGTTTCCTCCAGGTGCTCCTGTTTCCCCCACAGTTCAAAGACATGCAGTATAGGTGATTTGAACAATGCATGTGTGTGAATGAGAGTGTATGGATGTTTACTGGGTTGCATCTGGAAGGGCATGCGCTGTGTAAAACGAGATGGATGGGTTGGCGGTTCATTCCACTGTGGCAAGCCCTGATGAATAAAGGGAATAAGCTGAAGAAAAATGAATGAATGAATGAATGAATGAATGAAATTGACTTTTGAACTGAACTATATAATTCTGCAAAAAATATAAATATATTGAAAATATAAGGTGGTTCATTCCGCTGTGGCGACCCCTGATAAATAAGGGACTGAGCCAAAAAAAAACTAAATGGAATAAAAATATAATATAAATGAAATAAAACATTTGTTTTTATTTACATTTGAATTTATATCTGATATTCCTAATATATAGACAAGATATGTGCATAGGCGACGCAGTGCTGTCACCTCACAGAAAGAAGGTCACTGGTTCGTGCCTCGGCTGGGTCAGTTGGCGTTTCTATTTGAGTTTGCATGTTCTCCCCGTGTTCACGTGGGTTTGCTCCGGTTTCCCCCACAGTCCTAGGACATATGGTATAGGTGAATTGGGTAGGCTAAATTGTCCGTAGTGAATTAGTGTGAATGAGTGTGTATGGATGTTTCCCAGAGATGGGTTACAGCTGGAAGGGCATCCTCTGCGTAAAACATGTGCTGGATAAGTTGGCGGTTCATTCCGCTGTGGTGACCCCAGATTAATAAAGGGACTAAGCCGAAAAGAAAATGAATGAATGAATGATATGTGCATATTTTAAAAATATTTATACACAAAAGTAAGAGAAATTTAAACCTGGACATTTTATGGGATACATATGCCACAATGTACCATTTGTTACACAAGATTGGGAAATAAGCTTATTTACGGTGGCCCGAGAGAGCTCAACGTGCTGCAATTTAAGAAAGCACATGCAATAACAAAAAACACCAGCAAATTAAGAAATGATCTTCATCAATTTGACAGCACACCTGTTGCAAATTGTCACAACACAGACAACGGAAGAAACGCGCAGCAAACAGCCACATAACACAACGGAAATGTTTCAAGAGGACCCAAAAACATGACGGACCCGCCGTGACTGTTGTTCAGTGAAGTGATTGGTGGTCTTTGAAAGGTGAGTTGTTTTTTGTTTATTTTAATATCCTGATTACACGATTCCGTTGTCTTTTGTAAATTATCAGCCTTATTAAGGGCTAACTGAAACGTTGCGTTATTAAATAAATTAACTACATCTGTATCTCAGCTGGGCCCGTCATGTTTTTTGGGTCCTCTTAAAATATTTCCGCTGTGCTATGTGGCTGTTTGCTGCGCGTTTCTTCTGTTGTGTTTTGACCAATTTGCTGCGCGTTTCTTCCGTTGTCTGTGTTGTGAGAATTTGTAACAGGTGTGCTGTCAAATTGATGAAGATCGTTTCTTAATTTGCTGGTGTTTTTTGTTATTGCATGTGCTTTCTTAAATTGCAGCGTGTTAAGCTCTCTCGGCCACCGTACTTATTAGTTTGTATAATTCACGCACATTAATAACTCAAGGACATTTGACATGTTCTAAGATATTTTAAAACATTTTAAATATACAGTTTCATGTCAAAAAAATAAATAATAATAAATAAATAAAGATTTCATTCTCACCACAATGACTGCAGCAATGCACAAGTATGCAGTACAAAGTGCCAATACTTTCATACAGATGTAGTCACATGATGCTTGTGCAGATAGGCTTAGATCAGGAGTTTGCCTGAAGTGTTCACTCATTTTCAAAAGCTTTTTTGAAGCAAAAAAAGTCCTGACTTATGTATGCACTTTAAAACCTTTCAGCGGTACTCGTCCAATAAATGACACAATGACACAGAGGTTGATCAGCGCAGGATCTCGCGCTCAGAAGAGCTTCAATATAGGCCCTCAGATCCATCATTGGGCCAACCTAGATTGGTTACACTGGGACAGAATAGTGTCTACATGGGGGTCTAATCTTCAAGGTCACTCTGTGCTTTCAGATGACCTTCTGGCTAATCCTTTACGGCACTCGCGCTAAAAGAGAATCCCATCTTTTATTCTCACTCGTTCCCTTGTTAATTGCAGACGAGTTGATTTGATCTCTCCATTCTGTAAGTTGTAAATTGACCTCTTATTTCCTGATTTCCAAGCCCGGCTTACTTAATTAAGCCTATACGAAAAAGAAGAAAGAACTGTGCGAGACATCAGCGGGTCGTGGTCGGCGTCGCGAGGGAGAATCGCGATCTGTGCCGGATTAAAGAGCGCCGGCATTCTCAAGGCTGAACAATGTCATTTTCCTACCTTCTCTCACCTCTGCTCCTTTGGCCTCCACTCACGTTCTCCAGACGCGAAAGGGCAATCCGTCTCCCAACCATGTTAATGCAGAAGGGAATTATTCACCTTCTTTTCTCACCCCTGCCAATTTGGGCCTCCGTCTGATGGTGGATTGAAATAAGTCAGGGCAAAAAAAAAAAGTATTAAATATGTAGTGAGGGAAGAGATGAAGATGACAGGGTAACTACCTGAGAGGAAGCTGTCACCGAACATAATTGACCTTTCTGAGAGGAAAAAAGAGGGCCCATTTACTTCCCTGACACAATCCTCCATGTGTCGATTGTCCAACTTTATTATTCTCTTTTTGAGGCTCTTCTCTCAGGACACAGAGTTTGCTCTCGTCTCCCTCATTAAAATAGGCCTCTGCAGACAGACAGAGGTTACGATTGATCATTACGCCATAAAGAATACATAACCTTCAATTTTTGCTCCGAATCCGGACGCTCGGCGCTTTGTGTCATGGCGGAGAAAATGAGCTGTCAATTTCTCAAGACAAGATCATAAAAAGGGCCCTGATGAATGGTGTGGTAATGGATAAGTGTTGGATCAATAAGCAATATCACAAGTTTTAAAACAAGGCAGTATGCATAAACCTTTTACGAACTTCACAATGTCACTTTGTGTTCATAAAAGTTTTTTTTACTGTCTTGTGAACAAAACGTAATAAATTGATCCCAGTCTGTCAGCTTTTACGGCCACCAGCCCCCCCTCCTCCTCCTTACTAATCTTGACACATGCCTATTAAAAAGATGGTGTGGTCTCCAGTGCCCATGCATCATCATGAGGCTAAATTACCTCAATCAGCAGATTTTTGCCCTCTGCTCTCTGGGTTTAAACTCTGGCAATGCACACCGCTCTACTGTGGATGCACAGAGTTCAAGAAAAGCCCTTGAAGCATCAGGATGTGACAGAAAAAGCACAGCTGTTGATTTAGAAAAATGCAGCTTTTGGGAGACACAGTAGATAGATATATGGATGAAACTGAAATGTATTACATACAGTTGGAATATATAAGTTCATGGTAATTGAACTTTGAAATATATTAAATGACAATAACTAAACAAACTAATGAATGAATCGATGAATTATGAAATATTTTAAATACAAATTAAATAAATATGTGGACATGGAATAATGAAATACATACTAAAGCAGAACATCTAGCAGCTACATGTTTCTGTAAAAATATTCAAAGGCTTTTATTTTCATAAACAGCGCGGAATGCATCTGAATGTTCTGATTGGCTGGAGTAGATGCTTCACGTCAGCGTGTTCAAATTACCAAATTACCAGTAATCTTACAACTTCTCTTTCCAGAAAATTAGCAGAAAGAATTTAACGGTATTTTTAAAAAGGGCCTGTTTACACATGATCCCTTTCCGTAAAATTGCCGGTAATTTTCTGGAAAGGTCTGTATGTGTGAAAGGGGCTAATGTTATGGAACTTAATAGCCCCTTTCACACATGCAGACCTTTCTGGAAAATTACCGGCAATTCTGGAAATACTGAAAATACTGGTAAAATCGTTACGGTAATTTTTCCAGAAAGAGAAGTTAACATTACTGGTAATTTGCCGGAATTCTGCGCTGTGTGAGCGCAGAAGGAACATTGCTGGAAAAAGCACGTTCACGCTTAGAACGAGCTGATGTGAGACGTCAACTCCAGCCAACAGAACATTCAGACGCATTCACGTCCACGCTGTCTATGACACTAAAAGCCTTTGAATATTTTTCCAGACACATTTAGCTGCTAATTGTTGGCCAGATAACGGCTCCTTCTTAATGCCAACTGTGGAAAAATTATCGATAAAATGCTTATGATAAACCACTGTTACCTTCAAGCTCTGCTTCAGTTGCTGGACGCATGTGCACATGAAGTGCTACAGTGAGCGCCAACACACACACATACAGTATTTACATCTCAACATGCGGAACTGTTCCTCCATATCTTCTTTTCATCGAAGATGTTCACAATACTCATCCATCCACAGAACTAGTAATGTAGTCAAATGTATAAACATTTAGCTGCAATTCGCGCTTCTGCCATTGGATGTCTCTGGGACAAAGCAGCTGCATGACTGCTAAAGCTTTAAATAAAAGTGAGTCATCAACAAAAACCCGATCCCTTCTGTGTTTACAAACACAATCGCCGCCGTTTAGAGCTCATTTATGGTTAATGATGTCAGAATTTACCGGTATTTGAAAGGGACTAATGTGTGCCAGCTACTTGCATTTTTCAAAATATCTTCTTTTGTGTTCAAAGTTAACAATGAGTAAATGATGGGAGAATTTTCATTTTTGGGTAAACTTTCACTTTAAAGTAAGCTGGTAATCTCGCAACCTGGCTAAACTGCCTAAGCTGGTTCACATCTGGTTTCACGAAAAAAAGTAGTCAAAACCTTTTTAAAGCCAGCTATAATAAGAACAGTAGACCACTTAAAACTGCCCTATTTATTATTATTATTATTATTATTTTGTTGTTGCAGGTAATATTCACATAATAACTTGCTTCTATTGTGTTATGACCCTACATTTATAGAAATTAAGCATAGATTTACTACAATTAAAAAGTGGTATTTAAACCAAGGTAACTACAAATTAACCACAGTAACCATGATCTAACCAAGGTATTTGTAATAAAATGGGTTGTACGTACAAATGACAAATCAATGTGGCAAAGACATGGTAACTACACTATTACAAAAAAAAAATAAAAATAAATTTAACTAAAAGCATGGTTATTTTTCTCTAGGGAAGATGAAATGAAAACTACTTAAATAAAAGTTGAAGAAACTAATCTGACACATAATACAGCTCAGCACATTCCCTGCCATGAATGGACTCCCTTGTTTGTGAGAGCTATAAAGCAACCGGTTTGATTATTTTCCTTTTTTGAGTGTTTACCTACACATTATCCTCCTCCAGCCCACTTCCGCATGCCACCCGAAAGCTCTTCCAGAGCCCCGAAGAGGCTTTTCTGCCAAAGCACCAGAGCAGGCAGGAAATTTACAGGCCACCTTCAGGGCAGACATGCTTCAGCGCTGCTAAAACCTTGTGGCGTAACACAAGCCCTCCTTCACCGTAATTTATGTTTTCACGTTTGATTTTTCTCTTCCTCACACTTACAAGGTTTTTTTATTTTCTAGCCAGGAAACCACTAGGAAGTATGTGCTGGTCAGGCGTTTTCACTTGTGTTTTGACGACGAGGAGCAAGGGGATGAAAACGAGTGGAGGGATGAATGAAGAAATAAAGGTGCATGTGTGTTGAGGGGGGTCGGATTCCTACAAGCGAGCCATAACATCTCCACACTTCAAATCTACAGGGATTTATTAGATATGGAAGTCCATTAGCATTATAAAGAACAGGCAGAGAATGGCGCTGGGGCCTGAGGAAGCTTAAAGACACATGGACGTCTGAATCTGAATAAGCCGATTTGTCTGATTTAAACCCGGGAAGGGCTGTTTAACTCAGATATGCATCTTCAGCACTCAGAGTCTGAGGGAAGGTGAATAATAATGGGGCGGGAGTTGAGAGGACCGAGACCACCAACAGCCCACACTCGCGCACCACCTTCTTCATGCCAGTGTACAATTTGATGCAGATGGCGGCTTGTGTGTGTGTGTGAATGTGCCTGTTAGTTCATGTGCACGGCAGGAGCAAATACCGTGGTTTTAAAGATACAATCTCTTCTACCTTTTACTCTGACAGATGACAAATAGAAAACACTTTCACTGCTGGACATCTAGAAAACTGCACGCTAGCTTCACATCACATCCAGGTCCAGTTTTATTTCTAAATTGCTGCTCTGACTTTTTTTTCCTCTTTTTTTTTTTGCATTGTAGACCACACTTTATGGGCCACACTTTCTTCTCTCATCATCACATTCCCATTGCTAAAGCCTATAAACTTATGGTTTCCCTTAAATTTATTTCTACAGCCTACAAAGACCAAACCATTCTTTTTTAGTTTTTATCTATTATTTAAATGTGCCTTTTACATACAATCATTCACATAGAACCAGCTTGATCTCACAAGGAAACATGTCTGTTTTTCATTTGTCAGTTTAGTTGCTAATTTGTATGAATTCCTACGAGTTCATTTGTATGAAAATGTATGTTTTTAAAAAGGAAGTGTGGCACCAAACCCCACCCCTAAACCTAACAGTCATTGGGGGATAGGCAAAGCGTACTAAATTGTGTGAATGAGATCATACAAATTCATACAAATTAGCCTCTGAATCAAAAAGTTACAAACTGCCGTGAGATATCGTTGCACAGAACACATTTTCCTATTTCAGTGGCTGTGTCCAGATACCGTTTTGCTCAACTACCCTGCACTTTTAAAAAAAACAAATCCTGAGCATTGCATCTCATGTTTTTAGATGCAAAGACATGTTCTGTGTAAATGAGCCCCAAGTTCAGGATGACTCAAAAAGCCACAACATTACCACAACTTTGAAAATCTGTATCTAATCAAAGAAACATGATGGAACTTTGTGTAATTAATCAGTGTGAACTTAACATTTTTTTCAGTAGAAAACAAGTTCATAGATGTTCAAGATGAGCCTCTCCAGACACTCCAATGACATCAACCCTGAAAATTGTGGTATTCTTTTTGAATCACCCTGTATATTAAATTTGAGAGCTTCCACAGAAACAGGTGCTTGACAGATGAGCACGATAAAATGATTGTCGTGAAGTTCCTTCACCTTTTCTTCACAAAAATTGAAATTAATATGGTTTTGTACCCTTTTAAAGGGTACAAAACCACTACGATGGTGGTCCACTACGATGTCATATTTTTTTAAACTTTAGTTGATGTGTAATGTAACTGTGTGAACATAAACAACTTCTCTGAATGTAATACGCTCAAAGTTCAGTGCAAAGGGAGACAGTGGCTTTTACAGAGTTAGCTTAGCAAAACCTAAGTTTGGGAATTACAAAAAAATACATCCGGGTTAATGAAATCATAAACCCTTCAGGTTATGCTCATACACTCCACGCAGCAAAGGGGCGCTATAATCATATAGCAGAGAAAGCTAAAATGGCGTCCAAGCGCTGCTATTTCCACAGAGCTTGTTCTGTTTCTGTATTTGGGCTTACAAAGGATGTGCTTACAGTTTAATTTAAATTATGTTCCAGAGAACTATAAAACAGATATAGCTCTAGCATTTGACAAAGGACAGCCTCCAGAATCTCTCCCAGTTCAGTGCTGGATTCAGCTTAAAACTCCTCAAAGAAGGAGCAGTCCCAACTATGACAGAAGAAGCTGTGGATTGTGAGTCCCAACCTGTATTTTTTTTTTTGTTAAAATTTATATATTACATGCTTGGCTTCTAGCATTAACAATATGTTGTAGCAAGAATGTGAACAAAGATATGAACAACTGGAAATGCTGTTTAACAACTTAGTTACAAATTCATATTTATCTGTCAAACCCCAGTAAACACACATCTTCACCAACGATGCAGTCTCTCTGGACCCGTTTACACTGTCAGGTCTTGATGCCCAATTCCAATTTGTTGTCTTAATCTGATTTTTTTGCCTGTCTGTTTACACGTTCTTTTAATTGTGACGCATAACGGATTCATGTGTTCACACTTGCCGAGCAATTTACAACGTCATGCATGCGTAAAGGCAGGTTCTAGCATCTGCGCCACACTAGCCACCACGGAAGAATTTGCACCAACTCTCAAATGATTTTGAGGCGGAGGAGGAGGGAAAGGGCTGTCATTGCATCTTGCACCCGTGGTTTATTTAAAGTGTCCTCCACTGACATATCCCAACTTCTACCGTTGACCACTGACCACTTACCTTCTCCATATTTACTCTGTTGTTGTTTACTCTGTTTACCGCGTTGCAGTCTCCACACACACTCTTTCTTCTACATCATTAAACCGCTGTGAAGTACCACATTGTCTCAAGTTTAATGACGTACAAAACGGAATGCTTCAATAAATCCGATCTCCCTGTTTACATGATAGTCGCATTGTCTCATATCTGATTTACTTCCACAAATGAAAGAGGTCTGAAACCAATCTCTGAATACCTAAATCCATGCGTTTTTTTTTTTCTTCGTGTTTACATGGTCATAGAACAGGTCTGATTTGTGTCACATTAGAGCAAAAAATTGGAATTGGGTCACATTTAACTGGTAGTGTAAATGGGTCCTATGCGACTGCTCTTTGTGCGTTCTACATCTCAAATAACAAACTCGCAAAAGATATGTGAATGTTTCATATTACTTAGACATGCTTATAACCAGAATATATATAAAAAACACAAGTCAAATTGAGGTTCAGCTTT
Organism: Danio albolineatus; assembly: GCA_903798035.1. Taxonomy (NCBI): domain Eukaryota; kingdom Metazoa; phylum Chordata; class Actinopteri; order Cypriniformes; family Danionidae; genus Danio; species Danio albolineatus. The sequence continues at coordinate 1,694,395 of CAIGQQ010036980.1, read as the reverse complement.
GTCATTTTCTGTCTGATTCAGACTCAAACTTATATGGCTACACTGACTATTTACAGAGCAGAGGCAAAAGTATGACTGTAGAGGCGTGAGGCTTTCCCTAGTGATGTGGAGCCAATCCGTGAATCACAGCACATTTTGTTATCTGACCAATCATAGCCTCTTAAGGGCAGGCCTTTGGAAATATGTTTTCATGTTAGCTGAGTAGCTGTATATAATTAAAGTAAGATTTGTGAAAAAAATAACATTATTTTTTTTTTACAAATAAAGCATGAGCACACATTGCTTTGCATCTTATAAACACAACCAAGCCTTAAAAATACACTCTGGACCACCCCATTAAATGAAAAATCTTTGAATCACCTCACATACTGTTTAGAAGATGACTGACCTCAGGTTACACATTGCATGTTGATCCACACATCGGTCAAATACTCACATGCTTCAACAATATCTTTCACACATGCTTGTTCAATATCTTTAACAAGAAATGTGTATGACGTCAAAAAAGAAGCCATTTTTAAAATTATGCACTTTGATACATGTTTTCAAAAGTTTGTTACATTTAATGGAAACCAATATTAAAGGTCACATGTTGGGCCTTTCAGTTTAGAAAACTTTCATAATGAAAAGTAATAATTTTAAATGTGCATTCCTTGTTACAAATGATTCAACTAAGGTGACAATTTATCTCGCAACTTGTCACTGTGTAATTGCACACGACCAAACTTGGGGAGAACATGCAAACTTCACACAGAAATGTCACCCGGCCAGGACTCTTACCAGAAACCTTCTTGCAGTTAGGTGACAGTTCTAACCACTGAGCCCCACCTTAAAAATAATCTTGTCCAATCTTGATTAACTATACGCTGACTGTATGATCTGATTATGAATCTATGGCTATTGATCTATTGGCCAGATTGTATGTTTCATTTGCAAACAAGTATCTGCATCTTAAAAGGTGTGAACCAAATGGCCTACAAGAGCCCAAGAGTTCTGACCCAACCAAACCAGAGGGTGACTCCAGGGGGGTCATATTCTTTGTTAAATTGTCTCACAGACAGTACTTTGGGTTAAGTTACTTGAAGACTGACGGGTTAAAGTCAACACTGAGGAACTGTACTATTTATTGTCTTCAATCAAGTCTTCTCCCCGTAGGAACTGTGGTCAGCTTACTTATTTTAAGTTGCAGAATCTAATACATTGGCGAGCCACTCAAAAACCATTAAGCCAAATACAGCAAAATCAAACAGATTCCTTTGTTTTATTTTAATTATTATTTCCATTTATCTCTCCTGTTAATGTGTTATTTTATTGCAACAAAGAGTTTGCAGAAGGTGCTAGTCTATAAATAATAAGTATTATTAGTTACTGGTTAAACTTTTGCTTAAAGGTTTAAGTTTAAGGTTCAGCTTTAAAACAAGAGTTTAAGCAAATGAATTTTGATTAAAATAATTACTTTTATTATTATTGATATAGTTTTACTTAAAACTTTAATATTTGCAATATTTTACAGATCCCCACCACCTTTGATTTTTGAAAAATACATTTCAAATATAATTTACACACACATATATATATACACACACACACACATGCACGCAAAATCTAAAAGAAAAGAAAAGTTCTATATTTTTATCTTGAACACCCGGTGTGTTTGTATTCAGTCAGCATGCTAACCCGGGTTTAGATCAAGGCCTAACATATGATAATTGGATGTGATTAGCCTAGATCTTTTCCTACATAAGAACAGAGTCGTGTTTATCTTTGATACGTGCTGAATTCCTGTTTGTTTTCTTTAGATGGTATATCAAGAGGTCATTTTAATTGACGGCATGCACTAAGAGCAGATTAATTCTCCGGTCTCTGTTTACAGTTCACTCATTTTAATGAAGCAACACGGCCTCGTATGCGTGAGGTGGCAAGATGACTGCAAGCTAATTATTCCTCACCTCGTCCTATTTTAAGCTTCTCTTTATCTGGGATAAACTGCCCTAATAAAATGGTATTTAAAAATAGGTTAATTGCATTGCAGTGCCGTTTCTGTAATTGTTACAGGAAATAAATGAGGTTGCGCTGAGGGAGTTTGACGGATCTCTGCTGCCCCCTTGAGGACACAGATGGATTTTTTTTTTTTTTTGACTGCTTTAGTCATCCTTCCCACTGAAGATAATCTCTTGAATCATGCGTGTATAGGAAAATTAAGTGGTTATGGCAGATTACTCAAGATTGATGCTTGAATTAAGTAATGAGTCCATGTCCACATTTAATCTCTTTAAATGCTTCGTGTCAATTTTGAGATTTTGGCCTTTCAAGTGTTTCCAAAAGACACATTCAAGGCTTTCTTTTGTCACACTTTGTCAATATGTGTATGTTGATTTCATCTGCAAAATTTCTTTTCAAAATCGTTCTTTTCTAAATTCTGTCAAAAATGAATAAATAATCACAAATTTTAAACATAACTTCAGAGAGTTGTGCTAGAAATATATGCAAATTATAAATACCCTGTTATTAAATCTTAACTAATTAAGGATGAGGGAAATATGGTGGTTTTTTACTCTGTTTATCTGTAGTCTTGCTTTAAAATTTTGCACCAAATTTTTTTTTGCGCCAAATCAAACATTCTGCTTTTGTTATCATTGAGATAATAAAAAAAGAGGTATAATGCAAGGGAATGGGTTAGTATTGTTGTTGTGATAGAACAAGAGATAGAACGTGATGAAAAAACAAAACAAAAAAAAACTACTTAAACATTTAAACTAACGGTTCATTTCTAGATTATTTATAAGCTTAATCTTCTATATCTATATCTAGGCT
>CAIGQQ010036980.1:1640281-1681426 GCA_903798035.1 Danio albolineatus | reverse complement strand
TATATATATATATATAAATCACACAATATATATATATAAATCTATATTTGCTGCTTGTTCTACTTACTTAAAATGAACTGAATCAACCCAATTCTGGAGTTGTTTTGGGACAACTTAATTGTTTCATGTTAAATCCACTTAAGTTTGTAAAATCAATTAAGTTAACTCAATCAATTCGTGTTGGGACAACATGGAATTGTGTTGAAGTCAGTCATTTTTACTGTGTACTTTTTGTGTGAATAAAATGTTAAAACTTAGTTGAAATAATGTTTTAATGTCATTCAGTGTAAGATCTGAATCTAAAACTGACCCAAAATACATATTCGGAATAGTGCCTATTATAAAATATAAAATAATATTTGATTTACACTTCAGTTGATTCTAAATGATTAAATACTTTGTGAAAGTGATGTAGAACCTAATGATTTGAATAAAAGATACTGGCAAAGCATAAATATAAAAAATACAGTTAATTAGTATTTTGGGGTTGCACTGTGACCCTTAAATGAAGTCTTTTAATATGTCATCAAATTATTCTGCCTCTAAATATGCCTGACAAGAATTTTTAAGAATGTGTAGGTGTTTTACAGGTCTCCAAAACTATTAAAACTAAATTAATAACATTGTTTTGTAACTCATTAAGTATTTCATCAAATGTTAATGCATGAATGCTACACAATGATACATAATCTTGTTTTGATGCTTGAAAACAATAGAAGACAAAATTACTAGCCCTCCTATGAAATTTTAATTCTTTTTCAAATATTTCTGTGTTCTGTAACATTCTGTAACAAGTGTTAATTAATGGAAAATACTTATTGAGAAGATTTTTTCAGCCCGTTAGAATTTTCTTATAACTAATTCCTTTAGTCTTTGCCATGATGAGTCCATAATATGCCCATAACGCACGCGTTTTTATCTTTGCACTGTTTTTGTATGGCAAATGTGACAGGATACACGTTAATATGCACTGCTGTATAGACATCCGTTGTGTTAATATACAAAATAAACCTGATTTAAGTCCATGAACCAGGACTGAAGAGTCTTCTTTTATAATTGTACTGACACTATGGGGCTGTGGTGAAGAATTATGAAGCGACTTCACTGTCTATTACAAACATGCACTGTTTTAGAAACGTTTTAAACTTGTAAAACTCATTCTTGGGGTGCAGCCGAACATAGAGAGCTGAAGAGATTGTTTAATCCCAGTTGCTTTGTGCAAGTCTTGTCTTGTGGATATGATTATACGCGTTACATGGTAATACACGGCTGTCAATCAATTTGGTGGGTGGGGAAACCGTACTCCTATGTCAAGTTGCGGTGGGCCTCAGAATGGGAGGGATTTGGATCCTTCATTTAACGTCAGAAAGTATTAGAAAAAAGACTTGTGTTTCTATCACTCCAATATGACTGTGGACACACTAGACCTACACACAGTTCTGTCCAAACAGCTTACAATAGATGATTTTTATCATAGGTGTCCTTTAAAGTCTTGGTTAACTAGGTAGGTCATTGGACAACAGTGGTTTGATTTTATCTTTTTCCAGCCAAAATAAAAGTAAGACTTTCTCATGAAGAAAAATGTAATAAAAAACAAAAATCTTTGCTCTATTTAACATCACTTGAGAAATATTTTAAAGAGAATAAAAATTTACAAGATGGCTAATGAGTTTTCAACTGTACGTATCTGCTAAATGAATAGCCTAGGCATTCAGATCAAGACTCTTTTTACCTGACCTTGACCATTATGTAGTCATCTTTTTTTGTTTGTTTTTTGACTCATTCTTGTGTTAATGATAGGAAATAAGGCAATCTCCACGTTTTTATAATGCACGGGATACAGCACTATCTACCCTCTTATATCAAAGTACTTGGAAGCAGGCCAAGCTTAGCGAATCTCAGCAGAATTATTGTCCAACTCCAATACTTGTGAAATGTCACAGGCAATTACATTTTAATGCCACAGCAGCAGGATCTGTCCGAGTTAACGATAGACCAAAGTATAGTGCGCTGTCAGCTGAATGTGCCTGAAGGTGATGGTGACGGTGGGTGTCAATGGCAGGGCACTAGCGGATCTAGTGTACTTTAAACTGTGAGAGGTTGTAAACTGAAAGAAATGAGGTAGAAAAGGCGCATACTCACTCAGGTTGTGGTTGTCTTTCTTCTGCCTTTCTTTGGCCATTGCACGAGCTTCTACATCTTGCCAAAAACAAAAGACTTTTAATCAACTGTTATGAACATCAACTTGCTTTACCATTCACACAAAGTGCAGTCTGAACTGGATTTTGGAGACTTCGCAATAGTGGCAATCAGTGGCACTGCTTAAATTTTATCCAGCAGGGTTATGCAATAAACTTTCTCTCATTTATCTGTGAAAGCAGTGCAGTTTCGACTCTGCTCAATTTTTTGTTTATTTTTAGGTTAGTATGTCAACGCATTTAAGATCAGCTAAAAAAGTAACTTGGGCAAAGATGCAATTCAGAAAACAATGGGAATTTTGAATATGATTTAAAATGTGTTATCCGTGTCTCTTGTGATGCTGATGTATTGTTTACTTCCCATACTTTCTGTCATTCTGACTACTAACAAACTTTCTTCTAAAGGATACAACTAGGCATGGGCCAGTAAAAGTTTCTGATGGTATGATAAACTTAGATAAAAATAGCAATGTTTTATGGTTAAACAGTATTGTGTTTACTACTCTAAAATATAATATTTTTAAATGTCTGGCAAAAAAAAGTATTTTTTTAAAGACTTTTGCTTTCTTCATTAGTTTCAAAAACACAAATTTCATTACATTTCAAAACAGCATCTTTGGATACCTCTCTAAAACTTACATATACCATAGAAATGGTATTATAGAAAGTTTTGGCGGTTTTAAAACCTTGACTTTTCTAAACCGCGTTATACCTTAAAAATCGGTTATCATCCTATGCCTAGATACAACCTACCAGTAGTGAAACATTTTCACATTCAATTTATTTCATAATCCTTCAGGGTTATTATAGTTAAGTAATACTAAACCACAAAACTAAAATTATTTTAGTTACTTGAAATATGTACTACACTCTCAGAAATAAAGGTACAGTAGCTGTCACTGGGGCAGTACTTCTTCAAAAAATACATATTTGTACCCAAATAGTCCACAGTGGTAACTCAAAGGTGCATATTAGTGCCCAAATGTACCTAACAAGTACCTTTGAGGTACCATTATGGACCCTTCAGGTACAACTATGTACCATTTGAAAAGGTACTGCCCCAGTGACAGCTCCTGTACCTTTATTTCTTGAGAGTGTATTATATAATATAATGTAATGTAATGTAATGTAATGTAATATAATATAATATAATAACAGCTAGCCAATACATTAATAAATTATAAGAAAATACTAACTAAAGCTAATATAAAAAACTATATATAGACATGCTTAAAAACTACTAAAAAACATAAACAACATTTTCACAACTTAAACATGTAAACAATTAATACAAATACGGCAGTAACTCTTAGCAATTTTCTTTACTTAGGATTTTTTTTTAATTCTCAAATTTTAAAATGTTTAATCATATATATATAATATATAATATATTTATATTATCATTGCATTTGACCAAATAAAAAAAATATTTTTTTTTTATTTTATTTGTATTTATTATTATAAATTTTTTATTTAAAAAATTGTTTGACAATTAAAAAAAAAAGTGTAATTTTTTAATTTAACAAATACATAAAACAGGCTTCTGTTATTTGTGTTGTATCATAAACATTAATTGTTAGCTTTACTATTGCTCTAAAGTACTAACAAACACTTAAAACATAAAATTAAACCTAAAGCATAATGCTAAAAGAAGAATATGTTTACGTTTGGCTTTTAACCCTTAAATATGCCAGTGCATGTTATAGCTGGAGTTGCATGCAGTTTATATCAGCACCGTTTGTTCTGTAAGAAATTAAAAAGATTACACTACCTGACAGCTCTCTCTTGATAGCCAGATTTGCAGGGCAGGAGTTGCTGGTCATGGCAATTGCGGATCCAGACATACCGGGCCCCGTGTACACATCTAAGTGACTGCTGGACAAAGGGAGCTGCAGTGCACAAATACACAAATGTGAGTAATGGAAATTAGGCTGATAACAGCAATACTGTATGTACAAAATTCTTTCTTAGCATCAAGTAACAACTAAACTAAATTGAACTAAACAGTTTTTTGTTTTTTTTTAACAATTATAAATTCTCTGACCATCAGGATTTAAAGACTCTTTAATGCCCAGCTGAAATCTAATGCTGTCTTTGCTGAAAAAGATACAACTAGTTTGTCTTTCAAATGGCATTTTTATGAAGCTATATCCAGCGTAACTCTGGTAAATCATCACAATCACTAGAAACCCAATAAACACTCAGCTTATCTCCAGAGCAAAGCCATAAACGCTGGAGATAATGAAGATAAAACACAAAAAATATCACACTCGGCTATTGCTTCTAGGTGAGAGGAATGATTGACTATGCTCTTTCTTCTCTAGGTCTTTATGGTTTTATACCAGTTGTATCTTTTATTCCATCTCAGTGTTTCATTATAATTGTAAGCAAGCCAGCTCTGAGCTCCTAATGAGCCGTGGCAGATAAATCAGCTCAGATATCTTATCACAGAAGCTACTGTGAAACACCAAGCCAAACAAACACAAATCAACAGTAAAAAAAAAGTCAGAGAGGGAAAACAGTTGTGCGAAGATGTTAAATTTGCGCATGGAATCACATTACACCTTTTCTGCAATCTCTAATGCAGTGAAGCGCATTGCAGTGTCATACTGAGAAAACAGAGACGGCTCATTAAGCATTTTAAATGCAAAGATAAACTGCGACGAAAGAGTGTGAAGGTGCGAACGCTGCTTTCTGACAAACAATACCGATGATTGAAAATACATGTATGCACAATGCAAAGTCTTTGACGCTCTGTTGGTTTTGGAAATTCCATTCTGAGAAGCTTTAATCACTAATCAAAGAAAGAGTGATCAAAGGAAGGACATGGTCAGCAGGGTCAGAGGAGGCCTTTGCAGACTCATTAGGAGTCCAAACCCCATCTCTCCACCCCCATGTTCCTTCAAACCTTTAAAACTTTAAACCCCCCCTAATGCACCACTGAAAAAAAAAATACATATAAATTGTTTACATGCTTAATATTGACCTTATATGCACCAAAATTGAGACTGGTTGCTGCTGTTGCTGGGTCAGGATTAAGGACTTAACAACATGGATCAGCATAAAACGTCATCCATGAAGGAAGATTCGGTAGGGGGAAATGGCATGCTACAGAACTAGAAAAAAACTGTAGTATTTCCTTATGTAGGATCATTCCTCTTTAAGCACTAAACGAATCAGCTATCAATGAACCAAAGATCAACATCACATTAGAAAGCAGATCTCTAAAACATGATCAATAAGAAAATCAATCAGACATTTTCACTCACTACTAAAAACAATAACAATAAAACAGATTAGAAATTGTATTTTATGGAGTAAACCCTGTAAAAAAAAATCTACTCCCTGTCATTATTGTTTCAAGCTTGTATCCTCATTACTTTTTCCTCCTGAACAACACATTTTGAATATTTTGTCTACAAAAAGCGGGTTATCAATGTTTGGTTCAAATTTGCTTCGAAACAACCCACCATTTTTTCAGTGTACAATGAAAATCAATGGGGTCCAAACCAACATTGAACCCCGCTGACGTCCATTGTGTGGTTCGAAATCCCACGTGGCTGAGAAAATGTCGACAGAATTTTTTGTTTATGCGTGAACAAGCCCTTTAGCAGTTGAAACAGCTGTACTCAGTTGCAGGCCCACCTAAATAACCCCCTTAAACAACAAGTCATTTACAGATATATGAGCACAACATGCTACAAGGGTTTGGCTAAATGTGTGACAAGGTTACCGGTGTCCTCAAAGTGCCCATAGCATTCCCCTGTTTCGTTCTAGTGCCTCCAGTTTCCAAGAATAAGAAGCACAGAAACAAACTGCTGCAAGACTAAACAACCCCACCCCCTGCTTCCTACCCAATATCACCCCTCAGTGATAGAAAAGACGGCCTTACCAGCTGAATCTTCTCTCCATCGATAACCTCCACGATGGCATACGTTTTATTAGTGTCTTTCATACTGGCGTCTGAATCTCTCATAGCTGCACACACTTGTCGTTCTCCCTCCACCTCTCCAGAGAGACTAACCTGAGCCACACCGGGAACTTCTCTCTTCTACTTTCTCCCAAGCACTAAACACTGAACTTTCCCCTATCTGGACTTTCAGCCTCCCCTCCCCGGCCCTCTCTTTCTCCAAAACCTCCCCCCCCTCCTGCTTCCCCACCTTCACGAAATGCCTTGTAAACAAGTTGAACTCTAACTGAGAGCAGCTTAATTGTTAATGTCGGGCAGTTGCTTAAATATAAAGCACAGTGCTCCTACTTTCCTGATTCCCCACGCAATGTCTTCCCTTGAGTGAATCAGGCCACGGTTTTAAGTCAATTAAACATGCTTAAAACATTTCCCCCTGAAGAAAGCTGGCAAGGATCTAATATTGGTTGGACAGATAATTCGACAGGCAGGGTTCTGGAAGAGTCTAAACTCAAAAATAAGTCATTTCGAGGTCGCATGAGAGAAAAAACAGTTGCATCATTTTCTGAGACGGTGCTTTGCTATAATTAGACGTGACTTTTGGTAATCAGACAAAGATGCTTTTCATCCCTATATGCCTGATAAAAAAGCAGCACAACAAATAGATCCAGAATAATTCCTCCATTGTCAAAGCAAGAGGTTGCGGGGGCTTCAAAAATAGAGCTATTCAGCAGCAATAAGGCACAGCCTGTGCATCATAAACAAGAATTTATTCACTCAATTTTTCACTTACCTTCTGGGATTCCGTGTCAGTTAGAGACAGCAAAGACTAAAAGGCCTGAGCTACGTGAACGGTTACTTACTGTGTTTGGCATCTGGACCACAGGGTCAATGTAATCCTGGATGTCATCATAACTGGACTGTAGGCTGATGATGTCATCAATTACCTCATCCATCTTGTCAAAAACAAACACATAAGGAGAATTTAAACACTTTTGCATTCTAAGTATGGATACTTTTCATTGATTGCTGAAGAGTTTTCCCTATACATTCTCCAAAAGATCTATGCTAATATAAATATCGACAGATATTACAGATGAAAGATGTAATCCTCTCAGCAGCTGGACAGACATAATCCCTCTCACAAAGGTTGTCACTGTGCCACATGCACATATTCACTTAGGATCCCATTGGATTTGGTGGTATTGAAAGCGTAGGGAGAAAAAAAAAAGACCAAAGTCTGCTTTGTTCCCTGGGCTCCCTGTCACTCTTTAATCTGTAATTATACCTCCACAGCCATAATTGGCCACTTAAACTCCAATGACAATGAAGTTAAGTTAGTTAACACCCTGACCTTTGTGTGCGCTTGGGCAAATAACACCCACCACAAATAAAATCATATGGAATACGGGAGATGAGCAAGACTTTGTCATTTGCTGAAACATTAGGTTCCTGTGAACTCAGAGAGGAACTGTGGTACTAAATATAAAAAAGACATACTAAATACGAATGATAAATTAAACATGTTGTGACATCAAAATGAATCATAATGAGTGCAAAGACATGTTACAGGAAGAGTGTTTATTTCAAACATGTCTAGACACGCTTCTTAAGAAAACTGAAGTACCTCGTTCTCGTGGCTGGAGCCGATGTTGAGCATGGCCATGGGACTGTTGGGCGCACTGTTTCCAGCAGAGTTCATGAGCTGCTCGGTGCGCATGCATGGAGAGGGCATGTTTGGTGGGACGCTTCCGGTTTGAGTCTGGGCCATGGGGGGTGGAGAGGGCTGAACCAAGCTTGTGACGGCATGTACAGCTTGTTTGGTAGCGTATGTGGTGGACAGGTACTCCTTGACCTGCTGCCGCTGAGACTGTCGGATGTGGTAGTCTGTGGGGTTCTCAAGATGGGTCTGCACCTGTAATATAATATAATCATATTAATATAATGGTAAATGCTTTTTTATTTGTATCCTGATTTATGATGTCAGTTTATAAATGTAGCTTTTAAATGCCACTGCGACTATATGCATATTTGAGTCTTGTTTATCATTTGAATTTAGATTTTTGTTGGTTTTTAGGCCTATAACATCTGGTAAAGGGACTATTAATGGAAACTATCCTTTGGGCTCATTTGGGTACATTTACTGTACATTTTTTTCATTGTGAAAATTAATTAATTGTAAAACAAATAAATAAATAAATAAAAAAATATAAAGAAAAAGAATTGTGTGTGCTCTTCGAAATTTGAAATTTCTATTTATAATGTATTTAACAGTGTTGAGAATCAAACGAACAGCACTAAATCAGAGGCAGTCTGCTCAAAACTCAGTGCAACACCATGACTGCTTGTAACTTTTTTCATTTTATCTAACAATGTGTAAACATGGTGTACATAAGGTATTCATTGCACAACTTCAACACCTTAACCTTTTTATGAGAGTGCAGTGCTTGAACAGCACAGTCCATCAACGTGCTTTATTGATTATAAAAGGCACTCACTTTCTGTTTAAAACGCATTTACAACTTCGATAAAAGGTATTTTTTTATTCTGCTTGCTACACTCTGCAGAATTACTGGACAAAATGTCTATTCGCTGCAGAAGACTTAGGTTAGGTTAATTATGCAAGTCATTGGACAGACAGTCTAGAAACCGAAAAATAAAGGGGGCTAATAATCATCAGTATCATCATTTTCTTGTCGGCTTAGTCCCTTTATTAATCTGGGTTCGGCACAGCGGAATGAACCGCCAACTTAACCAGTATATGTTTTATGCAGCGGATGCCCTTCCAGCTGCAACCCATCACTGGGAAACATCCATACACACATACACTACGGCCAATTTAGCTTACCCAATTAACCTATAGCGCATGTCTTTGGACTTTGCACCCGGAGGAAACCTACGCCAACACGGGGCTAATAATAATGGCCTTAAAAATTATTTTAAACTTCTTTTATTCCAGCCAAAGAAATAATAAGAAATAATACTTTATCTAGAAGAAAAAATATTATAGGAAATACTGTGAAATTTTGCTCTGTAAACAAATTCCACTCAGGAAATATTTGAAAAATAATTATAATTTCATGCAATGGCTAATAATTTTGCTTTTGGTGAGCAGAAGAACTTCTAAAAGGTACTACAAATATATATTTGATATGAGAACTGCAGAATTGCAATGACTTGCACCCTGTAAACCCACACACTGTTTTAAGCAAAATCCCTTTACCATTTATCGCCATCATGTCTCATGACTTACACTTCCAGCAGCAAGTACAGTGTTTTTACTGTCACCATTACAAATAACATCAAGCCAAAGCCTTCAGGCGTAGCCGGCACTGTTTTAGAGCCACAGTCAAAGATAGTTATGTAAGTGTTTAAATCGAGGCGTGTTATGTACAGGGTACAGAGGGGCCAGAACGAGCCTCCAGACGTTCACTGAATCACACAGACACCTGCTGATGGAGCTTTAAAAAGGGGGTGACGTATGAATGGACTGGCCTCGTTCATTCACTTCAAAGTTTAATTGAGTGATTTATTACACAAAACTGACAAAATGTGCATGACATGTGCAACAACGCAAGACATGAGCAACAATGAAAAGAGAATGGCTTTATGTGTTATGAAACAACATATTTTCTGTGCAGTTATGCATGACATAAGCATGAGTATAAACAAACTGAGCTCCAATGATTAGTCCCCTTTATTAATCTGGGGTCGCCACAGCAGAATGAACCACCAACTTATCCAGCATTTGTTTTATGCAGCGGATGCCCTTCCAGCTGCAACCCATCTGTGGGAAACATCCATACACGCTCATGCACATTCATACATTACGGACAATTTAGCCTACCCAATTCACCTATACCACATGTCTTTGGACTTTGGAAACCGGAGCACCTGAAGGAAACCCACGCGACCATGGGGAAAACATGCAAACTCCACACAGAAATGCCAAATGACCCAGCCAAGGCTCGAACCAGTGACCTTCTTGCTGTGAGGCGATCGTGCTACCCAACACGCCACCGTGGCGCCCTCTTAGCTTTCACAATGCATATTAATTATTTAATAATTAAATTATCTAATATCATTTGTTTCAGTTCTTCTGAATGGAAGTTCCCAAAAAGTGGATGTGAAATCCATAATATGAAAAGTGAATTTTTTCATGTGCGGATTGTGATGTAAAATATTAGCTACAGTATAATACAGCAACTGCATTCCTGAGTGAAAGCAAGCCTCAGGATTAGTGGATGAAAGCCTTTGGAAAAGAATTCAATCCCAGTCCAATCACTTGCATTATTTTACTGAAAGATTAAAGAACACGATGGAGTGAGTAAAACTTTTATAGGCAGTTTAAGTAAAGGATACAGGACGCATTTACACACAAGCTGTAAAGTGGGGACACTGTCTGGAAGGGCATTTCCCTGGTGGTAAATCTCCTCATGAGGGCTATGTAAAGGCATTTCGGGTAGCGCCAGCTGCTCTGAGCTCTCTGAGGTGAAATTACAGAAGGTTAGTTGTTGTTAGAAGCTCATCTCACATGGAGCTCTTACTTTTATTCAGTCTAGGAACGGTGATGGTGAACGTCTATCTAAATGATACGGGACTGTGTGAAACATGAGTCACTGTTACTTAATCTTATGACACATGTTTGGCTGCGTTAGAGGGCAGCAGAAACATGCTAGCGGCAGAAGCTATAGCCACTTATACTCAGGAAACACAACAGTGGATGCATTACACTCTTAAAGCGATATAATTCACTCAACAATAAAACTTTCTGCAGTATTTATTCAAATTCAAGTGGTTCTAAACTTTTATGGATTTCTTTTTTCCTGTTAAAGCCAAAAGAAGATATTTTGAAAAATGTTTGAAAACAGTAACCACCGACTTCTTAGTAGATAAACCAAATACTTTCAAAATATCTTGTGTTCAACAGAAAAAAGAAACTGAAGTGAATATTAATTACAATTACAATATTACTTTACGATAACGACGTGGGTTATTTTCACATTTCAATTATGTCAAATGAAATGGCAAAAAAATTGTAATTATACAAATTTCTACAAAAACTAAAAAGCTAACTCAAGATAACTATATTTTTACTTTGCTCGGAAATGTATCCTTGTAAAGTGGATTAACGAAGAACCGCCCAGTTAAAATCAATGGCTGCTTACAGTCTGCAACATAATCCCAGTTGAGGCTTTCTCCACAGCTATGAAGAACAAACCTCTTTTATTTTATCGGACCTGGGACCCTTTCTTTGATTATCTAGGAACCTCTAAGTCTCTAAGACTAAAAGCTTGTCTGTTAGACTCAGCCTGGACAAAAGAAGTGTAAAGTGCCTCTTGTAAAATAATTTTATATTTTATGACAGTATTTTTATTTATTTATTTATTTTATTATTATTTAATTAAAATTTTATTTGATTTACTATTATTATTATTATTTAATTTATTATTTTTTTTTACTATAATTTATTATTATTATGTTTTTCATGTGGGGGTCAGAATTCAAATTACATGTATGATAGATATTTTCTTTTTACTCAATGTAATTTTCTGACATGTTTTTGCACTAAAAATGTTCAATAAAAAAATATATAAAAAAAAAAAGCAAAACTATATTTTACAGAGCTGAGAGCATGTTTTCGACTGCCAGATTTTAAAGACAATACTGTGTAAACTACAAAAATGTAATTTCCCCATAAAAAAAGAAACTGTCATGTGCATCTGATGCATTTTGCTTATTCAAGCAAGCATTAGTATTGACAACCAAAACAACACGTGTATTATAAAGTGAATAGCCTGGCATGCATAATAGTCTTTTTAAAATCACTTTCATGCATCTGCGTGAATGGGGATTTCAATTGTCAGCTGATTTCATCTATGCATGAAAAATGCATAGGAAACACTTTTATTGTTCATTTTTAGTTCATTATTTTCATGCACACTAAATGCTAGGTTGCTTCAAAATGATTATCAGTCTCGGCTTATAACGTGAAAGCTCCTTAAATCCGAGGCTCAGTTTGAATGATTATTTTTGTGCCCTGAAATATACTGAACAAGCCTTAATGTTTTCAGTCGCCTACCATACAAAAAGATGTTGGCCAAGTTATTGAATTGATAATAGAGACTGTTACTGTTTATTCAAAAGAAACACACAAAAAAAAGCAACAGCACATGAACCCTCTCTACTATATGTTCTACAACTTTCCCAAACTTTCATTTTCATAAACCTCTGGATGTTTTGTAAAACCCTGTAAGCGAAATTAAGTAAAAAAAAATATCTTGAAAGTATAGTACAAAGTTACGTAACGTCACACAAACACACACACACACAACTACAAATTTCCATGCACGCTTTCAAAGTTGCTTTCTTTTAAATAACAGATAACAATCCCCTAAAAAGTACACACGCATTGATTCAATCAGGCAGAAACTTGTCACCTGTAGGAATGTTCTCTTTTGTGTTATATCTGAATAAGTCATGTCACCGTGTCTGCTCTTTTCTGTCCTTTTCCGCTTACCTGGTTACCGTTCCACCGCATTCTTCCACAAATATTTCTGGCTTTGTTTTTGATCTCGGTTGAAATGTAATTCAGCGCACTGAAGCTGTGTTCAGTCCTGCACGACCCACTGACTTCTGGACTTTGCCCACTACTCTTTCACCGCAACACGAGAGAGGAGATTACTAGAGTACCTAATCTTGCCTAATTTGGTCTTCATGCACTTCTTAGAATTCATTCATCTAGTTGGGACCACTAGGATGGCCGGCGTGCTGATTTTCCCAATGGAAGGTAAAAATATGGTCTCATGGAGATACCCCAGAACACAGAGCTGCACTATGATTAGAGGGAAATTGGCCAGATTTAGGAGAGAGGACATTACCTACCTTTACTACAAAACTGTATCATGTTTTGTATAAAATCTAATAAGGAGCCTTAGAAGCTAAAGCAGACAAGAAATAAATGACGACAGTCTGTTGTGCCTAGGTGGTACAATATACACTAAAGACAAAAAGAAGTGTGGCCCATTACACCATGTGAGTCCATTACTTTTCTAAGGCCCTGTTTACACTAATATGTTCATTCATTCATTCATTCATTCATTTTCTTTTCGGCTTAGTCCCTTTATTAATCCGGGGTCGCCACAGCGGAATGAACCGCCAACTTATCCGGCATTTGTTTTACGCAGCGGATGCCCTTCCAGCCACAACCCATCTCTGGGAAACACATCCATACATTCTCATTCGCACACATACACTATGGACAATTTAGCTTACCCAATTCACCTGTACCACATGTCTTTGGACTGTGGGGGAAACCGGAGCACCCGGAGGAAACCCACGCAACCACGGGGAGAACATGCAAACTCCACACAGAAATGCCAACTGGCCCAACCGGGACCTGCCCCAACCGGGGATCGAACCAGCGACCTTCTTGCTGTGAGGCGAACGTGCTACTCACGCGCCACCGTGGCGCCCACACTAATATGTTTTAGTTTTAAAACATATTATGTTTTGCTGCGGTTACGCCTTCCATCCACACTACCCTAGAGTTTTCATTTTGAAAACGCTGAAGTGGCTATTTTGGTTTTAAAATGCTGCTGCCGCATGCCAGTGTGGATGGGAGAAAACAGAGACATCTGAAAACGAAGGTGTGGCTGCAGA
The DNA here is from genome assembly GCA_903798035.1 of Danio albolineatus. Lineage (NCBI taxonomy): Eukaryota > Metazoa > Chordata > Actinopteri > Cypriniformes > Danionidae > Danio > Danio albolineatus. The sequence goes on along the minus strand of CAIGQQ010036980.1, from coordinate 1,667,659 downwards.
CACTCGCCTATCTGATTGGGGTTTTTCCCTTAAAATGAAGTGCACAAAGTTCAGTCTAGCATTGTTTCCTTGTAAGTTCAGACTTTGCAAACTTGATATGGAAAACAAACTTCTGAGGACTCGTCGGGTAAATCTTCAAAAGGAACAGTGTAGGTTAATTCATGACATCATTCACATCACCCTGGCTACATTGTTTCACTATCTTTAAAATAAAAAATAAAAACATGGTATAAGAAACAGCCTATTTTCATTTTGATATTAACTTAACAGACACCAAATATGTTGAGGCATTGTGTTGCTACATATTTATATGATCGTCATCTTCACTGAATGCATATTTATAACAAAACGAAGCCTAACATCACTGCCTCCTTTCATTTTCATTGAAAAATACGAAACATACTGTCTCTTTAGCTGATCATCAGTTTTAATAAGCAATAATGACAAGTTGAATTGGGTAAGCTAAATTGTCCGTAGTGTATGTGTGTGAATGAGAATGTATGGATGTGTTTCCCAGAGATGGGTTGTGGCTGGAAGGGCATCCGCTGCGTAAAACAAATGCTGGATAAGTTGGCGGTTCATTCCACTGTGGCGACCCCGGATTAATAAAGGGACTAAGCCGAAAAGAAAATGAATGAATGAATAAAAGTATAACGTACAATAAGTTTACACAATATAGGAAATAAGGCAAGCAAATGTGCTGAATGAGTGTACGTAATTATATAAAATAATATATTTACTTATCTTTGCGCTCAGCCAAAAGCCAAAGAGTCGTTTGAATTAAATATCACGTTTAACAACTACAGTTGTTCTAGTGGTAGATCCTTGATGAACAGTCCAAGGAGCGCTGCTCTAATCTAGGAAGGTGTGCTCAAAGCACCTGCTGACTGCCTGGAGCTCAGACGTCTACATATGCTGCAGTGTGTGTTTTTAAAAAAATCTAAAACGTACTAGTGTTAAAGGGGCCTAATACTAGGATGTTTCAAAGTTTTAGTATGTAAAAATAGATCACTATTTTTTAATATATGTTGACATTTTTAATATAAGTTATTTCAAGACATTATTTAGGATTTTTGGAGCATGTCAATGTGCGTTTCCTTTTTTGCTCTTGCAGAACCAAATTACGTCACATATGTGACGTAACCAAGTTACGTCACATAGAACAGAGCTCAAGGCCTGACAGGTAGTACCTTAGCTGTACATTTTGAATGCAATCTTTAGAACAATAAAACCTCATCAACTATTAGAACTAAACACTAAGCAAACCCCATTCCATTTTCATCCAAAAGCCAAAAATGTAAATATTTGACATATTTCACAATACTTTCCTAAAGAGACAAATAGAGGGCTTGATTACATTTCCATTGCACTCTTTCCCTTTTTCAAGATTCATAACCATGTACAAAGGTTCTTTTAATTAATAAAACGTTCTTTATACTAACAAAGAATGGTTCTTTAAAGGAACTTTAAAACCCCCATTGTTTAATAAAGTGTGTAGAGTTGAAAAAATATGACCCTGAACCACATAAAAGTCTTTTTTGTGTATATTTTTTTTAATTGAGAGATATATCTTAAATATTCTACATTGAGATAAATACACTTTTTACTACAGCATGGTTTGTTAGGATATGACAATATTCATCCTAGATACAACTATTTAAAAATCTGGAATCTGAATCTTAAAAATACCGAAAGACTTGTCTTTAAACTTGTCCAAATTATGTTCTTAGCCATGCAAATTACAAGAAGGAAGTTTTAATATATATACAGTAGAAGATTTTCAAAACATCTCCATTAAACATAATTTTTACTTAATTTTCTTAAGATTTTGGCATAAAAAAAAAATCTAGAATTTTGGCTGTACAATGAACTTTTGACAAAAATGATGCTTGTACAAAATAAGGTTTTGTGGTCCAGGGTCACAAATGTGCTCTCATATATATAAAATGCCTTTCTACATTTGTGGTTTTAATAACTGTGGAAAACAGATCAGTATGTGAGAAGGGAACTCTCGTGCTCTCTTGCACTCATGACAGGAATCGTCAGATAACTCATCCTGCTAAAATGTTCACACTGATAATCTTGGCATTGTGTATTACAGGTATTATTGGCTTTAATGAATGGCATAAAGTGTCTACAAAATCAAGTTTATTAAACCCACACACACAGGTTGATGGATCCATACCTTTAGCACTTCAACAGGCACCTGCATAGGCCCTTGGAAGTGAGTTGGTGCACTGATGGCTGGGGTTGGCGCAGGTGGACCTGGCATGCGATGCTGCATGTAATGCATGGATGCTGCTTGTTGTTGCTGCCGCTCCCGCTGCTCCTCCTGCTGCATTTGGTCCCGCATGAGCTGCAGGCGCAGGCCTATGCGTGACGACATGGCTGGGGGACGCGGGGGGGCGGGCTGCTGTCGCCGCACAGTCCAGCCCGAAGAGTGGTGGGGTGTCTGTCAAGAAAATAGTTTAAGGATGTGATTATAAAGTAAATGGATGGATGCAATTATATTTACAAACAGTGACAACATTGAAGTTCATAAAGTTCAATGTAAATTCATTTTACAATACAGAACCATCTGTTGTAAAAGGACCCGGGAAGTTGTTGTTTTCACAAAAATTGTTACACACACACACACACACAGGTTTTTTTTTTTTTTTATGAAAAGTGGGTACATTACATAGGTTTCCATTGTATTGTATTGCATTGTATTGTATTGCCCTCACACCACCCTACCCAAAAACCCAACCAACACAGGCGACTGTGTACAGCTTTACTCTCTGAAAAAACTCATGCTGTGGGATTTAGAAGCTTTTTGAGAAATGAGGATGTCACTAATGTTCTAGTATTTTACCTCCTTTTTGTAATACATGTGTCATACCTGTGTCATTATACAGATTTGTGTCCTGATATGTCACAAAAACACGTACAAACACACAAACACACACATGCACACACAAAGCACCAGCTCAAAACATGACAATTATTAAATAATAAAATTCAGAATGGCTGAATAAATGAACACATAGACTAAGTAAATTGATAAATTAAAGGGATTGTTAACGCAAAGGTTTTAATTCTGTCATCATACCAATATGGAAATCTGTAACCACTGACTTCCATAGAATTTGTTTTTCCTAATTTCCTCAAAACATCTTCTTTAGTCTTATAACAAATAAAAAAAAACTCAAAGGTCATTTGGCATTTCTGTATGGAGTTTGCACATTCTCCCCATGTTCGCATGGGTTTCCACCGGGTGCTCTGACTTCCCCCACAAGTCCAAAGACATGTGGTATAGGTGAATTGGTGAATTAAGCTAAATTGTCCGTAGTGTATGTGTATGAATGAGTGTGTGTGGATGTTTCCCAGTGATGGGTTGCACCTGGAAGAGCATCCGCTGTGTATGCTGGATGCTGGATAAGTTGGCGGTTCATTCTTTTGTGGTATAATAGGAATTATAGAGGGACTAATAAAGAATATTAAAGGGACTAAGCCAAAAAGAAAACCAATGAATGAAACTCAAAGGTTTGAAACCGAAACCACTTAATGGTGAGTATATAGTGTGTAAATTTTAAACTAATAAACTATTATCTTAATTTTCTTTAATACACACAAAACATACATAATAGCGGTTAGCCTTGACACACAACAATACAGAAGAAATAAAGGTTTTACAACTTTACATTAGATCATAATAGTAGCATTTAGCCTTAACACGCACCACGCAGAAAAAATAAAAGGTTTATAACATTACATTAGTCCGTTAACATAATGGTATTGTTAGCCTTGACATGCAACGCAACGCCAAATAAGGGGAAAAATAAGGGTCTGTTTGTTTGTTGATACCATGACTTTTTACCATCAAACTACTGTGCTTCTGTTTACTGGTCCAGGAAGTGATGCCTTATATGGATTTTTAAAAAAACGAAACATTGATTACTACAATTAGAATCAATTGTTTTTGTAATAGATTAAATCGAGTATTTTGCTTAAAAGTTTCAGCCCTATTATATTACTAATATTTTTTTTTATAATAATCATGATCGATGGTATTAGAATTGAGAGATTATACATAAAAACGCAGTTACTTTGTAAAAGACAATCTCTAAAACAATAGATATAGGCAATCTCTATAAACAAAACAATTGTGTTAAATACCTTGACAAGGTGCAATCAAATTACAAAGTCTTTAGTGAAAATGAAGAACAGAAAAATATAAAAAGGAGGAAGCTAAAACATTATTTAACATAACAGGCATTTCCTTAAATATAATTACTACTACTACTACTACTACTACTACTACTAATGATAATAATAACATTAATAATACTAAAATACATTTAGAGAATTGTAGGTATTTTCATCTGGCCACCATATGATGCTTTCTAAATGCCATTACATGTCTACAAATTTTCCATAAAAATATCAACAGCCTATAGCATTTCTTCAAAGCGATGCTCCGTCCCACAAGCAAGTAACGATGAGTGTTATGAGGAAGTCATGTGAGGGTCAGGTGGTGTTTTGATTTTCTTTTGCAGCTCATGTGAGTTGTCTTTTTTTGGAAGTGCCTCCAAAACATCCTTACCCCGCGTCTCTCACCCTGCTACACAGAAAGACCCACACCCTGTTTCTTCTATGGTCCTGGGGAGTCCCTAACTGAAGGAGTTCCTCTTTTCAAGGTGCTACTGATGATCAGTAAGCAAATAAGCATGACTTTGCTGTTATCAGAGATACTGTGCAAGATACAGACATGAAGTGGACATTTAGTGTAGTTGTTGCTACAGATAGGGTGCTAAGTGATGTTAGATACAGCCAATTGAAGCTTGCGAGCCAAATTTCAGTTTCTTCAAATCACAAACTATACTGTACAAGCCAGGAAAGGACAACTGGGCTGTTTATGGAGAAAAGCGTATTGTACTAGATGTACAATAAGCAAAGCAGCTCCTATTGAGATGGGACTGTAGCAGTCTTTAGCCCACAGTGTACATTTCAGTGGTGGAGGGGGAAAAACACACACTACAAGCTTTGTGGTTCACGCTGATCAGTGGACACTTTCAGGCTTTGACACCAGGGTGCTTGCCGGAGGTCAACTCAGTTACAGTTCTGAGACGTGCTGTCTCACAAACGAACCACTGGGTTAGTCAATAACCTGCTGCTGGTATTTGATGTATTTGACTAGTGAGTCAAGACCAAATTTGGGTGTGACACTAGAACTCCGTTAGTCATGTAAACATCAGTACCATGATATGAGCTGGTCTAGTACTATAGGTTTTATCATGTTACTACTGTGGTTGGTAAAATGTTTGGTTTCCTTAATACACAGATGACCCAAAACTTTTTCACCACCTGCCAAGCATGCTATTGGACTTTTGTGTATTGCTAAAACAGCCCCAACCCACACTGCAAGAAATTCTGGGTTACATATAATTAGTTTATGCTGTCCCAACACAACACGACAAAGTTAACTTAATCGTTTTACAAATGCAAGTGGATTGATCATAAAACAATTAGGTTGTCCCCCAAAAAACATAAGAATTATGTTGGTTCAACTCGCATTAAATACATAGTATGAACAAGCAGCAAAAGTAGTTTGAGTGCACTAAGGCATGGACTCTACAAAACCTACAAGGTCTTAACCTATACAAGGTTGAAAGCAAATTCTTCAAATCCTATCAGTTGTGAGGTGGAGAACATGAACATGTACATGCAACTTCTAATAACCAACTACTCCTACTCCAAATGACCAACTGCTACTCCACTGATCAACAAAGACCCACATGGGTCCCACTTTATATTAAGTGTCGCTTATACCTGTGAATTTACATGGTAATTAGATGTGTAAGTAGTATGTTACTATAGTGTATGTACACACTGGTACATAGTATTTACTTGTGTAACACTGGTGTAACTACACTCATGTAACAACCCACTGAATAGTATATGTAAGTACAAATGTGTAACAGGACATTGGTAACAACACTAGGAAAGTACACATCTGTAACAAGAGTTATCAAGTGCATTGTGTAACAACAATATGTACTTGCAGATATTTTCCCACTTCCACACCTGTTTGCAGATCATGTACTTGTGAACACTGCATGGCAGAACTAATGCTGCATTAGAAGGTTTCACCTTGTGATACCAGTGTAATTACATGGTAAATCCACAGGAACTGTCCACTCAATATAAAGTTGAAAATTGTCACAAATTACTGTTCATACATTCATTCATTTTCTTTTCGGCATAGATGGGTTGCAGCTGGAAGGCCATTCGCTGTGTAAAACATGTGCTGGATAAGTTGGCAGTTCATTCCGCTGTGGCGACCCCAGATTAATAAAGGGACTAGGCCGAAACGAAAATGAATTTTATTTTACACTTTATATTGAGTGGACAGTTCCCGTGGAGTTACCATGTAACTACACTGTTATTAAAGTGTTGCATAGAAAACATTTCTACAAGTTACACAGTAATTTGTGACCATTTTACACTTTATATTGTGTGGACAGTTCCTGTGGATTTACCATGTAAGTACACTGGTACTTACACTGGTACTATGTACCAGTGTGTACATACACTATAGTAACATACTACTTACACATCTAATTACCATGTAAGTTCACAGGTATAAACGACACTTAATATAAAGTGGGAACAACATGATACTTATTTACATTTTTATTTTTATATATTTAGTTATTTTTTGTCTGTTTATTTATTTATTTTTCTGTGATATGTTCTGTGCCTGCATTTGTGTCAAGTTACTTATACTGTACGTTACAAGAAGACTGTTGCTATGTGTGTGGGTTAAGAGTTTATGTGCATAGAAATGTTAAAAAAGAAGAAAAGCGTAACTGCACTACTTTATACACTCAATGCTGTTTAATTGTGCTTCATAAATAAAGTTTTTCTAATTATTATTATTTTCTTTTAAGTGGACTGACATCTGGGCCAGGACAAACAACCTGAACTCTTCATCACATTCTGCAATCCATTACAAAACTTAATATATACCTATAGATTTATGAACCCAGGGATTCCTTGGCGAACATCTCCTGGAGCATCAAGCTCCTTCAACCTGCTTGTCATTATCTCAGGATGCACCACCATCACCATCCACCATCACTGCCCCAGATCAGAAAAATTGACACTCATTATCAGACAACATCATCCACAGCTGCGGGATGCTTGCATATGTATGCACTTTGACAGTGTACAAAAATCATCATAGCATCGCTACACATTCTTTCAACAAGTGCTGTTAAAATGTCGTGATTTGTGCCACAGTAGACCTTCTGTTGACTTGTACCAACTGAGACACCCTTTGTTGCCCTCTTGCATCAATGAGCCTTGAGCATACTGGACTTTGTCACTGGTTTGTGGTTTATCCCTCCTCATACCATTACTGGTAAATTATCACCACGGCCGACTGGGAGAAACCCTTAAAGCTTGCCTCTGACCAAGTTGCCTTGCCATAACAATTTGGCCCTTGTCAAATCACTTCCTGTCCATTCGTTCTGCATCCAACACATCAATTACAAATGTTTGCTTATCATAAAATGTATTTGTATAATTAATCTGAATGTAAAAAATGGGGGAAAATAGAATGCACAATAAAATGTTAAATACTCCCCACTGTCAAGTCTTTAAAAGCTCCTAAAAGTACATCAACATATCACTATTCCCCACTATCAGAAGAATGAGTAACTAAGGCAGAAGTATTTTACAGTATATTTAAGACCAAAATAAAATTAAACACTTCAGTTTGAAGGATGAGTCACTACTTCCATCTAACTGGTCGTGTAAAGCTGGTCAAATAACTGGAAAACATTAGTTGTTCTTCTGATGAAGATACGGTCTCACTGCTTGATTGTTTGTCAGAAGTCCCCGAGCTGGCCGTTCTCGTATCACTGTTGTATCAACAGAGCGTTTGAGGCCCAGCCCTGAACACAGTGACGTATCTACTCGCCATACACTGACGCTGCTCTGTGCGAACACCACCTCCAACTGTGACGCTGCTCTCCCACACCACCCATCACAGAATGCCAGGCATACACTGCCTCGACGGAGATGCATCCAAACAGAGCCAGCTATCAAAGTCACCCATTGTCACAGTAGCCAGTGAATTCATGGCATCTCTACATCAAAGAACTAGAAAAAATAAATGGAAAAGTGGGCCACAAAGATTTCATGCGTGCACACACACACCTGCATGCTTACAAAGATTCACGGCAATCTGTAAACAACCATGTTTTGTGGCTGCATTCACCACAGCTAAACTCAGTATTGCTTTAGTATATGGGTCAAAGACGAAAAGGGATTTTCAAGCATTCAAATAATTAAAAGTGTAATGACGCTTTATTTATACATTTTCCCTCAGCTATTACGATGTGCCCTGTTTTTGCTTCTGTGAATAAACGAGGATCTATTATGTATGTCTCTATCACACATAAATGCATGATTAACAGTAGACACTCACTGAAATGTAATTCAGTTTTAGTTTTTATGGCCAAAAAAAATTATGTCAGGCAAATTGGGAACAAGAATCATTTGATGACACACAATATTTTATGGATCTATATGCAGCTTTAAAATACAAAATCTTAGTTATTTTAAAATCTTTATACCTTCTGCATGAGCAAAATAATAATAATATAAGTAAAGCATAATCATTTAAGTACACCAAAACATACTATGAGCATGAATTAGATGAATCAAAATGAATGCAGCCTTGCCTACACAAGCATCATTGTGCAATGCTCAAGAGCACATGCTTCACAAGACTAATATTCAAAAAAAAAAGAAGAAGAAGAAGAAGTCTTAAACACAATCAAAACATATAAAGCCTTTTTCCAGTAACCCTCACCAAACACATCATTATGGACTGACAACAACCATTCAGAAGTTTACAATTAAAACAATTAGCAACTTAGCATCAGTTTGGTCATAGCACAGTAGACATTTCAATGCATTGGGAATGCTAATTGTTAGGGCAGACAGGACTTCCTTTGAATAAACTGTATTGTTTCCTGACCGAAATATCAAAGGAGAAAAATTATTTTGAGTTTGTGTTATTAACTCCCAGTTTCCCAGACAAGAAATGGTGGACATTTCTCTGTGTCTTGCACTGAACCCAGTTGACCAATCAGCATTAGACTAGATCATTGGGCCAATTACAGCAGATTAGCCTCACGCAAAGGAAGGTTTTGTGAACAAATGAAATAGCTGAACAAAATCACATGGGAGTAGCTGGAATAACTAGGTAAAAATAAACGCATATTATAAGACAATGAAAGTGTTTTTTGACCTTGCATGCAAATATATGCCTGTTGTTGGAGATCACCACACCAAAATATGACCTTTTATAATGCATAATCTTTTAAATATGTCCATATCATTATTTTGTCATAAGATGTACAACAGTAATGTACTTTTTTTAATGCAAATTTATTAAATTAGCTTAAATTCCTTATTTTCCTATGGCCTAGTTTAGGCTAAGCACTGTTTGTGGCCTGAGAGCAAGCTCCTCCCCAGCTCTAAAAACTGTGTTAATATGCAAATATGATTGTAACTCGTAGCCATTGACAGTGGTTGTAGGGTTTTGGAAGGGTGTGCAGGGGTCTGGCAAAGATCCAAATTATTTTGGTTCTTCTGTTTCTGCCCACCCTTGATTTACCACTCACCCTGTCTACAAGGCAAGCGGAACCAAAAATAACACCCACACTTTCTGTTCCTGTTTGCAGAGACACCCTGTTCCCTGGGGGTAACTGACTGCCACTGAGTAAATTCTAGGCCTCTGAAGCACACAGTGAACTTTTCATGCTCTGGCCAACTTATCTGACACGTTCAAAGGATTTACACTCAAACAGGGGGATTGCCACTCAGCGGGTTGGGATGGGTAGAGGAAGAAGAACTCAAGTCGATTGGCGAACACTTAGACAATGTGTTCACAGCACCCATTTCCTTCCTCTTATGCCTCAAGATAATTAAGAGTGGAATTCTGCAAGAAAGTTTCAATTTCGTACAAATCAAGTCACAAACATCCAAAGCAATGCAGTTGTACTTGATAATGAAAAATGCAGATATTAATATTTGATAATAATGTCCAAACAGATTAAAATGTTGGTTGTTTTTAAAGCCAGCTGAAGTATAAAGCTGCGGTCACACTAGAGATTGAGCATGCAAAATTCTGTCGTATGGTGCTGTGAAAAAGAGCTGGATTAAAACAAGATGATGCAACATAGATAAAATAGTGATTGATCCATATTTTACATTTCTGTATAGACAGTAGGTGTATATTGGAAAAATCTAACATTGTGATTTTTTTTATTCTGCTTTATATTGCGATATGAATACAATTTCACTTGATGACTTGAATAACTATTTGGAAAGAATTTATAATTTTAGAATGATTGGTATGATTCTACTGTATTTGTGGGTTCACCTGCATAAAATATAAGAAACAATCTACAAGCAGATAAATTCAACAAGAAAAAGATACAAATTAAATGAACAGCATTTTATTGTTTTATAATAACTCTAATTTTATTCTGGTATACGTTAATTGAACAATCAAACGTAAAATAATACTGCATAGTCTTCATTGTATAAACATTTCAATGAAATTAATCGATATTAACTAGCTATTACAAATGGTACTATTTCTTATACCTGAATGATTTTAAAATCATCATACAGTGACAGGCCTTGAGAAATGATCAATTATAATGCAGACTCATCATTGAATATTCTAATCACATTGCGATATCGATGCTGAAACGATATATTGTGGAGCCCTAATAAAGAGGTCACATTTTGTGATTTCGCAGGTAAGAGTTCACCAGCTTGAAATTTGGAATGCAGCTACATGCAAAACTTGTCGCATGAGCTAACGTTTTTCAAGTCCGGCGCATTCACGTGCGTTTAAATGGAAATCAATGGGGTGAAAAGTCTTCGAAAGACTTTGTTTACATGACAACAACATAGTCAGAAAGAAAAAGTCTATCCCTTGTTTTCTACATCTACTCAACAATTTTTTCGAAATGATCTGGGCTTCCAAATATCTGCGAAAACAGAAAAAAAAAAGTTGCATTACATACGCCAAGTCAGTATTTGGCATTGCCCTCCAAAAATAGTTTGCTCAAGAATTTAGTCTCTCTATCCAAAAGCATTATCTATTCTGATTGGTCAGAAGGCACAGCCTGTTGTGATTGGTCAAATGTTTACAGTGCATTTTGGAAAACCGATGCTCATTACCATATCTGAATTTCACTTGTGAACACTGCCAAGAACAGTGAGAACGGTGCCAGTTTTACCGTGTCAATTTGAACACTGAATTCAAATAAATCAGGGTGCATGCAAATTTGCTTTCACAATGCAGACATTTAGCATTTTTTTCTACATTTTGCAAACTCTTCCATGCCTCAGTTTCAACTACAGTGTTTGACAATCCAAGAGTAGCTGCATTTTTCTCTAAGCCGCTATCTCGGTAAGGATAAACAATGACACGTGAGTCCATTGTGAAACATTTTCTTGTCGTTTATTTTTTATCACATCTTGTGCCGTCAAATCAGTAAAATAAATCCATTGCTCCTCCACAGCACCCGTCACCACATACAAACTCATGGTCTGAAAATTATTTCCTCTTCCCTTACTACCCCACCTACTACCTGGTTGCCTTAAATCCTGATTATCATCCACAGAATAAAAGCCTTCATTCACAAAATCAAAAATAAAGCAAGTACTCCAACATGAATAGTATACAAAAAGCAAATACTCAAGCCTGATTACAATTATCATCAAATGTAAACTTAATAATAATCATATCATCCAATAGACCTATTTAATTAATTCCAAACATAATAATAAAAGAAAGAAATGGCTCCAACACCAAGTGTGTTGTTTGCAGACAGTCATAGATTACCAGAGACTTGAGTTATGCAAATTTGTTAAAACCTACATAGGTTTGGCAAGGAAGTAATGCTATGTGACAAAGCAAACAATCTACAGGTGTGAAAACGCCCTAAATGTAGCATCAAAAATGCATAATGGAGTAATTAATTCTTGCAATGAATGCAGACAGAAGGCAGAGTAACATACACATAATGTGCAGAATAAAAAAAATGCATTTATTTGCAAGATAACATTCAATCATTCTCTTGAATGTTAGATATTTTAAGGTAATCCTAAACAATAAACATAAATATAATATAACTGTTAAGTTCATGTGCTCTTTCTTTAAGGATACTGTATATCATGTATTTGTTCATAAACTTTGAACAATATATCACAGAAATAAAAAATAAAAAAACATTTCACTTCAACTGTGAGGCACTTCATTAATGAACACAAAAAATCATTTAGTGCCCCGTGATTTCAAGAAAATAATGAAAAAAATCCCCAAATGATGCGTGTGTCATGTGCACGGTCATGCCTTTTGGGCCGGCATCAACACGGCGATTACATCATTCACAAACTCATGCAATCAAGTAAATAAACATCACTAAAACTTCTGCTTTTACAGCCACTGATTCTGCTGTTCTCACTCCACTCTAAAACTGATCTGCACAGTTTCATTTTACTGTGGATTGAAAAAAATTTGCCAATGTGGCAAAAAAAAGGAGGGGAACAATGTGTGTTGTGAGTTTCACATTGATCATTATTGAAATTCCAGTACATATACAGTGCATATAAAAGTATACAGTGCTATACACTGCTTAGCATACAGTGCTTAGCATATATAAGTAAACCACTCACAAATCTATATTTTAAAATCAAATTTTTAATAGGAAGCTATACAATATCATATTTGTGCGTATATATTAGATTACTAGTACACCCAAATATATGTTTAAGAAAAATATTAAATACAAATTTAAAAAAAGAGGAAAAATCAAGAGAAGCAAAACATTAAAAAAAAAATTGTAGGTTGTACTTTTTTTGCAATATTTTGCTTGAATTTAATTGTATTATATTTCAATTTCTAAATATGCTTGGTGACTAGAATATTATTTTCAATAACTATTTCTGTTTAACAAATCTGTTTTGTTTAAATGCACCAAAATACATTGCCTCTATTCACTGAGAAATGGATAAAATATTCATTTTTAAAACGGGATGTACTCAATTATGCAGAGCATTGTATAATATAAATATACAAATTTACTTGTATAAAATAATAATAATAATAATAATAATAATAATAATAATAAATAAAAATAAAAATAAAAATAAATAAATAAAAATTGATGTATTTTTCTGAAAATACAGCAAAAAAATCCATATTAAAGTTATTTTCTATTTTAATACACATTGAAAAGTATTTTAGTCAAAAGAGGCATAGCTGAATTTTCAGCAGCTATTACTCTAGGCTTCAATGTCACATGGTCTTCATTAACCTTGGTGATATCATGATTTAGTGCTCAGTAAAAATGTTTTATTAGTTTTAATGTTGAAAACAGCAGCTTAATAATTTCTTTGATTTCTTTGTCAATAGAAAGTTCAAAACAACAACAACATTTATTTAAAAGTCAACTTCGTAACTATAAAAGTATTTACGGACACTTTTTATCGAAATGCATCTTTGGTGAATAAAATATACAATAAAAGACAACAACAACAAATATACTGATATATATATTATATATAAAAGTGGAGATAGAAAAATGAGGATGACGCTCCCTCATTCTTGAAATGTCACTGTTGTAAACACGTTATGCTTGATAAAATCTACAACATTGTTAGGCTCAATTAGAGTGTGTAGTCTAACTTGATTCTAACGCATCAACTATAATGACCTGTAAGTGACTTCTTTCAAAACATACACAAACAACACAACCGCCTGCTTTCGACTGTATTTACCATGCCAATTACTATCTGACCTCTTGACTCTCATATATTTGTGTATTCTTATCCAACAATGCTGCTATTGAGAAGTTTGTTTATGAAAAAAAAAGAAATCATCCAACATGGTAAATGCTGTGGCGTGCAGTCAGAGCCACGTGCAGAGCTTTTCACAGACTAGAAAAACAAGTAAAGGTCTAGACCGTTCAACCACAAATGTTCGTTATTTTCATACATTGTTTGCCATATTTTGTATATTTTAAATTTTATACTGCAGTTGAAGAGTGTCAAAAATTAACAGTTGTCAGTAAATCAACCAAATATAGCAAATTCTTTGTATTACAGATTTTCTTAAATATTGTTTTAAATGAGACATTTTTTTATAACATGTTATACAGCATACAGTATATGTGCTTTTAGCACAAAATCTCAAAGCTGGATGAAGTTAGATTCAAAATTCAAGGATTTTTAAAAATTATTTATTAGACATATTGGAGTCAGATGTAATTTTTTTTCACAAATGTTATTTTGGGAATCTTGCTTTCATTCATTCATTTATTTTCCTTCGGCTTAGTCCCTTATTTATCAAGGGTCACCACAGCAGAATGAAACGCCAGCTATTCCGGCATATGTTTGATGTAAAGAATGCCCTTCCAGCCGCAACCCAGTACTGGGAAACACCCAAACACTCTCACATTCACACACTACGGGCAGTTTTGTGTTACCCATTTCACCTATAGCACATGTCTTTGGACTGTAGGGAGAACCGGAGCACCCGGAGAATACCCATGCATGGGAAGATCATGCAAACTCCACATAGAAATGCCAATTGGCGCAGCTGGGACTCGAACCAGCGACCTTCTTGCTGTGAGGTGACAGTGCTAACCAGTAAGCCACCATGCCGTCGGAATCTTGCTTTATCACTCCATAATTTTGAAAATACAGTGAAGACGCATGAAAACAAATCTATTTTCACAGGTTTTACAGAATAAAATGTATAAGCAGATATGGATAGAGCTATGACGTCTGCTGTAAACGTTGCTAAAGTGGAGATTAATGGCCAAGAGCAAGAGAAAAAAACTGGTTTAAAATACTGTATTAACACTAATTAATAAAGTGCAATAAAAAGTTTGTTACATTAGACTGAAAAATCATAAAAAAAGTGTTTTTGTCTGCAGTGTTTCACCTTAATATGTTATCATTTCATATTTATTAATGTATTTGAAGTAAACTGCACAATATTGGAAAATATTTTATTTTTCTTCAATAAATATGGCGCCACGGTGGCGTAGTGAGTAGCACGTACGCCTCACAGCAAGAAGGTCGCTGGTTCGAGCCTCGGCTGGGTCAGTTGGCATTTCTGTGTGTGTTTCCTCTGGGTGCTCCGGTTTCCCCCACAAGTCCAAAGACGTGTTATAGGTGAATTGGGTGGGCTAAATTGTCCGTAGAGTGTCAGTGCGAATGAGTGTGTATGGATGTTTCACAGAGATGGGTTGCAGTTGGAAGGGCATCCGCTGTGTAAAACAAATGCTGGATAAGTTGGCGGTTCATTCCGCTGTGGTGACCCCAGATTAATAAAGGGACTGAGCCGAAAAGAAAATGAATGAATGAAATATTGCGATTTGAATGCAGTTAAAGATAATTTGAATAGCACTCTTTTTTTCAGGGGGATATAACAGTATTCAAGTACAAAAATTAAATAATCACAACACAAAAAAAAACCCTAAACAAAATGCTTTTCTTAAATTGTTTTGTCTCATTTCTAGTACAAATATTTTAAAAAATCTTAGACCAACTCCAAATATTGTTTAGTTTTCACCGTCAGCAGAAATAAGTGAAAATTAATTCATGTTTTAAGGAAATCTGCCAGTGGGGTATGTTAAATAATCTTGTTTTTTCTTTGAAATGACAAAAAAAATCAAAATAAGATTTTTTTTTTTTGCATAAATCATATGAATTCCATATAAATTCAGTAATAAATACAATTCTGTAGCTCCTGGTTAACGACAATTTAGACTGGACATTGCATATCTTTGCGATGTGACTATTGTGAATGCGCACATTGCGATATCAATGCTGAAACAATATATTGTGCAGTCTTAAAGTTATATATTTGGCTTATTTACATGTATTTAAGCCATAAATCATTTAGATGTCTCACTAGATTTACTCAACCCATGTCACCGATTACTCAACAGGAAATCATAACTCAATAACGACCGAAAGCAACTTCCATCTTTGACGCCGCTTACGGTAAAATGTACAAACGTCCCGATGGATTTTCCTAACAGACAGGCCCAGCTGTGCTAGGACATGTGCTGAATGGCGTATTCTCCAGCGCTTTCTGTGCCTTTATTCATTTCTCTCTGTGAGAAATAACTCACAATTACCTCTTTGTGTTGAAAATTGCTGAAAGTGATCTGGGTGTCCTCCACGCGCTGCTCTCTACATGACTGGGTGCCTGCTTATGAGTGGGCTGAAAAACTGGAAGAGAAACACAGAGATGTGTATTAGTGGTCATCGTTTGTCCATTTGTGAGTAACATGAAGAGGTGTCCGGCCTGGCTTTGACTGGATGAATGGGAATGATGGGAAGGCTGCAGTTGTGCTTGTGCTTTTTCTAGCGATCAACGTAATAGGGCAACAGGTGCATAGCAGATATGGCTATTTATACATGCATTTGATATCTGGGTTAAAGCGTGAAATGCTTAATTAAAGTCAAGATATTCTAGACAGCGAGGTCGAGTGAAGTCATATGCATATTCATGTTAATAGATATTAAAAAGTAGTTATATATATATATTTCTTCTGTCTGTAATAATAATGCAACATAAAAGTTTTAAATAAATAAAAGTTTTTAAAATTTTAGCTCTTAGATAATACTGCAAATATGTATATGCTAATATTTACTACAAATTTCTCCATGTAAAACAAGTAAAACAAACAACCATGTAAATACAATAAGTAAAACAATAATAATAAAAATGTAATTGAAATGAACTACAGTTTGAATGTAGATCTTACTGCAAAATTTTAAATGTTAATATTCATATGTACATTTATTTTATGCGGTTTTCCCTGTAAAGCAATTATATAAACATTGCAGGCACTGCATTGCAAATATAGTTCTCAGTTAATATTGTTAATATTTAAATGTTAAAATTCTTGGCAATTGTCTCTGTAAACAAACAAACAAACACATACAGTATATGAACTACTGCTAACTTTTTGTTAATACAGCTAGTCATAATATCATAATATTTAACTTTTAAATAATACTTGAATGAAATAAAAGCGCTATAAAGTTGAAAAGCATTTCTTAAACTATACTAAAATATATAAATGCATTTTCAGTAAAAAAAAATAAAATAAATATAAAAACACAAGGGACTTCAGCTGAAATTGTGTGTTTATCTAATATTTTGTGTTTTTATTCTTTACTTTAATTTTATATCCATGCGAATACAACGAAATAGCATTAACAACAATCATTCTCCAAACTGAACCAATGGATATAAACCACTGTCATACTCTATTAGTACATAAACACTCTATTACTCTATTATTTAGCTTGCTATATTTAACGGGATAGTTCACCAAAAAATCAAGTTACTCACTATTTACTTACCCTTAATTGATTCAAAACCTTTATGAGATTACATGATTACATGAGGCTACTGTATTCCAGCATTTTTCAAAATATCTTCTTTTGTGTTCAACAGAAAAAAGAAACTCAAACAGTTTCAAAGTTGAGGTCGGGTAAATGATGACATAATTTTCCGTTCTCAGTAAATGTTCCTTTCAAACCTAATCTGCAGCTTTCTGTCAAAAATAAGCACAGAAAAAGCTTACGGATTCCATCCGCATGTTCATGTGTCCCTTGCACAGATTTATTGTATAAACGCCCATTCATTCATATTTACCTATAAACATTATTTACAGTTGAAGTCAGAATTATTAGCCCCCCTTTGAATTTGTTTTTCTTTTTTAAATATTTCCCAAATGATGTTTAACAGAGCAATGAAATTTTCACAGTATATCGGATAATATTTTCTTTTCTTCAGGAGAAAGTCTTATTTGTTTTATTTTGGCTAGAATAAAAGCAGTTTTTAATTTTTTAAGAACAATTTTAAGGTCAAAATTATCAGCCCGTTTAACCTATATATTTTTTCAACAGAACAAACCATCATTATACAATAACTTGTCTAATTACCCTAACTTGCCTAGTTAACCTTATTAACCTAGTTAAGCCTTTAAATGTCACTTTAATCTGTATAGAAGTGTCTTGAAAAATATCTACTAAAGTATTATGTACTGTCATCATGGCAAAGATAAAATAAATCAGTTATTAGAAGTTATTAAAACTATTATGTTAAGAAATGTGTCAAAAAAATCTTATTTCCGTTAAAGAGAAATTGGGGGAAAAATAAATAGGGGGGCTAATAATTCAGGGGGGTTAAAATTCTAACTTCAACTGTAAATAGCTGCACAACCATAGTAAGACCAAACATGCCTAACAAGAACCCAACGCAACACTTGAATGACAAGCCAAAAACATCTAAGTCAAGCCAAATAAAACAATTATCCTGACCGTTGACAGGTCTTCAAATAAATACAGTATGTGAGTCAATAATCAAGCCAGCTATGAGCCGTTAATATCAAATTATACACAAATCTCAGTAATGATTCACTCTTCGTACCTTAAATGAAGCTGTAGAGATGCAGTGCCAATAAAGAATGCCGGTCAATGATTGATTATCTAGTCCTATTCGTCGCAAAAATAATACACAATCCTCACGTAAGTCCAAACCCTGGTGGTGTCCTAACAGAAGACTGAGCCTTCATGTTGAAGCGGTTCTCTTATACCAGAGGCTGTGTTAGCTGACAGCGCCATCACTCGTGACCAATAGCCAAAGAAAAAGAGAGAGGGAGAGCGAGCAACAGTCACAGGGAAATCCTTAGTCATGAAGTCTTAGATTACAGTGTCCACAACTTCTCTACTTTGGTCAATTGCTTCCTCCACTTCCCATAAATGACCCAAACCTTGTGAGCGTCTCTGAGAGAGAGAGGAACAAGGGGACTTCATTGTCCCCTCGCACCCTTTCCTCGAGTCTTCTTCCGCCTCATCTGACTTTGCCGCTGTATGTAATAAGTCTGGAGGAGTGTGGTGATTCACTGGTTTGGCTGGGTCAGCAAAACACTCATGCGAATTGCGTGTAAACATGCTTCACAACACCACACCACCACCACATACAGTATGAGGCCTGTCGCACAAAGCTCGGTTTTGAATTTAGCCAGGTAAGTCTGAATTAAGTTTGAGCAAACTCACGAAGGTGGGTTGGTTTCATCACCAACCTATGCTAGTACACTGCTAACCTGCTCTTGAGAAGGTTTTATTCTAGGCAAGAGATTGCAAACCCAAACATGACCAATCATCTGTGAGTAAAGTGTATATGATGTCACAAAGTAGGCCTGGGCAATTAATTTAAAAAGTAGTCTAAATCGGCATTCAGAACCTATAATCGTTCAAATTTTTTTCAGGTCAATTTTTTTCAATGACTTTCCCTACCGATTGTGGAGTCACGTGACCCTGCTATGTTAAGGCTGATTTAAAGTTGTGCGTTGAATTCACAGGTGTGGTCCGGCACAGCCTTGTACGGTCACATATCCGCATATTTCTCGAAAAATTTAACTACACCTCGCATGTTTGCACTACATTGAAAATTATTGGAAGCTGCACCAGAGATGCCTTGAGACAGCATTTTTTTCCCCATTACAATATAATTATTATTTACATTAAAATATTTGTTTACCGAACATGTTTAAAATATTATTTACAGGATATACCAGAGTAATTTTATTCAGAAGAGATACTGCTAATTGTCTACTTTTAATATGAAAAACATTGAAAATCTTGTTTCCAAAAGTGCAAGCTATATATTTGTGACCGTTGGTTTCAGGCAGTGTGTTTTCATTTCAGTTGTTCAATGTTAATGTTCAATAAATAATCATAGATAGTACTGCAGGTAGTGTGTGTTTCCTTCAGTTATTTTAAAATCAAGTAATGCACCCCTCATTCAAAAATATCTCAATTGTAAAATGAGAGCATATTTACTGTACACAAAACCTGTCAGTAAACTATGAGGGCAAAAATAAAATAAAATAAATAAATAAAATAATTGTTCATTAATCATAAACGAGTTAAATTGTTTAATTAATCAAAATTTGGATTTTAGGCCAAATCACAAAGCCACGTCCAGTACCGGTGTGTCACTTTGGCTTTAAAATAAGTTATTTTACACTAAAAGCATTTTCAATGAAATTGCCAGTACTTTGCAAATGATATTAATATTATACTATTATTATCATTATATTGCATATTCAAATGGTTTTGAATGGCCATTCATTCATTTTCTTGTCGGCTTAGTCCCTTTACTAATCCGGGGTCATTATGATCCGCCAACTTATCCAGCATTTGTTTTTTTTATGCAGCGGATGCCCTTCCAGCCGCAACCCATCTCTGGGAAACATCCATACATTCTCATTCACACACATACACTACAGACAATTTAGCCTACCCAATTCACCTGTACCGCATATCTTTGGACTGTGGAGGAAACCGGAGCACCCGGAGGAAACCCACGCAACCATGGGGAGAACATGCAAACTCCACACAGAAATGCCAACTGACCCAGCCGAGGCTCGAACCAGCGACCTTCTTGCTGTGAGGCGAACGTGCTACTCACTACGCCACCATGGCGCCAGGTTTTGAATGATCAAATAATTAATTCAATAATTTTTTCTTCGGCTTAGTCCCTTATTTATCAGGGGTCGCGACAGCGGAATGAACCACCAACTTATCCAGCATATTTTTATGCAGCGGATGCCCAGTTCACCAATAGCACATGTCTTTGGACTGCGAGGGACACAGGAGCGCCCATAGGAAACCCATGCCAACACAGGGAGAACATGCAAATTCCACACAGAAATGCCAACTAAACCCAGCCAAGACTCAAACCAACATCCTTCTCTGTGAGGCAACAGTGCTAACAATTGAGCCACCATGCCGCCCCTTTGTCAAAAAATATAAATAATAACTTTAGATTAAAATGTATGGACCCACTTTACATTAATTGGTCTTAATTATGTACTCGTTTTTAAATGAATCATTTGGTTCAGTGCAATAATTATGCAGAGTCATGTTACATTGTATACATCTTTATAAAAAATGTATCTGTATTTTATTATATTTTGTAATAACATTTATAATTTATTATAATAACTAACCTAATAATAATAACTGTTAAACCATCCCTTACACATTTGCCCTCCCTTAAACCTATTCAAACCTGTCACTAAACCTACCCATATCCCTCCTCTACAGCACCATAAATGCTGTGTAATACAATGTGAACATGGTTCGTGCATTGTACTTATTTTTTATGCAAGTAGATAGTTAAAGCCACTTAATATAAAGTGGGACCAAATTTGCATTCAAACATTTACACATACATTTGCTTTAACACAGCTTTTCAAATGTGCTTTTGAGCTGTTTGTGAAACTACACTATTAAAATCAGCTGATTGATTTGCATTGATACAACAAGATCTGATTAAAGTTGGCTTCGTAAAGTTTGAATGCATCAGCAGTGTTTGTTTCATGCCTTTGTTTCCTGTAGATCTATTATATTTCCGATAATGTCTTGCTCTTCAATTGCACTGACTCTCTCGTGAGAAATGAAGCCACTTCAAGCCAGTTGTTACTCTTATATTTTGAGTGACTGGCTGCATGTGTTCTGCATTCAGGTGCTTGTGGTCTGGAGTTAATCACAAACTCTGGCTTAAACCATGAGTTAAAGGGATAATTAATGCAAAAACATCCAAAAATTACTCACTATTTGTTTTGTGAACACAAAAGAAGATATTATGAAGAAAGCTGAAAGATGAAAGCTGGCTAGCTAGTTAAGTTTCAGTTTAGTTTGCACCAATTCTGGGTTTTAGGTACTATGAAGGTAGCTGCTCCATAATATTATGGAAACAGTGCTTAAAGAGTAACTGCTTGTTAACTAAGACCCTAAAGGTTGGATCAAACTAAACTGAAACTTAACTGGCTAGCCAGCTAATCCAACTTCACAGTACAGTGCCCAGTATCAGGTTGGATTTGTTAGTGTCAACCTACTGTGCAACTCAAGTTTGTTCAGCTACATGCAACAGGCCAGTGTAAACTCATTGACTGATTTTGAGTTATTGGGGAATTTGGTCTTAAACAGATGACGCATAAATGATTATTTTTAAAATAAACAAAAATTTGCTGGTAACTTATACCCATAAGCAGGTACTTGGCATTTCTTCGGGACTTTTTGATAAACACTTGAGTTTAAATAATTTTTCTAAAAAGTGCAGAAATTGTACAGTGAACCCAGTCACAGCTTTAAAAACATATTCTGCTTCTTCATGTTGCTCAGAACCCAATATCTTTTGAGCTATTACAGGAGATTGTACACCAAAAAAATAAAAAAAGCCTTTATGGCTTTCTTCAATTTGTAAACATACAATTATTATTAATAAAAAAAAAAAATTCTATATAAAAACTATGGGATTTACTGTTGCTTTTACCTAAGCAGGGAGTAGGTCAAATTAATCAATTCAGCCCCCATTAGATTTATTATTATTATTTTTTTAAATATTTCCCAAATTATGTTTAACAGAGCACGGAAATGTTCACAGTATGTCTGATAATATTTTTTCTTCTGGAGAAAGTCGTATTTGTTTTATTTCGGCTAGAATAAAAAACAGTTTTAAATTTTTAAAGACCATTTTAGGTCAAATGTATTAGCACCTTTAAGCTATTTTTTCCCCGATAGTCTACAGAACAAACCATCGTTGTAAAATAACTTGCCTAATAACCCTAACCTGTCTAGTTAACCTAGTTAAGCCTTAAAATGTCACTTTAAGCTGTAAATATCTAGTAAAATATTATTTACTGTCATCATGGCAAAGATAAAATAAATCAGTTATTGCAAAAGAGCTATTAAAACTATTATGATTAGAAATGTTTTAGAAAAAAAATGTGTTAAAAAAATTGGAAATTGGGGAGAAAAACAAACAGGGGGGCTAATAATTGGGGGGGTTGGGGGGATGGGTTATAATTCTATTATTATTATTATATTACAATATATATGATTTTTTTTTTTTTTTTGCAACAAACTTAGTATTTAGATGAAACTTTAATGTTCTTTTAGACAAACGTGCTTTGCTAAATCCAAGTTGCCAAATGCTTTGATATTTGTCTATTAAGGTGGAAAAATGCTAATAATAACTGAGATGTAATGGAAGTTCACTTTCTGAAAAGAAAGAAACATGACACAGAGTGCTTTCCTAATTTGCAAGACAAATCCATTTTCTTGTGAAATGTAAGAAGCTGCTGTTGAACAAAAATGACAGCTGTGACACTGTGTCTCCCCCTAGTGGCTATAAAAACAGACATTAATATTATTATATAAGCTGTTTATATTTATTTTGTTCAAGTAGTAAAGGCCAGATGTGCATTTAAAAGAATGACAATATGATTTGCACTGGGCCATCAGTTTACCAATTTAATGTACATAGAAATTCTCAGAGATTATCAACCGCTGCCACCAATGAATCATAATCAGACAAAGCCAACACTTATGATAGAGTGAATGAAGAGGAAGCTAGATGTTATTTACAAGAAATGAGTATTGCACTATGCTTCAATAATTCCCACCTCTGCTTTAGATCATGTGCATATAAAAAAAGATTTAATTTCAGCATTATGGGGTTCTGTGACATTTAGATTGCCATTTTAAAACTAGGACTTTTGTCATGAAACAATTCATCACCAGTGAATTAGTGGTTTAAGGTTTCTTTTTATTAAATGTTTTTGTTTTGCACCCATCTTTTTTGGGCAGAAAAAAAGGGTCACACTTTATTTTGATGGTCCATTTGTTGAATTTAAGTTACATTGCAACTAATTCTCATTAGATTATAAGTAGACTGTTAGGTTGGGGTTAGTGTAAGTTGACATGTACTTGCAAAAGTTCTTATAGTCAGTTAAATGTCTGTTGAATGTCAGCATGGAGCACCTACTTTAAATAAATATCCAATCTACTAGCCATCAACTGAGGGAGAAGGAATTTAAAAACTTAATTGCTTGGGGTATAAATGATAATTTTTTCCTATTTCTTACACACCTGAGAACACAATATCTACGACCTGTTGGTAACAATTGGAAGGTGTTTGGTAAATCATGATAACCTTATTTAGTACTCTTTCTTTGTATATCCTAACTATACTGTCTAGTTTTATTCCCAAAAACTTACTGGTTGTTGTCACCACCTTCCTAAGTGACCTTTTCTGGGCCTCAGAAGCATTTCCATACCAGCAGATTATACAAAATGTTGCAATGCTTTCAATAAAAGTACTATAAAACATGACCAACAAAGAGTTGTCAACATTAAAAGACGATAATTTCTTTAAGAAGTACATTCTCTGTTGGAGCTTTTTCCTTACACAATCAGTCCACACATCCCACTTCAGTTTATTGTCCAACATCACACCCAAATATTTATAATGTGTTACTGACTGGATTTGTGTGTTCTCTCTCTAAAATCAATAACCATCGCCTAAGGTTTGAGTTTTCATACCAGCCAAAAGAAGAAAGAAAATGCTGAATAATATATCTTTCTCACTAACAACAACAACAACAATCAGCATATTATAATCATTTCTAAAAAAAAATGACAAACTGACAAAGTTTATGCAAAATATTCAGTTATTACATCAAAGAAAACATATGCTTAAATATATTAGAAAACCTTTATATAATAAAAGATTATTATCTAAATGATTTATTATGTGATGAATATCAAAATTGACAAACGTATGAATACATAAACAACATAATCAGTTTATTTATCTGTCTGACAACAAGACAATCACTAAAATAAAAAGTGGTGCATTTTGAAATGTGAACATCATATTTACCTATATACAGTAGTTGCTGAATAATTTCAGTAACAGTCTGTGATATGTGTGTGATTTCCAGTAAATATATACTGTAATGAATAGTTGTACATATAAAACAAAGAACTGCTTTGTAATTGTATGTGTGCATTGCATTCTAGAAAAGTTAAACAAGCATTTTAGGTGAATTACACGCAACAGAGATTGGTTCAGCATGGTCACAAACCAAAGTTAGCAGAATTACACGGAGACAGCAGAACATCTGTGGGCATTTTTGGAAGTTTCAGATTCTGTTTTGTTGCCAAACTATTGTGAAACTGCTTAAAGGGATAGTTCACCCAAAAACGACAGAACATTTACTGACTATTTATTTACTTTTCACTTATTCAGAACTTGTTTGACTTTCTTTATTCTGTTGAACACAAAATAAGATATTCTGACGAAAACCAAAAACCTGTAACCATTGACTTCCATAGTTAGAAAGTCAATGGTGACAGGTCTTCAGCTTACTTCAAAATATCTGATTTTATGTTGAACAGAAGTAAGAAACTTAAAACACTTCCGAACAAGCGAAACGTGAGTAAATTAAGACATAATTTTAGGTATTTAAGGTGTACTATCCCTGTAACACAGCTCTGAAATGTCATGAAGCTTTGATAATGACGAATCCAAGCAAGCAGGCTTCAAATGCAAATAATCATTCTTTTGATGATTATTTTATTCTTAAAAGGTATAGTTCACCTATAAATGAAAATGTATTCACAAACTTTTCTTTCTTAACTTTTTCCTTCTTTCTTATGCTGAACACGAAGATACATTTCTATTATAAAAATATTTTAAAGAAGTAACCATTAACTTCTATAGAAACAAAAACAAATACTATGGAAGCCAATGGTTACAGGGTTTCAGCATCGTTCAAACTATCTTCTTTTGGGTTCAATAGAATAAAGAAAATAATAATAAAAAAAGAAAATAATACAAAAGACAGGTATGGAACAAGTAAAGTATGAGTTTCACAATTTTCAGTTTTGGGTGAACTATCCATTTAAAATCTCCAGTGTATCTAAGATTCCCTTCTCGGTGGGCTTTTAGTATCAATTCAAAGCTCTGTTATTTTCATGGCTTTGTTTAGAAGGTGCATTATGGGTAAAAAAAGGCCAGGCTCCATGCATTTCCATTCATGTGCTGTGACCTCTGCAAAGAACTCAAACCACTGGTGACCTTTCCTCCAAAAAGACCTCGCTGGGGGGCTTTTGAAACGATAAACACAGACAGAAAAAGTTCCGCAGATGCGAAGTGTAGCAAAAGCGTTTTAAGCGGCTTGTTGACATTCAACATGCGAGACAAGACCAGCCTTGTGCGCACACACACTGAGGCAGTTTAATAAACTACATACATACAACAATGTATTTACAGATAGTATTTTATGCCGTAAAAGGAGCGCCAGAGACAAAACTGTATTTCATTGGTTTGAACAGCTGCGGGCCTGTTGCAGTGCTCGGCTCCTGTGTAGGAGGTCATGTTTATGACCAAGGAGCTGTTGTGTTCATGACAATAGCCTATGGAAAGGAGGATATTTCTAGACCTGACTATGTCAAAACATAGTCTTCATAACATAGTATTCTTTTCTGATCAGGAGGGAACTAAAAACTTACTCAAGCATTTTGCAATTAAGATGCATAAGGGGAATGCCAAAGTTACATATTCATGATCTGCTTGTTGAGGGTGCTTTTTTAAAGATTTATTTACACTTACACTTTACAATAAGGTTGTATTAATTAATGAATCTACTAACATCAACAATCAATGAATGATACATTAATTACAGATTTTATTTATCTATGCCAATGCTAGTTCATAGAAATTAAGTTGTTCATTGTTAGTTCATGTTAACGTGCAGTGCATTAACTGATGTTAACAAGCATGAGTTTGGATATTAAATGCATTAATAAATGATTATTAATAAACGCTGTATTGTTCATTATTAGTTAATGTTAGTAAATATTAATCATATTCCTTTAAACAAAATATTTGTGTTTGTGACAGCCTTAATCACAAACCACCTGTAGAAACATCTCTCTATATGCACCAGACAATTTCCTAATTGTTTCAAGGGGGATTATTAAGAAAAACAAACTAATGTTTACTTGTGAATGCAACACAAATAATATTGCACTACTAGTTTTTAAAGTTCAAATCACTTTCTTTGCACATTGCATGCACAGTATTGTACTGCATTATGTAAAGTACTTGCATTATGTAATAGTATTTGTATACAATTGTCTGTCTTAGATTATCTGTATAGTTAACTATTTACGGTACAGTATATACAGTGCATCCGGAAAGTATTCATAGCGCTTTACTTTTTTCCACATTTTAAGTTACAGCCTTATTCCAAAATGAATTAAACTCACTTATTTTCTCAGAATTCTACACACAATACCCTATAATGACAATGTGAAAAAAGTTAATCAATAATATAATATAAGTTGCAAATTTAAAATAAATAAATAAATAAATAAATAAATAAATAAATAAATAAATAAATAAATAAA
>CAIGQQ010036980.1:1609110-1638949 GCA_903798035.1 Danio albolineatus | reverse complement strand
CTGTGGCGACCCCGGATTAATAAAGGGACTAAGCCGAAAAGAAAATGAATGAATGAATGAATGATAAATATATATATTTATGGAGAAATAGTCATATAGACACAAAGACTTGCAGAACATAACACAGTAAAATTTGATTCATAACATCAATATTCAATATATGATTGCACAATGAGCATTGATTTTATGTTAATTATATATATATATATATATATACTATGCTAAATTCATTCCTTTTTTTCTTATGCTCTAGATTCTGTGTTTCCAATGCAATATCAGAACTATTTCAAATAGTTTTTCCATAAGGTTTTGAATTTGCCTGCACACATTCTGTGTAATTCTGCAAGAAAAGCTGAGACCGTTTTTTTTTTTTTTTTTACCATTAATGATCATATGAACACTAAGTGAGGAATACCACAGGCTTAATTTACTTTTAAGGATTTTAAACAAAGAAGCGCTTTGAGATCAGCCATCAGAGTTCGTGAGATCTGTTTTGGGGTTATAGGAGTGCTAGTTGTAGCAGAACACTGTTTGCGATTGTCAGTGTCTCTAATACATGTGTGCTGCATTGCAACACAGGATCACCTCCCTTCGATGTCTCCCCAGCTCAAAACTAACAGCGTTTACTTGATGGTATGGCAACTATGCCAGCCTTTGGCCTATCTGGCATGTGTGGAGAGAGAGAAAGGTTGAGAAAGAGAGGCAGGATGCTTTGGGACCTTAGTCAGAGGGTAAAGAAAGCAACCATGTCCATGTTTAGCCATTGTGAGATTTACAGGGTGACGCGGACATAAACATTGTGCACGCTAGTTATAGATAATATGGGGATGAAGTCAAACAAATGACATTTCATTTGTTATTATTATGCAATATGACAAGCCAGTGCCAATGGTGGACAACCCTACAGTGATTATGTCAATTTGACTAAAAAGCATAAGTTCTGATAACTGTTATGGCTTATTCTGGTTAAAAGCCAAACACAGTTTGTTTTGTATTAAATAAGTCAGACAGGAGCTGGAGATTAAATCAACACTTTCCATTTTTGTATGCAGTACACATCAGGTGGTCAGGAAATAGACTGTAGGCAAACCATGCCACAAAAGACTAAATCGCTGGTTCTTTATCTTTTTAACTACTGAGCTCTCTATTGTCAAAAGCAATATTCATACTGTAGCTCCCCTTAGATACTAATAACCACAAACAGCTTTTTCTACTCAATAATACAGACACACATATACACACTCACATGAATTATTAGTTTTTAATCCAATTTATGAATTGTTTTTCAACACATTGGCGGTGGCGTAGTGGGTAGCACGTTCGCCTCAAAGCAAGAAGGTCGCTGGTTCGAGCCTTGGCTGGGTCAGTTGACAATTCTGTGTGGAGTTTGCATGTTCTCCCCGTGGTCGCGTGGATTTCCTCCGGGTGCTCTGGTTTCCCCCACAAGTCCAAAGACATGCGGTACAGGTGAATTGGGTAAGCTAAATTGTCCGTAGAGTATGAGTGTGAATGAGTGTGTATGGATGTTTCCCAGAGATGGGTTGCAGATGGAAGAGCATCAGCTGAGTAAAACATATGGTGGATAAGTTGGCGGTTCATTCCACTGTGGCAACCCCAGATTAATAAAGGGACTAAGCAGAAAAGAAAATGAATGAATGGATGAATGAATTGAATAACTGATTTCTTTTATCTTTGGCATGATAACAGACGGTGCATTATATTTCACTAGGGATTTTTCAAGAAACTATTATTCAGCTTAAAGTGTGATTTAAAGGCTTAAGTAGGTTATATAAATGGTTTGTTCCGTAGACCAGTGTTTCTCAACTGGTGGGTCGTGACCCAAAAGTGGATCGCGGAAACAATTTTAGTGGGTCGCGGAGTGTGTGGTCAAAAAAAACATTAATTTTTAACTTATTTTGCTTTTACCGGACTTTTATTTTGAAATGCGCGCACGACAACAGTTCAGTTTAATTCATGGTAACTGAACCTTTCCTTACCCTAACCACTGTTTACAGTATTTGTCATGTTTACTTTGCAATATTTCTATAATTTGATTAATTTTGTTAAATGACAGCAATAGAATATTGTTTATTTGTAAGTCTTGGAGATTTTCTTATGATTTATCTATCACTACTAGTGTATGTTAACAAATAAACACAAATTAATTATAATTCCTAAAATTATATCATAGTTCCTAAAAATCTGGGTCGCGGCTTGATGACAATGCTCTGTTAAAAATCATGTAGGAAGTATTTGGAAAAGATACACAGAAGCCACAGAAGGGCTAACAATACTGACTTTAACTCTCAATGCATACATATAATCATAAACACAAACATGCATTCATACATAAAATCAATCAATCAATCAAATCAAATCAAAATCATCTTGAAAACACCCAAGAAGTGGGCCTGTCCATGTATTGTTTAGAATCACCAATCCAGATTTGCATAGTTACACAATACATCCATTATAATTCTTATAACTACTATAGAACACACATGTTTGACCTATTTAATGACCATATTATCTTTCACTTTAAATTAAATTATGTAATGAAATCGCTACAGATGTCATATCAGCTATTTCTATGCCAGCTACACTCAACATTATTATAGGGCTCTTTTTTGTATTTTGGAGGAATAAGATACTAACTTCAAAAACTGGAGCATCAATATATCATTGTTCTGCTCGATAAAGATATTATATAAACCTAAAATACATTAGAATTATTGTTGCACACTAATAAGTGTCCTAGGATCCATCTGAATGTGCTGTGAAAGGGCATGCACGGTACAAAGTCTGGCCCTGTGCCTCTGGAACTAACATCATTCTGCACAGCCTGACCTTCACGTTCACCAGTACATAGAGTACAATACATCCCTTGCTGTTTCCATGCTTTACATGTTCACTTTCATTACCTATAATTCACATCTTAAAGACTAAACACAAGCGGCGTATCCACTGATCATATTATCTTCACTCCCTGCTAATGCATACAGTGAGGATGAGGCTAAAAGTTAAACAGGATATTACGTTCCTGTATACATAAGAACAGGACCGCCTGGTCCCGCTTCAAATAGGATTGCAGGGCAACATCTGCCTGGAGGAAACCGTAATGCAATTTGCACATTAAGTAGAATTATACAATAGATCAGTTCAGTTGATTTTGTCCTTACGGTGGTGTGCAAAGCAACATTGGATCATTTTCACATTTATTGTATAGACTAATTAAACTCTGAGGCACTTTTCAAAATGTAATTCGATATAATGAAAAATCTAAATAAAGTTTGGAATTAAATAATGTACTGTTCTTTTCTGAGTAAAACCAAGACTATTTAGGGTTCAATTTTATCACCTGCATTGAGTGTGCACTGTAAATTGATTGATAGCCTAGTGGTTAGTGTGCTGACATATGGTGCAGCAGCAAATCAGGGCGTCCCGAGTTCGAATCCCGGCTGAAGGACATTTCCCTACCCTACCCCCTTCTTTCTCTCCAACTTCGCTTCCTGTCTCAATACTGTCCTATCTAATAAAGGCAAAAAGGCCAAAAAAAAAAAGAATCTTAAAAAAAAAAATTAGGCCTATATGACATTAGCCATCTTGTATGATGGACTTTCTTGTACTACAATATACTGCTATTTGTCAATACAGAGAATTCATGTGTCAAAGTCTGCCCAAATCTTCAAACTGACAAAGGAACAAACAACATTGAGAATGTAAGCAATTTATTATTATTTTATGTTATGAACCTGATCGGAATTAACTTGCATCGACTAGTTGGTTCCTGCAGTCTACAATTTAATGCGATGTGATCAGCTGCTAAATTCAAATCTGCCCTTCCATGATGACTCGCGCTGAGCAAGGAAGAGACGCCTGTCATAAATCACAATTGATCAGTGTTTTTAATCAGATAACATGTATTTGATCTTTCAGACATTTAAATACACATTATTACTTGGAAGTCATAACATTTAGGGTTTGTAAAATACATCCTGATGTCTATGGAGATGGTCATTATAATTATTTTACACATAATCTGACAATGTGCTTTGTCCACTTCAGATACACACTATTTCCTATACAATTTACTCTATTTTTTTAAAAGTAAAACAGCCACTTACATTCATGTAATTTAGGAGAAATTGATGAATTAGAATGTTGTACATACAATACAGTAGCTCTAATCTCTCCACTGCAGCGGAAGCTAATGTAATGGTGCCATCATCAGCCATCATTGATCAAATTATTAAGATGTTTAAACAATGAAGTACATGTTCTTACACAAATATGAGAATTGGACTATCATATATTTTGCAGTTTATTTAAGATGTTTTTCATATTCGCAGAAAAGGGAAAAAAGAAAAAAAAAAACATCTTTAAATCATTGGGGGTACAGAGTGTCACATATTTGAACCATCATGATGGGAATTTAAAGCACATTTTAACAATGTGTTTGAATATTGTTTAATGATGGACACTTTTCACAAGTCGTGCGTTTATGATGCGTTATGATGCGTTTAACAGTCATCATAATCTTAAATCCTTAAAATTTTTTCATATCTTTTTATTATTTTTTAAATGTACGAACATTTATATGTATTTGCCTATGTATTATATCATCTTTGCATCAAATTCCAAAAAAAAAAAAAAAAAACATTACTGCTTGTGCAAGAATCTACGAAACAATCACAGGAGTGTTACATAATTTTTTTTCCTTTTTCTGAAAGTCTTTATAACACCATCATGAAGTTTTTAATATTATTTTTTCAACAAAATATTTGTTGTATTCTCCCATTCACTGTGTTTTAGGTCTACCGAACTGACAACTTCCTCTACTGCGAAACCCGGAAATGTGAAAAGGCTCCATAATCAATGAAACAGCAGCATCACATAGAACATGATTTTCAGGTCTGAAAGCATGAAGAGGCACTGCACTGCCCGTTTGGTTGACTAATGTCTCCATGCGTTTTTTTATGCTGCCAAGTAACCACTGAATTAGCAGGCTCGAACACAAATGATGTCGGTCACTTTTATGGGAGCTCAGCACTCCTGCCAATAGAAAACAACTTAAATTATTATTATTTTTTTGATTTGCCTCTCGGGGCAGCACGGTGGCACAGTGGGTTGCGCTGTCACCTCACAGCAAGGTCGCTGGTTCGAGTCTCAGCTGGGTCAGCTGGCATTTCTGTGTGGACATTGCTATAGGTGAATTGGGTAAGCAAAAATTGTCTGTTTTGTATGTGTGTGAATGAGAGTGTGTGGTGTTTTCCAGTGATGGGTTGCAGCTGTAAGGGTATCTGCTGCGTAAAACATATGCTGGCGGTTGGCGGTTCATTCCGCAGTGGCAACCATAGATTAATAAAGGGACTAAACCGAAAAAAATGAATGAATGAATGAATGATTTTGCCTCTCACCTCCATCAATGCTTTCGGTGCGATCAGGTTCTGAGCTCCCACATTAATATCTAGGTTCAAGCTACAGTTTGCGCCTTATACTGTACCATTGTGAATTAGTACTGCAAAATATGGTAGGCTACAAAACCACTGCTACAATTCATGAATTATGTATAATGTTTTAGTAATGTTAATTATTGTTGTTTTTATTATTATTTATTATTAATGATTATTATTTATAAACATATTATTTATAAAATGCTATAGTACCTGCAGAACTATAACTGAAAATCATTATAACATTCTTTTTTGTTTAAGTTTACAGTGGCACTTCATATGATCTGATTACAGCTCATGTGACAGTGCATTGTCATCCAAATATTCACCCCTCCAAATGTCATCCAGATGCATTATCACTGATTTTTTTTTGGGTTATATAAATGTACAATTTTAAAGTAGGTTAAACTAGTGCATTTTTCTATAGTCCAAAAATGATCACTTAAAAGTTCTCAAGTTGAAACTGCAATCTTTGTTTAATTTATTTTTTCATCAGTTTTTTGATTGATAGACCTTGCCTTTCAGTAAAAGCCGATGTTACGTGTCCTGTGCTTAAAAATGTTAGTGACCACTGCTTTGAACAGATGCATTCTAATTAACGGTCCCTTAAAAAACGAATGCAGGGGTTCGGCGGAAGTATTTAGCTTAGATTTGAAAGAATTAATACAAGATGTAAACGGAGCCTACTGTACATCACTCAGCTCACCAAGGCTGCAAGTTTTTGATCAGAATTTTTTTACAGTTCCTGTAATTTATCTTAAATTTGGGAAATAAATTCATGTTTAAAATCTATTTACTGGGTTTCAGAAACAGAACGGAGAGTTGTATTTGTACATGTCCACATTACACTCTGCTTTCTCAGTCAGCAATGCCTCTGTCATTGTTGAGAACAGCTGTTGAATTAAATGGTCCACTGCTCTTTCTCTCCACGCTCCATCAGTTTCAAGAATCGCCTCAGAGTAACGTTGTGAAAACAAGCAGAGAGGAACAAAATTTGGTTTCACATTTACAGGAAAGGGTTACATCGACAAAGCAGGCTTTTGGGGCATGATCTGGTACGAGAGTAAAGAATGAAAAAATACTGATGCTGGTCTAAACATTTGGTGTCAGTTGGTTAACCACACAATACAGAATCACATCAAATCGTGAATCCAAGCCTAAGTCAATTTCCTTTTCCCTTTTGACTGTAACATTACTGCCATTACTGGAAAAAAGGAAGGAGTTCAGCACATCGTTCATGTATGCCAACATATCGTTCCACTAAAGTACCTTCAGTAGCAGCTCATTTTCAACCTAGCCGACGGGGTCATGTCTACAATTAACGCAAGTGTAGTTTATGTTCAACCAAAATGCTTGACTCAAAGGCAGTGTAATGGAAACAGAGTAAAAGCAAGCCAACCAAAATACTCGTGCACAGCAACGAATGTGTTTACCGTTGTCTTCATTGCTAAGTGTTTATATGCGTGGGAGAGTTCTGTGGGAGAGTGTTCTGGAGTTACCTTTCATCAGCCGTACTGTCTTCCTCTCGGTTGATATATCTGGTTTGAGTCACTCAATTGCATCAAAACAAACACCTAACTGACGCCTAATGCCCTGATTGGATATCATGCACCTGTCAAACGTGGCGGCGCGTGTGACGGACAAGGCTGTGATGCCACACCTGCGTTTATCTCTTACCATCAGAGAAAAGAGATAAGCTACTGCCTTCTTTCTGATATGACCTGCGGGTGAACTTGAATTTCTTGCATGTCAGAAATTTTTTCTTACGGATGATTCAGCTCAAACTATATTAGTAGTAGTAGGAAGCATTTGGACAAGCCCACCCAATTCAGTGAGTAGTACAGGAGGCTTTCTTTCCTCTTGATCAACAAGTAAACTTTTTGAATCAACATTAAACCATTCATTCATTCATTCATTCATTCATCTTTTCGGCTTAGTCCCTTTATTAATCTGGGGTACACAGCAGAATGAACTGCCAGCAGATGTTTTGAGCAGCGGATTTGTTGCATCAGCTAACCCAAATTGCATTTGCTTTAAATGGTTAGTTCAACTCAAAAATTAAATTGTGTCATCATTTACTCAACATCATGTCATTCCAAACCTATGAGAAATTCACTCCTCTCTGGGACACCAATGAAGATATCGTTTCATCTAATCTGAGAAATTTCTGTCCCTCCATTGAAAAAAAATCGATTCCCAGAAAAATCCGATGCTTCAGAGCATTTGTAAAGAGGTCAAACAATATGAATAAGTCAGTTACGTTACTGTAGATCATTTACAATGATTAATAAATTTGGGATTTAAAAAAAAAAAAAATGTGACCACCAAACAATTTTTACAGCATTGAAATGAGGCAGGTTTAAGCTTTAGTTTGTTTGCTAATTATTGATTAAGGTTAAAATAAATCTGTTAATTAAATAAATCTACATTAACTTGTATATCTTTTTGAAAGTTTTGCGTGAGCAGACTTTTCATGGAGGGAGGTCTTTAATTAAAAATACCTTAATCTGTTTTACACATGTCTTTCGAGTTTGGAACATCAGGGTGAGTAAATGTTCATACTTTGTTCCATTATACTTCATGAAGTTTGATTTAAAATGATTATTATGATAGCAGAAGGGAAATACACAAAACCACAAACAAACAACAAAAGATCAACTGATACTATCAGCTTTACAGAGAGAAAAAAAAAAACTTTCATTGTTCAACTTTTTGCTTGACTAAATCTGAATACTGGATTATACCGTAGGCACCTTTATATACCAGTTTGTACTGTGCTATCTGATACTTGAATAAACTAAAAGCAATTCCATGAAAAACACAGTTAGTTATTAGAACCTCTGTGACCGGTATAATGAAACTGCGTTATGCTAAGAAACGCCACATTGTCAACATATGACCAACAATGAAAGCACTTACAGTACATACATGCACACACACACAACTAGGCCTATAAGCTATATTACAATTTATAATATTTACATTTTTGCACATACACGTTGATGGCAACGTCTCATTTAGACAAGGAAGTATATTCAGAGTTCGCAGGGCTTACTTATGCTCCCTATAAATAGATTGTGCTCTATGTTTGTACATTAAGTGTAAATAGCTAACACTTTTATAGGGGACACATCCGTGGGGGGTTTTACTGCGCTGTTCGCATTACATAAGACATATCGCCAACGCTGTTTATACATATTTGGAGTTTATACAGATCAGGTATCAGCAGTATATGGCTTTGCGCCAACAATAAAAACACACTCAACTTGGAATAACTTTACATTTATTGTACTGTACGTCTACAAATATGAAACTCAATGTATCAAATAATAATTTCAAGCATAACCGAGGTTAGCGTTATACAGTTTTGAGTCATCTCTCTGATTCAATGACTTTCAAAAAAAAAATGTCTACAGACAGCGGTAGTCTTTTGTTAACATGTAAAATTTGTCAAATGCTGTCGCTATGGAATAATCTGGAAAAGAGCGCAACTCAAGCAGAGGCAGACTTATTTAGACTCAAGAGTGAAGCGCAATGAGCTGTATCACTTACCCGCTGAAGGTCAGAAAGTACAAAGTTGGGACGTAGTTTTTGTGCAGGAGCGGCAGTTGTGCAGATTTTTAAGTCAAGCTAGTATCAGTTCCCTCTACATTCGTATGGAAGCGAAACTGCGAAAGAGCCGAGTTTACAACTTCTCGATAATTTGAGCAGAACTCTCTCACTCACTCCCCTGTGTGATGTGCGGTTTGTTTTCTCGCTGCGCTGTGTGATGTGACAGCGCTCTTCTCCAGTCACCTGTAAGCGCTTGTGACAGCATAGGCCACCAATCACAGCGCGGGTAGAGCGTCCTGGGTAATGTAGTTCATCCATCCAGTTACTTTGTATGACAGTAGATTACTGAATTAATAATGTAAAAATATTGTAGATGGAATATGCTTAATGTGCTTGTATGTGTATACACACATATATATAAAGACATTTTTTGGAAACGATTTTTTTCACTATAATTAGTTATATCGCAAAGTGTGTTACATACTTTACATATATACTTTTTCATCAAATTATCAGATAATGCAATTAATAGCAATACTAATTTTGACCTTCTTTAGCCTATGCAGTTAAATGTTGCCATTTTATGGTAATAGACATTAAAAAAGAAATGAGCAAAAACAGTGACACAAAGAGATTTCATACTTAGCTTTTAACATTTGATCAAAGTAGTCCTAAAACTATTGACCAGCCATCTTTAAGACAATTTTGATATATTTTTGATGCACTTTAATTGTTGCATACTCGTATAAAGCACTGAAAAAGAACATGCAGTATATCAGTAGCACAATGTAACAATATATAATTTTCTTACATGTTGTGAGTGGCACAAATTAATAATTTGCAGCTTCATTAGTGTGTGCGGGGTTAGAGATATATATTTTTTGGGTGGAATTTTCTATTTAGCACCATAGAGATTGTAGCTGTTAAACAAATTCCACTATTAAAGTGATGTTTTGCAAACATTGAATAAATGAGAACAAATGTGTTCAACAATACAACAAACAATGTAGAACCTTGGAGCTCACAACAGCTGGCTTTCAAGGTTTGTCGTTTTTTGTCAAACACCTGTTTTCCTATGGACATAATTTAAGCTTTTACTGTCAGAACAAGACTGATGTGCAGCTACACAAACCTCTTGAATACTTTATTCTGATTGATCAATACTTGGTGCATTTGTTTCATGCACAATGCTTAACTGTTCTTCTTGCCAATAGTATACAATTGCACGTGCGTGTGTTTGCTTAAATAAAAATAAAAATTATGTAATAATAATAAAAAAAAATCAAATACAGCATTCTAAAAGTCACATCATTTGAAAAAACTCCATTTGTAGAGCATTAGTTAAGCACTTGTTTCAGATTCGGCCACAGGTTGTCAGTATTGATCCCATTTATTTTTTGGACAGGACTACAAAACACACTGATTATGGTGTCTCATTTATTGGCCACACACAAAAAATATTAAATAAAAATATATCAATTTAAACTTAGGGCTACTGCTGCAGCTTTGCAGTCTAAAACATTATACACACAGTAATTAAAATTGTACATCAAGGAGCACTACTTCTATGTTTGATAATACCAAGAAAATATATATAATTGATTTAATCTATATGTTAAATA
This sequence comes from Danio albolineatus, assembly GCA_903798035.1. Lineage (NCBI taxonomy): Eukaryota > Metazoa > Chordata > Actinopteri > Cypriniformes > Danionidae > Danio > Danio albolineatus. The sequence goes on along the minus strand of CAIGQQ010036980.1, from coordinate 1,628,322 downwards.
ACTTAAATCCCAGACACCATTGCTTATAACTATGATTTAATGTCTACAACATGTAGAATCTTATTGCCAAAGTAGTCAATTAGAAGAAATACATCTAGACAAACATGCTTTGTAGCAAAGCTGAACTCATTATGGCCCCAAAGAAAAAAACTGAGTGCATAAAATCATCTCAGCTTTCTAACCTGTAACCAAGCTAAAAGACATTCAGACTACAAGTCATCTCTCCAGCTTTAACAGGTCTTGTATTTTTCTAATACTGATATATTTTTATTATTCATCTAATTGACCATTTCCTACATTTGCAGAGACAGAATGAAGAAAAGTAAGATGCGGATGAATCATGGGAATGCTATAGTTGAGAAAACACAAGCAGCTGACTATTTAAAAATCACATGATTCAAGGTTAGATTCAAGCAAAACCCTTCACTGCTAGTCATAACTTGCTATAAGCATTTCTGCATCACCCTCAATGGCAAGAAAAAGCATGCCAAGCACTTCAGAAGTAGATGCCATATTTAAAAGCTTTTTACCACGAACAAAAAAATCAGTGAATCTACAGCCTCCATTGAACGTCAACTCGATTGTAACTGGTGTGGAATTACACATGGCACCTACTCAAACTACTCAAAAAATAATTTCCATCTCCAATACTTGAAGCCTTGCGTTAAGATTAATGAGCAAAACTGAAGTGTCTATAAAAGCAGAGCACTAATTGTACAATAAAAAAAAGAAAAAATGTCAAGACTACTCAAGACTTTAAGATTGATTGAAAGAGGCCTAAATTGATTCTGCAGTGTTTTTGTAATGGAGAAGCTTGATGGAAGTTCATCAGTTTAATTGATGTGATTGAAAAGATGTGGGATACTGAGGATGCCACCAGTCCATGAGACGCACGCTGTGGACGGGATCCAGCACCACCTGCACCCCCTGTTCACCCCTGAGCTTCTTTCCCCGAATCATTGGTGAATCCTGGAACTCCAGCCGAACTCGGTGATGCCTCATGTCTGTGCTCACATTAATAGTGAACTGAAAGACAAACGAGAGAATGATTCCATTATGACAGCAGAATGACTTGCATTTTCACTACAAGTAAAACCTAAAGCAGTAATGTGGAAATTTCATCTGGTCTACACTGCTGGGCATCATCAGACTCAACTTCCGCTTTCTAAGTTCCTCTGAGGCTAAAGATTCAACACTGCAAATTTAAAGTGACAACCAGCTCAGACCAAATATCAACTTACTAAAATCTTACTAAATCGGAGCAGATTTTCAAAAACTAGATATCAGGCATTTGCTGACTTTTTAAATGCTTATGGGGAAAAAAACTGACAACACCAGGAAATTTTTATCATCCAAACAGCATGGACACTGGAAACGGCACTCTGTACACACTGATCTGATGAACCAATCATAAGTGTTTGTTTATAAGCAGCGGCAGACTTAACCAATAAGTGAGGTAAGCAGCCGCTTAGGGCCACAGGGAATTAGGAGGCCCCTACCAATGCCAAAAAGCCTATATTAATCATATAGCTCTTTTACACATTTTCTATCATTTATGGTCAAATTTTTAAGATTTTAACGTTATTAATTATTTTCAAAACTGGAAACCCCATGAGCCAGCCAGTGCTGCCAATTACACTTTTAAGCCCCCCTTAGTGCCAATTTTTCAAAAAAAGTGACCAATGTATTTAGGCATTACTGCAGATTTTAGAGACTCTCATATGTCCGTGCTGTATCATTTCTAACGTTACTCTTCGCAACGAGCTGCGGGTGATGCCGTTGGTCTCTCCCCCGCCTCAGAGCACTCAATGGCGACACAGTGCCACACAGCCACCTCTCACACCTGCAGCATTAAGAGCAGATCATTCCATGAGCCTGAGGTATCTCCCTGGTTCAGTCAAACCGATCTGCCCCTCCTTTGTTTTAAAATGTAATCATTTAAATGGACCATTTATATACACACATACATACATACCACACACTTTTGAACTTGCAGTTTATTTTTCGAAAAAATGCTGTGTGCACCCAGGATATACATTCAGCAGCTACAGCATGTGAGGAGCTAAATGCTGCATGGGGGTTGTGAGTGATTTATTTATTTATTTATTTATTTATTTATTGCCACATTAGCAACTTATGGCTATTTCATGGCAAGATAGGTATACATAAAAAATTGCATGATAAAAACAAATTCATATTATAATAAAAAGTTACTTAGATAAATACATAAAATATAAATAAGTAAAATTCACACAAAATTATATTCAGAGTTAAATATGGTTTTTCAGTTCAATTTTTGATAAATAATTTAAAACTCTTCCTGGTGGTACTTTTTTAAAAAGGTCCATCAAAGTGCTCTCCTTATAAAAAAAGTTGTCTAATTGCATTAAAACTTTCACATTCCAACAAGATATGTTTGATGGTAAGTGTAGCCTGGCAGTTGCTACATTTGGGTGGATCTTCGTTATTAAGTAAATATAGATGTGTCAACCTAGAGTGTCCAATTCGACATCTAGTGTAGACAGTCTGTTCATGCCTGCTCTCAAAATGATAATTTGCAGAGTATCTTTCATTTATTTTCGGGTTAATTTCATGGAGTTTATTATTTGTGCAATTGTCCCATTCTCTTTGCCATGTTTCATTTATGTATGAATTGATTGTGGGTTTCAAGTCTTCAGGAGGAATTAAACATTCTGTCACTTTCAAAGAGATAGCCTGTTTTGCTGCTTCATCTGCCAGTTCATTTCCTTGTAATCCCATATGACCTGGAATCCAACAGAAGATGATGTCGAACTTCTTATTTTCTAGTGCTGTCATTTTCTTTACAATCATAGAAATTATAGGGTGATCACACTTAGAAGCTTCAAGTGCTTGAAGACAGGATTTGGAGTCTGTGCAGATTAAAAAGTTGCGGTACTGTGTCCTTTCCGTTTGTTCTAAAGCCATATTTATTGCATAAGCTTCTGCTGTGTAAATTGAACTTTCTGGGTTGTGAGTGATAGAGTCATAGCGGCTAAAATATACACACATGCGTTGCGACCTCCGTTTATACAGTTTATTGACATAGTTCCTTTTAGTAAAGAAGTAATGGATTTATAGGTGTGCATTTTAACTTCTTATGCATCAAATATGCACTCCAATTTTTTTCTTGATTGAGACATGTTTAAAAGTTTCCAAATTCTCTAATTTCTAATTTCTCTTTTTTTAAACTATTTAGAATGTGTTAAGTGGCGAATAAATAATAATAAATATTCAGAATAATAAGAATCTGCAACGTTTTTGAACTGCGCAGGGCTGTAGCTGCTTAATTACGCCTACTATGCTACTGTATTTCAATACTGTTCATTATGCTGGTACTTGGGAAAAAAATGTTTCTGAGGTGGTACTTGGTGAAAAAAGTTTTAGGACCACTGGTTTAAGGTATTATATGTAGCATCCTTTATCCTTTATTTATTATCTAAGGCAAGTACTTAAGTATCATACTTGCAGAGAAAACGTGCTTCATGCATTATAAAGCTTAAAATATCAGAATTGGTACTCTGTATCGGCCGATCACCATGACAAGGAATCTGTACATGGTATTGGCTGCAAAAATCCTGATTCGACCATCCCTAGTAATAATTAATAATCTTAAAACATAAAACAGATTCTCAACACTCACCAAAGTTAACGTCATGCCCATCACCACAGAAGTGAAAATGAAATTGAGGGTAGTGACGCGCAGCAGATAACAGTCTGAGTCTGGATTTGTGTGAACATCCTTATACTGCTTGGGTAGCTGAAGAGCAAAATTACATCCATTTTTGCCCTTGGTTGGCTGAAAATTAAAACACAATCAAAATTAAAACCACATAATCAGCTCTTATCGTCTTTACAGATGATATAGTGAGCATACCAGTTTCACAAACTTGAAGTTGAATTCCCACATCTGCTCTGACCTACTTCCAGACACTTTGTTGACCCAAAACAACAAGCACTGGAGAGAGAGAGAGAGAGAAAAAACACATCAACATAAAAATCCTCCCATCACATGGGTTTAAAACAAAAAATATGTATTGTATACACACCTTGGAATTGAGGAGTGTAGTGGGTGTAGATTCGGGGAGAGGAGGGCTTTTGGACACTCGAGAGCTAAAGGGCTCATATAAGTGAAAGAGAGAGCGAATCACACGGGCACGAAGACAATGCATCCTTGTGATAGAATCAGGCTGAAGGCGATCAGGGAGGTCTGCGTCAAGATTATAGTGCCTAGGGAAAGGTTTATTTAAAACACACAATTTTTGTCATGTTTTGGTTGGTGAAAAATGTCCAATAAGCTGCATCACTGCCTGAGTGCCAGTCCAATTATCACAGTAACCTTAGCTCTAAAATACAGGTGAAATACAGAAAACACTTGATCTCAATAATTTTTTTTTACTATAAATAATATTTTTCTGATTACTGTTTTATGTTTTTGTCATAGATTATCAAATGACAATCAACTGCCAGTAGGCGTATAAAAAACAATTTTAATGAGAGTGATTTATCATTCAACAGCTACAATAACATACTTCTCAATTTTAAGTAGACAACAATTGTATTTGACAAAAAAAGTTTTGTAAAAAAGTCTTTTAAAAAAATTGTCTGAATTCAGTTTCACTGGTAAAATTGTGTGCAAAAATATGATCATTACTTCAAGCTAGATGTAAAGTGCCCATAAATGCACACTTCACAGTCTCAGAAGACCACAGGAAAGGATTTGCAAATGGCAGTGAAGCTACACATTGACTGCTAGTTCTGTAGGTCATGTGATAATGACAATCTGAATGCACTACAGCCAGATTACATTCAAACCAAACCTTAATTAAGAGTTAACCAAATGAAATACTTTAACTAAAAAGATCATGTTATTTTGAATAGATTTAATAACTAAACAGCACAATGTTCCTCTGACATGTACAGATATTCTGATCTGGCCTTGTTTGGTACAATTTTCACTGACAACACAAGAGGAAAAAGAATAATAAGAGACAATACTGCGTCCAAAAAAACAAAACAAAAAAAACTTCCTGTTTTTGGAATGTTACAGAATCAGTTTCACATTAAAATGAGTTATTGCTAGGGCCAGACGAAATCTGCGGACATTTTTTGCTATTTCAGCTGAGTATTTTGTTAAAAATCTGCGGATTTATGCGGAATTATTTTAGGAGCATCATAACAAAGAAAATGATATATAAAATAAAAAGTAATACCTTTTTAACTTTTATTTAATGTTTACAGTGCGAATTCAATTAGATCCACTTTATTTGGTTAACAAAGCCAAGTATCTCATAAAAAATCTCTACTAAAAACAGAAAATATTACTTTACAAACTGTGTTGTAAATAAATCATATGAATATTTTCATATTATTCAATATTTTTACCGAAATTAATTTGAAAACTGAATAAATATAAATTTACACACATTTACACCAGTAAATAAACAGAATCAATGATGGGCTAAAAATCCGTGGAAATCTGCAGAATTCTGCGCGCGCAAATTCCGCGTGGGCCTAGTTATTGCTAAAAAGTATTACCTTGTGACAGATTTCCCTAAACAGAAAAAAAGGTCAGTTCCAGAATTTTTGCCTGCCTGCCTGCCTACCTTTTATAGAGACGTGACCAAAATGCAGCCGTACATGTGGCAGTCCATGCATTTTTGCAGATCAAAGCAAATGTGCAGACATCTTCTGGACGAATGTATGCAGCAAGGACAAGCCAGATATCAATGGGATATTCCTCTCCATATATGCTCTCACTGTTTTCTGACATTCAAAGAAACAAGAGTCATTTAAAATCTCAAACATATTTAGAGCATTACATGGATTGCCAAACTTTTAGTCACCTAAAGTAACCCTTAACATAAAATTAATATTTCAATTGAAAACATTTGGCTGTCATATCACACACAGGTAATTTTATTTTTTTACTTACAGTAATTCTTAACATTTCAACTATTCATACACCTTGGCTTCCCATGCATACAGTTCATTAAAAAAAATAAAAAAATCACAACAAAATTCAGTGTATTTACCTTTGCGACGTTTGTTTTTCTTTTTGCGGGACCCTTTGATTTCGTCCCCTTCCTCTGAGTCCTGTTCATCACTACTCTCACAAGCTGCATTTTTCACACAGTCTGCAGAGGAGAGCACTTCCTGCACAGGACCCTGGGATGCCTCGAGCCCACAGAGTAATTTCACTGAAACGATATAAAGAGCAAGAAGCTCATTTCTCAAAGTCAAATGTTAGAACTTTAAAGCACTTTCCATATGCATTTTCAAATTTTCCAGCACTTTACATATTTCCATACTTGATACTACATTATATCCAATGCTATTGTTATAGTATTCTGTACTATTAGTATAGTGTAGTACAGTATGGCTTATTTTAATTTTTTGATAGTATGTTTGCCCCTAGCCCAACACTGGATACTGTAATTTACTCACATCTTAAATGTAAAGAAAAAGTTATTAAGTTGAATTATTATTACCCATTTAGTAACAAATCATTATGAAAGCAATAATTACATTTTAACATTACATAATAACATTTTCAAGCACTTTATCTTTAAAAACACTAGATTAAAGTGGATTTTCAAGAATTTCTAGAACCCATAAGGAAGGAAGTTCTGGTTAAATTAGAGCTCACACTGTTCACATAGAACTCCCCAACTATAACTGAGCCTACCCTCTATAATCAAAATCCCTTAAAGTGTCAAATATCAAACAATAAATCCAATCTTGTTTCAACATACCAGGCATGAACATCTTTGAACTAGTAAACCAGAGCTGCTCGTCCCTGCAGTTGAAACGTCATCATTATTCAGTTTTTAGTTTTCGTTTTCATTAAAAACACCTGAATCCGCTAATTAGGTCGACTAAATGCATCTGGGGTCACTGTAAATAATTGGCAGGTGCAACAGAGAGTAGGACTAGACCAGGGGTGTCCAAACTCGGTCCTGGAGGGCCGGTGTCCTGGAGAGTTCAGCTCCAGCTTGCTTTAACACACCTGTCAGGGAGTTTCTAGTATATCCAGTAAGAGCTTGATTAGCTGGTTCAGGTAGGTTTGATTAGGGCTGGAGCTAAACTCTCCAGGACTGAGTTTGGGCATCCCTGGACTAGACTAAACTAAAGAGAAACACAAGTTTATCCTTGTTAATGAATGAATAACAGTTTATTAACCCATTAACTGTCATGTAATAACCTTGGTTTTTATGGTTTTATGAGAAAAGAAGTCATACCTTTGAGACTATGAGTCATACCTGGGACAAACTATGTAACATCAACATAGCTTTGTTCTTTTTCTTTTGTAACGTTATCAAAAATATTCTTTCATGCGTAATTATTACATAGTTTACCTTCTTTTTCAATTGCATTAGCAACAGCCTTTTTAACTCTTCCCGACTTCACGATGGCCGGATCGGCATTGGCATAGTCAGCCACAGTTACTATAAAAACATATGAAGGAATACATTAAATTAACATACAAGTGTACATGGCTATTAAAGGCGGTGGTACATTTCATGACACTAGCCCGCCTTGCTCTTTCATTAACGTTACCTGACTCCGAGCAAACATCGTCGGCTCTAAATTTCAGCCGTTTTCGGTACCCTTTCTTGGGCATGACGACAGCGAAAGTCTGTGGCCGTTTATCGAGGCTGTTAGCCCTGCCATCTTTCCAGCAGAGGTAACGGAAAATCGGTTAAAATGAGGGTGAAATTAAAGAAAGCACCTCCAGGATCTTCAGCCATTATGGAACTGACGCTCAAGGTCGCGTACATTCTCGCGAGATCTCAGCAGGCAAACGAATCACCAGACTAGGCGCTTATTGGACGCAGATATCATATGTGAGGAGATTCTTCCAATCAGACGGTGTATATTCATAACTCCAGGCTTCAGAGAAAAAAAATTGTTATATTTGAAAACGACAATGACGTAATCTCAGCTGTTAGTTTTGATTTGTGTTAGTCTTGGAGTACAAAGAATTATACAAATACTAAACAGCCTACATAGGATGATCTCTTTAGACAGAAAAAGGCGATTGAGCCTCAAGAAAATTAATTTTTGCATAATTTATGATGTATTTTGTTAATCCTTGATCTTGTACTCAAATAAAACCTGAATTTGAAAACAAAAATCATGGGAGAATAGGTCAACATAATAACATCTGACAAATGAAAACTGCAACATCTTATTTAGAAATTATTCAATTGTTTTCTGTTAATATGCAGACAGTTAACAAAATCAATTGTGGCTAACTTAAACTATGTGGTATATTTATTAGCAGCCAAACATATTTCTCATATTTCTACTCACCATGTTTATTTAAATAAATAAATAAATAAACGTGGCTTATTGTTTCAGTGAAAAATATTTAATATGGGTATTTAACATTTTAAATATTTTAAAAGATTTACTTCACCAAAAAAAAGCGTGAAGAAAATCTGATTAACATCAATTTGAAAATAGTTGTGCTTGTGTATGTTTTTTTTTTGTTTACAGAAACTATGATTATCATGATTACAATCATTTTACTCTAGAACATTCAAAGTGACAGTAATGATTTAAAGTGTTCAGAAATCTAAGAATTCTCAAAGGTAAAATACATCAAGATTTCCACAGAAACATGAAGCAGATTTTTTTTTTTACATTTATTATAACAAGACCCATTATTATATTAATCAACAATAAATTGAATCATAATAGAGCAACAGCTCGTCTTATTAGAATGGTTTCTGAAGCATTGTGTGACACCGAAGTCTTAAACTGTCACAGTGACAAAATTACAATTTAAAATATAATTGTTCATAAAATCGTTCATAGAAAATTGTTTAAAAATATAAATTGAACAAATAAACATAATAATATATTAATATAAATAAAGAAATATAAATATATTTTAAAATGTAATTGAACATAAGTTGATACGTTGATGAGACTTTTTTTAAAAGCCCTAATATTGGAATTCTTTAAAAAGATTGATGCTTTTTTTTGTGTAGTCTTTAGCTTAAAAAAAAAACTCAAAATATTTCTGTGCACCTGCCTTCCACCAGAGGGCGCTGCGCGTGACACAATTTCTCACACTGGCGTCTCGTGCATGACAGTCATGTAGTCGCGTGGTGCTGATGTGAGGAACTCCGATTTTACGCTGTTTGCACGAGCTTTTCAGAGCCACGCCGGGTGGATATAATCTTTGCCGACGACGTGGGAGGCATTCAACCTCTGCGTCCGCCTAAAGCGTCGGTGCGTTCATATTTTAAAACATGCTAGTATGTTTGTGGAGATAGCGGAATAATCGCTGTGTTGCAAGCGGGGAATGAGCTCGTAGAGGGAGGAGCGCTTCGGCTCGACTCGCCGTGCACCGAGATGATGATGGTGGTGGTGGTGGTGGCTGAGGGATCCGGAGGATGCGGCAGACGCGAATTTCACCGATTCCTGAAAGGTTAATGGCAACTGGTGGATGTTAAGGCGAGGTTTAATCAACTCCAATCGGAATATGTATGTGGCGAGCGCTGTGATGGGCGTGCAGCGAAATGCATTGAGTTCCAAGTCAAACTAGGTGGAAAATGTCAGATCGGAAGAGGCCGACAGTCATAGACCAGAGAGGTCAAGGTGTGTAAGGGATGCAATTAGTCAAATGAAAGGATGCATGTGCGTTTTAAAACACATGGACATGTTTGATGTGCATTTAAATGGCACTAGATATCAGTAGTGCATCTCAATCTTGAATTTCCAAAAAAAAAAAAAAAATTTCCAAGCAATTTCTAATTTGATCTAGACTTTGAAGTACACCAAGCAATATGATGTGCGAAGTGATGCCAACCATAAATGAGGGGGACTCGGTGAGTTCCCAGAGAGGCTCCCAGAATGGCACGGATGCCGAGTCTAATTTTGAACAGCTGATGGTGAATATGTTGGATGAGAGAGATAAGCTGCTGGAGTCTTTACGGGAGACGCAGGAGACCCTCATCCAGTCGCAGACCAAACTCCAGGATGTGCTTCACGAGAGGGATGTGCTTCAGAGACAGCTGAACTCCGCCTTACCGCAGGTACAAGCACACACCTTTCACAGGTGTTCGTGAAGCTGCGTAATGACTTGAAGAGTTTATGCTTTATTGCTCCGTTTTTTATGTAAAGCTCTATTATACATTAGTATGAGATGTTCCATCAGTGCAGGAAGCTCATTTTAGTGTTCCTTTAGTCATATAAAGCGCAGTGTCATCAAAATATTATTTCAAAAGAAAGTGTGATTGCTAACAGATCAGTCAAGTGTGTTCAAAAAAGTTTTTTCAGCCCACAGATGTGTTTAAAGATCCAGTGATATTGCTTGGCGTGTGTTTTTGTTCTTGATGTATTTCCTGTTGAAACAGTAAGATGAGATTGGATGTGTTGAAGGACTTGGTCCTTTTGTAAATTGCTTTTGAGAAGCCTTGGTTCCACAAGTACATTTTGATACATTTTTCGCATACTTACTTCCTGGACCGTTTATATCGAAGTTGATATTTAACCGCACCATGTTGGAATTTTGTAACATCAATTTTTTTTTCACGAGGTGGGTCGTTAGCCCATGCTCAACCCCCTACATGGAGGACCAGGACATATACACATACACTACACACAATTTTACCCAGTTCATCTATAGCGTATGTCTCTAAGAAAACCCACGCAAACAGAAGAGCATGCAAATTCCACACAGAAAAGCTAACTGACCCAGCCGGGGCTCAAACCTGGGACCCTCTTGCTGTGAGGTGAAAGTGCTTACCACTGCACCACACAGCAAAAAAATGTGTGTACATTTAACTCAATTTGAGTTTAACTTAACACTCATTGGGTGTACAAATGATTCCCTCCATTTTGGAGTTCAATTAACACTTAAGTGTGAAATCTGTACATTACTCACAGAGTTCATTTTAACACAGTAAGAGTGTATTCCTACATCGAACTGGAGTATGTGTTACCCTTTAAAGTGCTGATATATTAAATTTGTACATTACTCACTTTATTTAATAACAAATAAATCTTGAAGGACCATGCATGTGTATATAAGCTAATGAGTGCATATACTGCTTTTGAAGAGAATTAATGCATTATATCTTATAATTTATTATATCGTCAAGACTTGTAAAACATACTGGTTTGATCAATGTTTGTCCGAAAGAGCCGGTTCGAGTAACTAGTGGGAAATACACTCCATATTGGGTTAAAAGTTTAACACTGGGAGAAAAAAACCCTCTTAAATATATGCTCTTTCACACTCGTGGATTAAAATGTACTTCGGTTTTAACACTGAACAGCATAAAAAAATCACACTGTAAATTTAACACTAGAATTTTTGCTGTGCACTGCGTCGTCCACATTTTTCCCATAGGAGATTAAAAATATTTATCAAAGCAGGATAAATTTGTAAAACCAGCAGAATATAAGGCTAATTATAACATTAGTTAAGTTGATGCAAAAATAAATAAATAAATAAATAAATCTGATCATAGCAGTTTGGATGTGTTTGCACAAGCTCTTATATTGATCAATTCACACTCTCACAGATTAGGCACATAACAAGTACTCTTTTTTTATTGTAAAGTATATTAGAAAAGAATATATACAGTAGTCAAAAAAGTTTTTCCAAAATTGTACTAAGACAAGAATGGGTGGTGTTCAATAGCTTTAGGACAACTTTGATGAAAGATTTTGATCCACTTCAAATGTTGATGACAACTCTGGACATGGCTAAGCGAATCCCAGTTCTTTCCATGGCACATTGACATTACAGTACAGTAATTTTCTGCATTATATACTGAATATTGTACCAGAAAAAAATATATACATATTTTTGTATTGTTAAAAAATCCTGTCTCGTCTACATGCTTTTAGACAACATAGAATGGAAGGTTTGTTATAAGCTGTTCAGACATCAGCAATAAAACAACAATTAATGAAAAGTCTTAGATACTGAATAGCCACTTCATTCCACCGCTGAGCAAATGTTTTGCAAACGTAGTTCTTTGAACCAAATATCCTCAAAAGAAACGTTTCCAAATGAGCATATTCGGCAGAATAGCTAAGAGTGATCTATTATTCATTTTGGATGTGTTCTGTGCTGCACTTTCTGGGATTCACACAATTATAGGGCGTGCATTGAGGAGCTGATGGCAGCCGGTAAACGCTTGTTTTCACAAAGGTGCATCATTGACTTGAATTTCTTGTGCCCCAGAAATGTCAGTGGCAACAAGGTTACAATTTAAATAAATTGTACCTTACATTTTCGCAAAACATACAGTATGTACAAGTGGGCCGTATGCACAGAGTATCTTCTCTGTATCACATTCCTCATTTGGTTATTCGCCAAGGACACAAGTGATATTTATCGATTCATCTGAGTATCCCGCCTCAATCATCCCTCCATCACCCTCTCTTTAATTTCATCCCCACACAAGTGATGCAAAAGCAGCTTACTTCTCCATTTACGTCACTTAGCTCATCCATACACTTAATAGGTGGGATAATACGAATCTTCAAGACTTCTTTGCCTGTGGGGGAATTTTAAGACTTCATTACATGCAAACGAGTTTTAAAAAGGAGGTGACTGAACCCTGAGAACAGAGACTGGGACTGGTTTTGTAGTTGATAGACGCCTCACCGTTCTGTCTCTGGAGGAAAATTGGACTTCCTCTCTTGGTGCTTGCATGTCTAGGACTGTTCAAAGCAAAATGCCTGCTTTCATCTGACGCTCTGATGCATGTGAGACTGTTGCTAAGAGGCCAATTAATCTAGTTTACAGCCAGCGTTTACATTTTAAACCCCTGATTTAACTTACTGCCTGTATAGTGTTATCCTCAAATGACATGCAAACTTAGCACTTTCTTGACCTGGCAAGCTCTAAACCTATTGGCCATCTTCATGCAATTTCTGTGTTTTATTTGTTTTATTATTTATCTTTTTCCCTCCGGAGTTAGAGGGTACTAAGATGATGCATGTAATGATGAAAAGCTTATAGGGGCAGTTCACCCATAATTAACATTACTCACCCTTTGTTTCAAACATTTATGACTTTTTTTCTTCTCTTACAGTAAACACAAAAGGAAATATTTTGAAAAAAACTGAAACAGATTTTCAGCTTTCTTTAAAATAGCTTGCTTTTGTTTTGTACAGAAGATTGGTCTGAACAGAAGCCATGTGTTCTGTTTTGAGCAGGATATTTTCCAATTTTTTCTGAACGTTAAATGAGACAAGACCATTATGGAATATGGTTATGCTCTTGGATTTCATATCAAATATGTTAAAGGTGCTATATGTAAGTTTTTGACTCTTCTAAAACATAAAAAAACATAATATGTTTGCAGATATTTTAAAAAAACATGCTAAGTGAACATACTGTTTTGTCTGAAAAACAATGCTGAGGTCAGATATCCTGTTTTGAAAATGTCCGTAACGTGCCGGAATGTCTGTCTTTGTTTTGGTTATTTTAACCCGCCCAATGCTAGTTTAGCCAATTATATTTCAGCTTTCGGGATGGGTTGCCTTTGTGGAAACAGTGTATATGATTCATTCAGCCAGAAAGGCTCTCAAAGTACGAATCCGCAACCGAAATGCGACCTCCGGTGGATAGTAGCAGAATCCTAAATGAGACATAGATTCATTTGAGGTGGTTATTAATGAGCAAATAATATAAATGTTAGGAACGTTAACATTAGTTGAGCAGGTTACATCGTAACCCAGTGTCCTAACAACACACTACGTGATGAGATTTGCAGTGATAAGCTGTTGGGCTGTTTGCACTAGACGAAACATGACAGAAATTTAAATACAGGCATTTCAGAAGCACAGAAGATGTGCACTTACTGCACTCCAATGAATTGTAAGCTTTATAATCTAATTAATACATATTAAACCTTCAACATTATTAAATATAGATGCTGAATTACTGATTTGTGTTGACTTGCACTGAAGTTTCATTTCAGATGGTTTATTTTATTTTTTAGATCTGAGGTAAACTATCTGCTGTTGCTTTTAGTTGTATGGCAATAAATGTCATGTAAAATGACATTCAAACTCACATTATGAACATTTAACACTAATTAAAGCATATGAGGTTGTACCTGAGGTGATCATTGTCAGTTTTCTGTTGTTCAGATGCAAGAAATAGAAGAGGTTTCTAAAATATCACTTTCAGGTGTTGGTTAGAACAAAAACTCATTTGAATATGGAAAATAATCTGTCTATCGCGAACTGTTGGTTTTATTTAGAACACGTTTTAAATCAGCCTCAAATCAACCTTTAGGCCCGATAATCAGGCACACTCCTGTTGTTGTTGTCAATCTGGCAACCTGTGCTTGCTTTGTTTTGAACCAGGTGTTCAATACCTAGTTCAAACTCTGGGTGTCAATCTTACATACTACACCTTTAATTTGTGTTCCGAAGACGAACAGAGAGGTTTAGAAAGACACAAACCATTTAAATCTGTTCTTGAATATAGAGCATTTTACAAAAGATTGACATATGTTATTATTTCTATATTATTTCCATGTAAAGCTAATCATGATGCTAAAATGGTCTGTTGATTTTGTTGCTTCATGATTTAGTGAATAACTTTGTGTTTTCAGTGTTGTAGTTTCACAGACTGCTGTAGAGGCAGTAGACTGTTTCATTGACAGTCATTTAGTGTGGTCTAACTTTCTTTCTGTTCATATTGTATAAAAGCTAATTATACCTTGCCATGGTTGATCGCTTCTGTTTTGGTGGTCTGTAATTGGTGTTCGGCTGCAAGTATGAGGAACGTTTTCAAACACAAATGATGTGCTTTTATCTTTTTGGTTAAGTCTTGGTTCTTAAGTCAGTGGCTTTGCTTCATATTTAAAGAAAAGAAAGATATCTAAAGATGCCTTTTCAAGATGTAAGGAAATCTTTGTTTTGTAAACTAATAAAGATAGCAGAAGTCAATGATTGATTTTAATTATTCAACCTGACATGTTTACTCTTCCAAATTTTTAAAATGTTTCTTAAAATAAGATATATTGTGTTCATTGTGTTTTTTTTACCCAGATATTAAAAAAACCCCATATTTTAGAGAAGTAAAGCATAATACGGTGATGCTGTGAAATTGTGATATTTTTATCCAAGGTTTTCATACCATCAGAATCTTGTACCGGCCTATGCCTAGTCCACGTTTTCCTGCATGTGACTGAAGAAACAAAACAAGCAAAAAAAACAAAAACAAAGAAACATCATTTCAGATAATGAGGTTGTGCTGCAATTTACCCATATACTGTAGAGTGAAAATTGAGGGAAAGGTATGTTTGGTTTTATTTATGAAAATAACTTGGTATTTTAACATGATATTAGTATCACAAGTCAGGCCAGGTCCACATAAACATGGGTATTTTCACAAACACAGTTTTTCCTTCATGATTTAGATGTCCGTTTACATGGAGATGATTTTCAGAAAATAAAACTGAAGTTTTTGCCTCATGACTGTGTTGTGCACTCGGTTTTCTTTTTTCTGATTGGCCAACACTTATTTTGAGGATTTATCCCTGCCCATTGATTCCGGATGCCCTTAACAATACAGTGTTTTTTTTTTTTTTTGCGTGTCTATGTGGACCGAGATGTTTTTCTTTAAATTTAGGCTGGATAAAGTCATAAATGGGCGCCATGGTGGCCTAGTGGGTAGCACGTTCGCCTCACAGCAAGAAGGTCGCTGGTTCGAGCCTCGGCTGGGTCAGTTGGCATTTCTGTGTGGAGTTTGCATGTTCTCCCCGTGGTTGCGTGGGTTTCCTCCGGGTGCTCCGGTTTCCCCCACAAGTCCAAAGACATGCGGTACAGGTGAATTGGGTAAGCTAAATTGTCCGTAGTTTATGAGTGTGAATGAGTGTGTGTGGATATTTCCCAGAGATGGGTTGCAGATGGAAGGGCATCCGCTGCGTAAAAAATATGCTGGATAAGTTGGCGGATCATTCCGCTGTGGCGACCCCGGATTAATAAAGGGACTAAGCTGAAAAGAAAGAAATGAAAGTCATAAATGTGGACATGGAAATCTGTGGCCAAAGCCTTTCTTTATACTATTTTGCTATGTATTTCCTACATTACTGTGATCTTCAACATGCTCATAATATTGCAGCAGTACGAGTTGTTTGGTGTTGTTGTGCTTATTCGTGGTCTGCGATAGTGATGGGTCATTCTTGTAAGATTCATTTATTTTGAACTAATGTTTTGTGATTCAAGAACGATGAGTCCTCTCAGGAAGTAGTTCATTCGTTTGCACATGCGCACGTTTGTGCAGGCAGGGTTGAAGATTAGTTCTTAGTTCCTATCAGGTTTGAGCCATTCATTCATCACGTTAAAGACATAAACTAACCATATGCAGTCAGAGCCAGAAAAATATTTTGCCCGTTTCTCTCTCAAGTCCTCGGTTTGAGCTGTTAGTTCATCATGTGAAAGACAGAAGCCAATAAAATGCAGTCAGAGTCAGAAAAAGATTTGATGGGTTCTATGCACAGCTAGTGTTTTAAAGCCAACGCTAAACTTCCAGTGGAAGCTTAATGTGACTATTTTTAATTTCGCAAGGTTGGTTTTTCATCATCGATGTTGTAACGTATTTACAATACATTCAGTTAAATAGACTCAAGCATTCATTTAGTTGTTCAAGCTTAAAACGAGATGAAAGAACGTTGTAACCAACAGCGCCGTCAGTAGCAACAGGCTAGCACAGAAATTCCATTAAAGTTAATACAGTGCTTCGTGTCTGATCTGAAACCCACTTTATGTCATATATCTAACAGGCAGTAAAGATCACTGATTTTTAAAGAAATCAGATCTTAAACGTGACAATTTTATAATGGAAACCCTTGGGCTGCCTGGCTGAAAATTAAATGTCTGTATAGCCCATTTCTTAAGTCCTCAGTTTTGAGTCTTCTATTTACATGCTGTCACATGATGAACTAATGACTCAAAAACCCGAAGACTCAAAAGGTGAACTAATCATGAGTCCTTTTGGCTCAGACTGTGTGCATTGGAAAAAGCTTATATGGGACTGTCTGTGTCACGTGAATAAACAACTCGAATTTGAAGACATGTCAGAAGAGGTGAGATACAGTATTATAGACAAAATACCCTGGTAAACAATGAATTATTATTTTCTCTTTCTTACGCCCCATTCACACGAAGCTTCAGCATTAATGCTTGACAGAGGGCGTGCCTGAAGTTGGGGCTGACGCGATCGTCATAGCAGCGTCAGCCAATGAAATTAGTCAACAAACGGCTACTGTCTGAGCTGGCGTATTTGCATACAGCGATCTGATTGGCTGACGCTTCCGTTGGCGCTTGAAAAGTTGAGAAAGTCCCAACTTCTGCAGCGAGCAACGCCACTGAAGCGACGCCGACGGATCCACAGTGCAGTTCGGCAACGCCTGCCACCCATTAAATGTGAATGGGGCGTTATAGCATTCTAGTTATTATTTGTGTTTAGTGTGATCAACATTTGGGTTAGTTGTAGATGTGCTTCGAAGCAACTCATAACATTTTAACAATATTTTGGCAAATTTAATGAAATTATTGTAATGACTTGAAAAAAGGTTTGTTCATCTCAGTGAACAAGACTCAAAGGTTCGAGTCAGTAAATTGATCTGAACATTCCCCCACTAGTAATTTGTTCATTCAAATGCATTACCGTTTTATTTTCAATGGATAAACTGTGAAGAGAATACCGCCACCTCATTGTGCAAAGTTTTATTTTTTAAATACATTACACTGATAGTTTGCAATTTATTGGAAGTTATGCTCACAATTTACGCAAAGCATCATGAGAAATTAGAAAAAGGCGGATGCTGGGTTCATTCTGCAGAGTCATCTTAAAGACAACTGGGGAGGACAGCTGACTGAAAAATGTGTCCTGTGGGCTCATGGGCTTTGCAGTGCAGAGTTAGCTTCCTCCTCGCTCCTGAATTATAGTCTATCAGGGATGTTGGCTTCTCAGCAGCGCTGTCGGTCAAGCGCGTTTGTCCATTCAGGGAAGAATGGCTGGTGAACTGGCCGAATGCCATGCAGTGAGCGAGGAGAAATGCCAGTCTGTCTCTGTCAGCTGAAGGAGGAGCTCTGCCCGCTGTTTATCTGGGTGATGTTGAGGGGAACTGGCATGTGGAGATGGTTCTTGAGTTGAGCAGTTAAATCCTGACTCATCTGCTCACTCATGTAGAATGGAGGTCAAGTGTGGGATTGCTTTTTTTATTTGTCCACCAAGCAGTTGTGCAAAAATGACATCAAACAATAAGCCTTTTACTAAATTATAGTAAAAGGGAAGAACTTTATTGTCCTAGCAGCGTTTGCATGATCTGTGGTACTGTGTGTCTGAAATGTTCTCTGTCAAGTTGTGCCTGTGAGAGTTGAAACTGGATATTCAGCATTTAATTTGTTTTGGTGTATCTGATGAGAGCTGGTTTTGGATGTTTTTTTTCTTACATTTTTAAGCGTATTAGAATATGTTTCTTTTCTAATGGTGTCGTTTTTATCTCTGTCTTGACAATTGATGATTAATGGCTTCAAATATTGACAAATTTCAATAGGAAGAACCAGCATTTCAATGAGTCATCCATTGATAAATATGTAAATTTACTGTAAAATATCATAATAATAATGCAGATAAATAATGTAATATTCATTCATTCATTCATTTTCTTGTCGGCTTAGTCCCTTTATTAATTTGGGGTCGCCACAGAAGAATGTACCGCCAACTTATCCAGCATTTGTTTTACGCAGTGGATGCCCTTCCAGCTGCAACCCATCTCTGGGAAACATCCATATACACTCATTCACACTCATACACTACGGACAATTTAACTTACCCAATTCACCTATACCGCATGTCTTTGGACTTGTGGGGTAAACCGGAGCACTCGGAGGAAACCCACGCAACCAGGGGGTGAACATGCAAACTCCACACAGAAATGCCAACTGACCCAGCCGAGGCTCGAACCAGCGACCTTCTTGCTGTGAGGTGAACGTGCTACTCACTAAATACACGATTATGCCGTTGAACTGTTGTATAAATGTAAGATCACACTCGTAGCTGTGCAATATGGCTGTATATTGTCTCACTGGTGGGACACTAAGGCACTCGGCCTCTGGCCTCGAGTCAACGTACACCTCTTACCAGTGCCGTACATACAACAATATCGCAGTACTATTGTGATATTGCTCATATAT
>CAIGQQ010036980.1:1593845-1609010 GCA_903798035.1 Danio albolineatus | reverse complement strand
TATATATATATATATATATATATATATATATATATATATATATAATATTTTTTAAATATATTTGATTATATTTAGCTTTCAATTATTATTTTTTTTGATGTATTCATCTTAAGGTTTCTTAATCTTTACTTCCAATACTGCTTTCATGATTTTAATGGTTTTATCAGGCCATGGAACAAATCCTGTCCCGTTACCCCTGAAATAACGTTTGCTGTACTTGACTAACAGCAGAACTTCTCTTCTCCTCCCGTCATTGAGCGACTCAGCATTCCCCAGCTCTCAGTGATAGATGAGCCTGATCAATAGATGCTATTTTCTCATCACTGCCTCATTGGAGGATGTCTCAGTTTTGCAGAGTCTCTGAAAATGTACACTCTACTCCCAGAGAACAGTGCGACCCAGCAGACAGTTTAATTTTAGACAGCTGAGACAATGATGCAGAAAATGCCACTGCTGTTCTCTTTACTGGGATAACTGATAATTATGTTTCGCCAAATCCCCCCCACAAAAAAAATGCTGTTTAATTTTGTTTATAATTTGAGAAAGGAACAGTACCGGCTTTGTTTGCTTGAACTCAAGTATCCTCAAACACTATTGCAGACTGGTATGGTGCCAGCACAGGTGTGAAAACAGCATCACATGGCTTTTGGCAGCTGCCGTAATCTCCAGCATGACACCTCTGAGCTGCCGGACCCTCCCACAGCAGCTGCGGGCGATTTGTTGATTTAACCTCACATGCACACGTTTCACTTTGTTTCATTGTTTTGGACAAACAGACACTCTTTAATTTTAGTGGTTTACATTTACTAATATTTCATCAAGCTTCATCAAGCACAGTGTACTGTATACTGCATGTAGAACAAGTATGTATTGAACACATCAGAAATTTTACTGGAATAGATATTTCATAAGGAGCTGTGGACATGAAATTGACAATGATTTTGGTAAGAAAAAAATACAAATAAAACACAACAAAACAAAACATTAATTTTGTTAACACAACAAAACAAAACAAAATAAAACAAAAGTTTGTTCAATATAATATTGATATAATGACATAAGTAGATGATACTGAACTACTGAAATGTATTTAATGTTTTGTATAAAAGGCTTATTTGATAATGACAGCTTGAAGACATCTCTTGTATGAAGAATGGCAACCCAGGCTCCTTCTGAAAAAGTACTGCTATATAGATTTCTGGAGAGCACCAAATACATCCCAGGAGCTACTGTTTTTTTTTGTTTTCGCGAATCCATCCGGAGGCTGCTGTGTGTGCTTTTTGGGATCTCAAATTTATCTCATGAGTTCTATTCGCACCTGCTGTTCTCGTGTAAATCCACCAGAGGCTAACTTTTCGACTGACTTTTCACTGACTGAATGACTGACTGACTGACCAATCGATTGGCCCACCCTCTTCCTTTCCTAAACCAACCAATAATGTTATAAAAAGAACTGATTGACCAGCCCACCCACTTCTCTAAAACCACCCGACATTTTTCAAAAGCAATCCAGAAAAAGAAAAGCCCTCGCCTTATTTTTACTACGTTTTCAGATTTTACCACGTTATTTACTTGTTTATTTTATTTTTCGGCTTCTGTTTTTCTCTTACCTGCTTTCTGGAACCATTTTTGCCGGACTTGAACCCCGTCATCGTGGTCAACTCCTAAACGGTAAGCAGTCAATTGGTAACCTGAAAAGGAACAGCGTCTTACCGGCCCTATAGCATTCAGTTTAAAGACAAAATAAAGCCATATGTACTTCTGATTCATAATTCATGATCTCCAGAAATGTATATAGGGCTACATTTTCAGAATGAGCCTAGGTTAGAGAATGGAGTCGAATACGTTACTTAGCTGTTGTTTAACCCCCAAAGAGCTTGACAATTTTGTGTTTCTCATCTATGATCTCTGATTTCTATTTCTCATTTCCTATTGGATTCAGGTCAGGTGATTTGCTGGGTCATTCTATCAGCTTTATTTTATTTTGATTTTCCTTGGTTGTGTTTATGATCATTGTCTTGCTGAAATTTCCACCCTGGTTTCTTTTTCATCATTCTGGGAATGTCCGGAGTGGGACTGACACAGCTAATTTTCATTTACACTGAAAAGAGACAGGGATACTGAATAATAACTTAGGTTTCTGCTGCTGTCTAAGCTTTCCATGCTTCATACACCTTCCTTTCGTCATTTGTTCAAAACTGTTTTCCCTGTGTCGTTATTATTAGATGTTACAGTTATCTGGTGAAAAATGCAAATCATAAGCCCCTTTAGAAATATGTTTGGGAAACAATGGATTAGAGCTATGTTGAAAAAAGTGGGATTGTGCTTCAATTCTGTTTTCAAAACCCATTGGTATTCTCTCTTGATTCAATTCTGAGCATACAGTAGGTTTTAACACAAGCTTGCATCATTTTGCAGTGATTATATTCTGTTTAGCACCAATAGTATAAAAAAACAAACTTGTGCACCTATTGAATTCACAAAAATTACATATTTTGTTTTAAATGTTATCTTATTAATTAAAAAAAATGTTTTATTGCTCCCCAAGATTGCTCAATGTGCGTGAAATGTTAAATGCCACGATATCAATATTGTGCTTATTTTTTCTCATGTTTGATTTTTTTAATATATTAAATTATTGAATATTTGCATATGTCTGTTGTAAATGAAATCTGCCCATCCAGCAGTGAAAACTAAAAGCATTACTTGCTGATACAGTACATGCAGCAATCCCTGACATCCACTGGATTTTATATTAGTCTGCTCATTTAAAGGCAAACATGAAAGAGGGATCATAAACTGACAGTAAACAAATGGTAAATGTTACTTTTTATTAAACAAATAAAAAAGAAACCAGTCGAGAATTTCCATGACTATTCTCTTGACCATGTGTCAATGGAGTGTGCAAACTGGTACAAAATTTGTGTGTGACTAGCCAGCCCAAAGTAGACCACCCTGACATTAGAGTGTCTCAGGCATTTAGCCCTGGGAATCTTTTCAGCTGGTCCTCTGTTGTTGCAGCAGATTGAAAGGAAAATAAATTCAGTTCCACCCCATCATGTCATTTTTGTTCTGCTGTTAAATCTCAAGATTTTTTTTGTTGTATTTTTTCCTTTTGCATGTAATTAAATTAAAATGGAGCGCCCCGAAGCGTGTGGTCGGCTTATGTCTGAAGTCATTTGTGCAGTCAAGCTTGTAGTGCACAGCTGACTGTACAGAAGTGCCGGAGAAAAGGACAATATTCTAACATGATCTCTGACAACACTTTCCCATTAAGGTCTTTACCCAGACAGCTTTGCAAGTGCAATTAAGTAAGAGGAAACATGGTTCTATGTTCCTTGACAAAATAACTTGCGTCAAGCTGTTTTAATTAAGTCTAACTTTAAGTAAAGATGTTATTTGATTAATCAGAAGCGTTTTGAAGGCTGCTTGCTGGAACAACCTGGAACAGTCCTATAAGGTGTCCTGTGTTTGCATTTGGAGCTGGAAGTTGAACTGGATCTTAAGATCAAATATGTAAATTTGAAATGCATGCTGCATAGATAGATAGATAGATAGATAGATAGATAGATAGATAGACAGACAGACAGACAGACAGACAGACAGACAGACAGACAGACAGATTACACTGTGGTGCCCCTGAATTTTCAACAAATACACCTTGGCTGTTTCTCAATATGTGTTCTTTAGTGATCTTGCATTCTTGTGTTCTTGTGTACCGTCATCGTTTGCAACAACATCAAAATTCAGTTCCAAAACTCAAGACCGCAAGAACGAAGGACACGTGACAGTTCCCGGATGTGTTCTTGTTATTGAGGACGCATCAATGCAGACTTTAGCACTAGCGAAGTCCTAGAAGTCATTGCGAGCGAATAAAGGAGCGCAGGATTTGTCTCAGGAGATTCTCTAAATGAGATGGTAAAAGTAAGCATTACCATGAAAATCTTTATAAAGACATGAACACATTAAGTGTGTTTATTTGCTGAAATTCTTTTTAAAATTATTATTTGTATTGTGCAACATATTTGTAGGGTCTTTATGCATGGTCTATATTGTGAAAAGGGGAAAAACAATAAATCGTTGTATGAATGCTGAAATGTTTAATAAATTTCTGTTAAAATGTGTGAAGGTGTTGTTAACATCAGGAATAACGCAGAATCTCATTTCAGGGTTTACAGAGAATTGTCCGAAAAACTAAAAAATATATCTAGTGACAGCAGTTCTGTGGGTGCAAATGCCTTGTTGATGTCAGAGGTCAGAGGAGAATGGCCAGACTGGTTCCAGCTGATAGAAAGGCAAAAGTAACTTAAATAACCACTCGTTACAACCGAGGTATACAGAAGAGCATCTCTGAATGCACAACATGTCGAACCTTGAGGTGGATGGGCTACAGCAGCAGATGACCACACCGGGTGCCACTCCTGTCAGCTGAGAAGAGGAAACTGAGAACTAAGGCTACAATTCACACAGGCTCACCAAACTTGGACGATTGAAACTTGGATAGAAGATTGGACAAATGTTGCCTGGTCTGACGAGTCTCAATTTCTGCTGCGACATTCAGATGGTAGGGTCAGAATTTGGGCCAATTAGTGAGACTTGAGCATCGTGTCAACCCCACAGTCTACCTGAGCATTGTTTCTGACCATGTCTATCCCTTTATGACCACAGTGTACCCATGTTGTGATGGCTGCTTCCAGCAGGATAACACACCATGTCATAAAGTGTGAATGTGCAACCAACAAATCTGCAGGAACTGCATGATTCTATCATGTCAATATGGACCAAAATCTCTTAGGAATATTTCCAGTACCTTTTTTTTTTACAGTACCCAGTACTGTACCTAATAAAGTGGCCGGACAAACCTGTGAACATCCATCTTCATAACTTTTTTATAATGGCATTTTATAAGAGGAAAACCCATTGTTTTAACCTCGTAGCTATTTTGGAGATGTGTGCGTGTGTGAGACAATGCAAACCAAGATCTGTTGATTTATGAAGGAAACACATTACATACAAATAAATCAATAAAACGTAACCATTTGTACCAGGAAAAGTGCCTTTAACTTTTATTTAAAGCTTAACTACCAAGCGCAATAATTGTTGTTCCAGGCATGTTTCCCAAAGGAACAATGTAAAAGAAAGCACTGTTGTTAATCCAAAATGGCATCTTAGAGTGTGAAGAGTTGCTATAGCTTTACATGAACATTAACCGTGATACAAGAGCTCTTGATGTAATAGATGGGAAATTGATTTGCAATTTCATAAGGACCTTTTCCTTCAAGTATTTAACAGCTGAGGGCAGAGTCTGAGGGTCTCTTGTTGGGGATTATGAGATCAAGCGTTGCATATAAAAATCAGGCAGAGTCTGTCATGGTGGTCTGGGTTTATGATTGCCATGCTAAAGTTTGCCATGTACAGTCCCTTAAGGCCTTAAATGTGGAACCGGTCTGTAATCTTCGGTGTGTTTTCCTCCAGGCGTGATATAAGCGTAATGGCGCTCAGATGCTGTGGCAGGGGATTAGGAAGAGAGCTTTGGTGACTTGACAAATAGTGAAAGAGTGTAGCAAAGTGAGAGTAAGAGAGTCTTGGAGCAAGCGGGAGAGTTTTTGAGTATCTTAAGGGATTAGTCTGAGGGCAGTTACTGTGTGCGGAAGGGAGGAAATCTGTGAAATGTTGGAGACAAGGTGAGAATTAACAGAGTTTGGGAAAAAGTGTGGCTTGACAGCTTTTTCTAGGTCACGCTAAAATGTCGACTTGTGTCACGAGCTAAAAATGAAAGTGTTTATGTATGTTTGAAGGAGACTTGCACTGTATAGCCGAGCACAGATCGTTTGGAGTGTAGCCTCGCATGACTTGCTCTATTTTTATTTTTTGAGATGCTGTGAGTCATTTTTGCCAGCTTTTTGTATTGTTAGACAATGAACAGGCACAATATGTGCCTATTTTGACATCTTGACAGAATAAAGTGATATGGGACTTATGGGGGAAATCAAAGATTGCTGTGGTTGTTCACGTCTCGTTTTTAAAGCAAGAGGGTGGAAACCCATGAAAGATGACATGACAGGTTTTTTATTTACTTGCATTATGGCTTGAATAAGTTGTCAAATCTTGTGGGTCTTGTTTATTAAAGAACTGCATTTTTTGAATGACAATTTCTGGAATAAATATTTGAGGAAAATAGGCATGTTCATTTGAGAATAAGAGGCTCTGTTTGAAATAATACAGTCTGAAAGTGCTATAGTGTGAAAGCAGGAGCTTTATTGCCATGATGCTGATTTTAAACATAGTAGTAATCTAGAATAAAAGAAAGATAATGTTAAAAATTTGGTTTTGCAGCATTTATTATTATTATTATTACTATTATTGCTAGACTGAACAAAATATAGTGGTGCAGGAATTGTCAGAACGTAGAATTATTGAGATTGTTTGAGGTTGTACAACTGGGTTTTTGTATTCAGAAGAAAAACAATTATGTGGATATCATTACTTAATAATGTCATTTTGTGCTAAAACGTAAATTAAAAATGACCATAAATAGAGCATGAATTTTGAAGCTGTTTTTAAAAGTGTGTTTATCAAGTAACTTCAAAAAAAAAAAAAAAAGGTACACAGTGGTACAAATAGTGTTCCTTAAGGAACAGTTTTGTACCTTTGTAAAAGTTGTACCTTATATGGTACAACTGAAATGAAGGTACACTATTATTTTCATAAAAAAGTACAAAGGTGCTGGACACTTCACTTTCAAATCATCATTTAAAAGCATATGTATAAAGAAACTCATAAACATTATTTATTAAGTTTATTAAAACATAAAACTATAGGTATTGTAAACTAAATGTTTAAGGCATCTTTAATAAACATTTGGTAAGCATTTTCAGAGACATTTTCATAATTGATATTCTCACCAGTGTTCATGCAGACATTTTAGTATTGTAAAACTAATCAAACATTGTGCTTATCTCATTCCAATACTTTTGCATAATAAAGCGAAATGAATTTTTAAGTGATTACAAAGGTAAATCAAATATTTTGATTTATGTTCAATAATTTTTTATTCTTTATTGCAAATGGAAAATGTGTATTTACACAAAAATATTTTTTTAAAACATTGATTAAAATATATTTGATGTTTTATATGTACTGGAAATAAATTAATGCATTTTGGATATAGTAAACTGCCTTTAAATAGTTCTTGAAGGAACACATTTGACACCGTTAAGGTTCAAAGTGTCTTGTCACTGTAGTGGTATCTTCATGGATCAGATTTGTACCTTTGATAAAGATACAATATTGTATCTGCAGGTTTTACAACCCAAAAGTACATTTTGGTTTCCCTTGGTACAAATCATGTCCTTAAAGGTACAAACTGCAATGGTACAAATTTGTTTCTTTGTCTCAAGGTTCAATTCTGTTCCATAAAAAGGTACTGCCCCCGTGACAAGGCTTTGCACCTTCTTTGGTACTACATTGCACACTTTTTTTCTGCGAGTGTAGAGATGATAATGTTTTGGGTGCTAGTGCAGTTTATGTTGTAGGATAAAGTGTATTAGGTTAAGTATTGGGTTATGTTCATGTTTTTTTATGTAAAATATCTCTCTCCTGTATGCTCTCAACAATGACCTACTGCTCTGAGCAGGAAATCCCAGGCAAGAAAGGCAAGAAACAAGCCTATAATAAACTCAAGGAAAATACCAGTATATAACTAGTATCCACATCTGGCCACTCTGATAACTCCATAAACTTGTTTGATTGATTTATAAGCCTAGCATAAAGACCAAAGATGGTTATAATGAAAGGACATGGCAACACTTCTGTGGATCAGCCTTCCAAATACCAACAGTACACAATGCGGTTCGTTCAAATTTCAGAACATGAAAATGGGTTTTCTCTGTATTATTAAAATGCCATTTTGATGAATGTTCAGTACAGAATCATGTTTGGTTTCAGACAGTGAATGATAGTTTAGTGTTTTTAATAACTCACCCATATACCATAGGTGGATTGTAGGACCAAGCAAAGCATTCCAGAGGTCATTGTGAACAAAGATCACCCTTGCAGGTCCAATGATTTTCCAGTGCAAATGTTCCTAATGAGCAAAGATTTAAAACAAGTACCTAAGAATTTGATTTCAGTGGCATAAACAGTGCTGGACTGTGCAAACACTGTTGCAAACAGGGCTGTTGCCAAGGTTTAATAGTTAAGGTGAAAGTGTTTTTTTGTTTGTGTGCCATCCTGCCACCTCTTGCTCAGTGCCACACCTACGGCTGGTGTCTAGTGATGTCCCTGCTGCGCCATCCACAACCCTGGCCAGAGCTCACTCCTTTGTTCGTTCACCTAAAGATAAGACTCTTGAACACTAATGAAATATTGCTGTGAGTGCTTTCACGCAGCATGACGCCGTGTCTTAGCCTCTGTAGGTTTGCCAAACCATCTGCCACCAAAGGCTCTCAGCGCGATTAGCGCACCGTGATGCCAATTTGTCCCTTCTTTGCCATCAGATGGGGGTGAATATTAGTAGCAACATGGAAACTGTCGCACCTGGATGAAGAGCGATCATTTGTGGATTTTTAAAAAGATGAGCGTTTTGCTTAAATTTTCAAGAACCCAAATAGACCAATTTAGCTTAAGCAAAACATGTCATTTTTCCATGTATTTCTCTTCCAAGCATGAATGACTGCATGAAGTGTGGTGACTAATGCTGAAAACTCACAGCCTCGACACAACGAGGAGTCATTCATCGTTCAGCACTAGTATAAAGTTCTATAAATGGTATCTTGATCAGTATAAACTGTATTTCTTCTAAAAAAGGAAATGTGTTGTGTCATACACTCTGCCTGGTAAGCTTGCAGTATATGATCTGTCACTTTAAATGTCCAGCTCTGTATTACAGAAGCACATAATATGTCAGGCATGTTGATCTGTGTGCAGTACATTAACTTGAGCTGTCCGTCACTCAGGCCTGAAACAAGAAAGCGTTTCCCCTTGAGGTCTTGGCTGTCAGTTTTCCAGAAAACAGCCCAGTCTCTGAACCTTCTGCAACATCAATAGAGAGCCGAACCCTTTTGAGGCCCAGCTCTCTTTAAAAAGTCATAGCAGTAGCATTAGCGCAAGATGCGGATGCTGTGTGTTGGGTATTTAGGAATAAGATGTATAATTAATGCTTCGTTGATTTAGCATGAGAAATTCTGAGAGATGGATGGAGAAATTAGTGGAGTTTTTTTGGGATATGTACACTGGAAGTGATGTATGAGTGTTTGATGAAGATGATTTTCCCTCTTTCGTTTATAGGATACTGTTCTGTTTGTTAGGGCAACGGGACAGGTCAGAATTAAGTTCATGTTTTATCTCCTTGCTTGACTTGTTTTTTATGCTCTTGTTTTGTCTCATTTTGTCTCTTCTATTATACTTCAATTAGATCTGAAACGACATACAATAAATACAGCAACAATAAAAAAGACAATTATTTATCTTTGCTCTTATATTTGTTCTTGCTGTGTTCACACTAGATGCGTCTTGCTCGAATGAATCATACTATTTGTGTGTAAATGGATTTGTGAGCGTTTTGAGTTTGCTCACTTCATTCACACGTCAAATACACTTCATTCGCTCATCAAATTAGGTTCACAATAGATGTGGATTCGCGTCATGGACGGGGCTTCTGTCTGCCTCGTGACTCTAGCTATGGATTTTATTGTGAGAGTAGCTGTGTTTATGTTCTTAATGAAGGCTGAAAATCAGTGTATATTTGTTTGCTACTGTGTCTTGAGTCCATTAGCTACTTTCAGAGGTGCACCAGCTCTGTGAGTTCCTAAACTCCTCCAGAAACTATACCTTGATGATGGAAGCTTTCAGCGGTGCTTCCGACTGAGCCGAGTCCAGTTTGATGAGCTGTCGTCCGGTGTGTCCCCTCAGGACACCAACTGCTGAGGCTACGTCATAATCACACCCCTACAAGAGCAAGCTCTTGATTGGTTAATGTGACACGAATGTCTGCTAAAGTTCCAATTTTCTAACTCAAGCAAATCACACAAAATGGTCAATTTGCGATGATTCATTTGCACAAAACTCTGCCTTATTGTCACGATCACCAGTGATCTGACTTCCAGAGATCGCTGGTAAACACAAATATCACACAAGAACTACAAATCCACCTGTTTATGGACTACATCTGCACTCATGCAACACACACACACACTCCTGTTCCAAGTCACCACTGATTGCACACACACCACCTGAGGATTGTCAAGGACTGATTACACACACTGCTTAACCCTCACAGAAACACTCACTGTTGCTGAGTCTTGTTTACTTCATGTGACATTACAACGCATTTCCTTGGTGTTGTTTTACCGTGTTTCTACCTTTGCCTTGCTAATCTGTTTATCCCTGCCTGCCGCCAGCCTTTTGACTCCTCGCCTGTTCTCGATTACGATTCTGGACTGTCTTTATGCATCTGTTTACTCCTGTTGACCATTGCTAACCTACCTCTCTAATAAACCTGCATTTGCATCCACACCTCAGTTGTCAGTGTCACATCCCCGTGTTACACTTATTAGCTCAAATCGTGCCGTAGGATGTCTATTCGTATTTTTGCTTTAACATGTAAATCAATTGCGCTTGCTGATTCATCTGCATCTGGTATGAAATCACTATTAGTGGTATTGTACAAATTACATTGTATAAATTTGGCGAATCACCTATTATTTTGTCAACATGCAAAATAGTTTTTCCATTACTTTATCCTAAAAGATTGATTGGGCTGGATTCATTTGGTTTCGTCAATTTATTTTACATGCTACATTTATTTGATGTGGTCTGATTGTTTATAGTTTTAATGTTGTATATCTTAAGATAGAGTGAATCCTTTATTTAATTACATGTAACCTTAAGATCTATGAATGATTTCTAAGGTAAGAATGCTTTTGTTCAGAATGTGTTGGCCTGTGAGTTAATGCTATGGAAATGGATGCGAAGTGATTTATTTCCCTGTCGTCACTTTCTCTCAAACTCTCATTTTCTTCCACACTTTCACGTATCATCTTATTGTGGACCGTAATTCTCTCGAAATACCGCTTCCAAATCCTTGACTCTGTGATGTCTCTGCGGAGAGACACATCTGCCTTAAGCTCCACATTGTCTATTGCATTATTTATAATGTCAGATGATTACTCAGGATATTCACCGTGCATGTCACTTCTCTTTGAGCTGGCCCTCTGGAGATAAGTCAAGAGAATGCACTGTACCTTTTCAACAATATGTTGCACTCATATTTCAACCCCAGCTAAAGTTGGATATTGACGAATGCTGCTCTTTTAAAGGCAAAAGTGCGTGGAACACAGATAATTTGATTTAAACATTTTTAGTTGTCAAGCCAAGTTAAATATAGCTAGGGTTCCTGAAATCTGGCATTTAGAAAAACAACAGTTATGGAAACTCACAAAAGATACTCAAATGCTCCACATGATATAAGAGTAGGGTTGCAAATTTCTGGAAAGCTCCATGAGCTCCTTGATAGGAAATGTTCAATGAGAAAATATGATATTTAATGGGAATTAAAGGGAATAAACTGACTTTCTGTTTGCCTATAGCAGAGGATGCAATTATATTTAGATGAAGTCAATTTTGCAGGATAAACTTGGTTTAACCATATTTAATGTAGTTTCCACACTTGCCAACACTCCAGTTTTTCCCAGGAGTCTCCAGTATTTCAGACCCATCTCCCACCACCCTCCTGTTTTATTATTTCTCCCAGAAAACTCCCGTAATTTCACTCTGCCCCGATATACAGCTTTTTGGTACAGTCTGTAACACCCCCCGGGTTGCCAACTTTAGTATAGTATCCGATCGCAGCAGCTGCCCGAAACCCGGTCCATAGTACAGTTAACTCCGCCCCCATTCGCTTTATAGTGAAGCCACATGCATTTGAGACAAAACATTACATCGAATCAAGTAGGTTTTGATATTATTTGTAAATAGTTTATAGGTTCATCTAGCAAATACCAAAATGTGTTTATACAGGAGCTATCTAGCAAGTAAATCACATATGCTAATTGTAAGACAGCACTATTACACTTTATGAGGCTGGCTCTCTTTTAGTCTTTCTTCTAACCAGTTTTCTGTTATCATGCAGAAATACAGTATTGGCCAGAAGTGTGGGCACAATAGTACTGTATTTTTGTAATTTCAAAGTTTTTTAAATTACATTTTTTATGCTCATCAAGCCTCAATTTTATTTGGTCAAACATACAGAACAAAACAGTGATATATAGCAGCTTAATATTTTCATATTTTCAGTGGTTTTTGATTAAAATGCTGAACATTTTGTGCATCCTTAAAAAGTCTTTTGCACTTTTGCCTTATAAAGGGTCATATTTTGTTTTAGGGGTCTCCAACAACATGCTAATATGAGTGCAAGGTCAAAAAACACTTCCATTGTAATATACACGTGCATTATAATATACGTTTATTCTTACCTAATTATCCCAACAACTCCCATATGATTCGTTCAGCGAATCATTTGTTCCCAAACCCCTCCTTAGCGTGAAGCTAATCTGCGCTGTTTGTACCGATGACCCAGTCTGTTGTGATTGGTTGACTGCGTTCAGTGCGAGACAGAGAGAAATGCCCACCACGGCTACAGTATGAAGTAGCAGAAAGTATGTGAGAGCCCAATGCAGGAATGTAATAAAGCAATGCAGTTAAACACTGCATATTACTCTACTCTTACACCTGACCCCAAGTAATAACAACAACACACATTCAGTATTAATCCACACAGTGGCAAAAGTTGAACTATTTAAAAAAAAAAACTGACCGCGCCACACGTGTGAGAAACAGCTGATGGTGGCCATAGCAAAAGCAAACAGCAGAGGATCACGAGTTGAGAAACACATTTATATCAGTAAAGGAAGAAGCACGCATCACGCTTTTAATGTGGTTTTGGGCACAATATGTGAAGAGCCCCATAAACATTTAACCTGAGAGATACAGTACAAGCACTGATCTATAATAGATATGTGATTACATGCTATGCAGGGAAAAATGATCATCAGAAAAATGACAGCAAACACAGCACACGGTTGACTATACTGTGCTATTGTTGTGAAAATGAACTTTAACCCTTTATTCCCCGCAGCTGAATCACCATCTGTCCGTGATCGTCATCTTCGCAACATGATCAGTCCCGTGATCCCTGCGCCTCTGCTAGTGTCTGAAGGGAAATTGCATTCACATTTTACCAGAACTGGAACTACATATTTGGTGATGTACCGTGTCGTCGTTGATGCGATCAAGTAAAAGATTCAAACCCAACTCGATTAATTTATTCGACTCAACTACTATTGAGTCAACTACTTAAAGAATAAGAATAATATTTAAAGAATCAATCGTTTTAAACACGGTGCACTTTCAGATTTAAACCTTGACTTAGTGCTGTGTTACACACTTCATGGAAGCTCATTTTCAAAAACCCATGACAAGGGCTATTTAATATTTTTGTTTGTATATGATACAATGTATATATACATTTCCCCAAATTTCTAAGTGATTCACCCAAATTTCCTTAATATTCTAAAAGTTCTCTGTAAATTCTCAAATTGGAAAATTTGTTTCTGGAAAGTTTCTAGAATAGTTTTCTGTTACGTCAGGGTGTGGTGTGACGAAGACAACGGAGGCGAGGATCCAGTCGCAGATTTTTAATAAAAACAGTATAGCAAATCTCACGGGGCAAAATCAAAAATCGTAGTCAAAGCAGGAATGAGATCACAAGGCAGGCGGCAGGCAAGGATAATCAAATACAAGGCTGAGGTCAAAAACACGGAAAAACTGGAATAAAGAAAACCGTTGCGAGTCACAAACAGATGACAATACTACTGCAGGGATTGAGCGTGTGTGTGCTGCTTTTGTAGTGAGTGTAATCAGTCATGACGGTCCTCCGGTGGTGTGTAATCAGTTGTGATATGAAGCAGGGGTGTGTGTGTGTGCTGCATGACTGGAGTTGTAGTCCTAAACATGGCTGAGCTGTAGTTCACAGAAGTAAGTGTGAACCAGCGATCCCTGACAGAGGAGAGATCGCTGGTGATGGTGACATTTTTCGCTCATTTGCAACCCTATAATAGATACCTGGAATGCCCCTAAAACAAAGTTACAGCCTTTTGCCATTGCACAACAATATTCCTATAATACTGCCTTCATTAGTTTATCAAGACCCTTGATTGTCATTCAGCAATCTCTTCACCAATATCTGTGTTTTTCTTGTGAAATTACAGCATATTAGTAACTCCCTAATTCAATAGTGTGTGTAACCAAAACCCCCAATTCAAAGGCGCGATCTGTCATTGCTTGTTTGCTGCTGCATGGGCACATAGTGAAACTATTTCATCGTTTGACAGGACTGTGATTAATCGCTCAATGTAGTCATCGAGGCAGTCAATTTGGAGTCCAGTTACAGTAATATCATCATCCCTCACACCCGCCCCCACGGCTAAGCCAAACATGGATGTGATAGCCTCATTTCATTGAGGAGCCAATGAAAGTGTTGCCATTTGTCACTGGACTCTGAGAAGGTGACAAGGAAGATTTCATGCACAAGATGGACCATTTGAAGTCGCTTTAGATCCTTTTAGGGGGTCGAGCGTGACTCATAATGGTGTCTATTTTAAAACGGGATCAGTGGAGAGTGGGTCAAGGGCAGGAGGGGATTGTGGGGAAAGATGTGTCAGTGGGGAAAGGGCCCCTAAATTTAGCAGACTGAGCATGTGCATGATTGTACTGTACGTTTAGAGGAGGGCCATCATGTACAGCTGAATGAGAGAGATAGATGAGAGTGTGATGCACATTGTTTTTAATGCTAAAAACTATTTTTGATAATCATTTAGTTTTTGTCTTTTTTTGCGTGATGGTTAAAATGATTAATTCAGCCATGAAACTCTATTTGCACGCTCATTTGTTCATTCAGTTCAACGTTTCAGACAGTCTGCTTCACTCTCACTAATGAGTACCTTGATAACCTGAATGCTTCACATGTCATGTCTCCTATTTGCCCACCTATCTTATCTATCTATCTATATCTATCTATCTATCTATCTATCTATCTGTCTGTCTGTCTGTCTGTCTGTCTGTCTGTCTGTCTGTCTGTCTGTCTGTCTGTCTGTCTGTCTGTCTGTC
>CAIGQQ010036980.1:1551704-1593209 GCA_903798035.1 Danio albolineatus | reverse complement strand
CTGAACTTATCTGTCTATCTATCTGTCTATCTATCTCTATCTATCTATCTATCTATCTATCTACCTACCTACCTACCTACCTACCTACCTACCTACCTACCTACCTACCTACCTACCTACCTACCTACCTACCTACCTACCTACCTACAGTGTCTGTCTATCTATCTATCTATATCTATATCTATATCTATCTATCTATCTATCTATCTATCTATCTATCTATCTATCTATCTATCTATCTATCTATCTATCTATCTATCTATCTATCTATCTATCTATCTGTCTCTGTTGATCTGTCTGTCTGTCTGTCTGTCTGTCTGTCTGTCTGTCTACAGTATCTGTCTGTCTGTGTCTGTCGTTCTGTCGTTCTATCTATCCTTCTATCTATCTATTGTTCTGTCATTCTACTATTCTATTCTATTCTACTATTCTATACTATACTATTCCATTTGTCATTCTTTAGATCATTATTTTGGTCTGTTACCTGTCTGTTTTTTTTTTGTTACCTGTCTGTCTATTCTATCTATTGTTCGATTCATTGTTTTATTGTACCATTACCTGTCTATTGTTTCAATTTTTTGTTTTTATTGTTTTTCCCTTGTGTAATTTGTTTTGGCTTTCTGTCATCATTCAATTTTTCCTGTTCTCTATTTAGTTTTTTTTTGTAGTTTGTCCTTCTATCAGTTGTTTTTTATTGCATCTGTTCTTTATGGTTCTTTCAATTGTTGTGTCTATCGTTCTACCATTCTACCTATTCATGTTATAAACTGCTGTTTTGTTCTTTGTAATCTTTATATTGTTCTGTTGTTCTGTCTGTCGTTCTGTCTGTCATTTTATCTGTCTTTTCATCTTTCAAACTATCTCACATTCAGTTAATCGCTCAGTCGAAATTGTTCTTTCTGTCATTATGTTACCGCATTTATTGTATTACTGTATTTTGTCTACCATTCTTTGTATTGTTCTAACATATTCTTTCACCGTGTTTTTTCTTTTACTCTGTTATAATATCTAGCATTGTATCCCCACATTTACCATTGTTGCACGAGTAAGTTTTTCACTATGTACAGTGAGTATTTTTAAAATCATTTTACATTCATCAGTTGTTAAATCTATCTGTCTCTCTGTCAGTCTTTCTGTCTGTCTTAAATCCTGAAATAGTTATATTATTTGAACCTCTTTCTCATTTAAATTCTTTAAAACTCTTCTTCACTAATACTTGAGCAAACACATCACCTATTAATTACTTCTCTAGATAACATCTGTGTTATTTTCTTACATGTTAACAACCCTTCTCCTGGACAGGCTTGTGTTTGTGTGCGTTTGTGAGGTGGTATTATCTCCCACCAGCCTGTCGGTTTACAGAGCTGCTTTACTGTGGCATCTTCCCATGCAAGACACACAAATTATAGGCAGCCACAGCTGAATATTCAATTAGACGCTGTCTGAATTCCTTCATGACTTTCACAGAGCAAATAATCCAATTTAATTACATTCAAATGAGCTCTTTTTGGGGGGTGTCATAGACATTGTTTCGCTCATGCATGCAGGAGTAAACATGTTTGCTTAATGATAGTCAAGTGCTTTATAACATTTCCAAATCCTCGACTAATACGCGTAGCTTTGGCATATCCTTGAAAACAACCCCCGAGACATCAAGACACGCACGTTGCCAAGAAGGTGCCATGCTGGACTCAAAAATCAATGGAGAGGAAAATATTTCAAGGAGGTTCAAGTAAATTTCGCCTCTGTCATGCTAAATAGGTCATCCGCTGAGCCAGACAGCTCAATTTTAGCATGCCCAAAAGGTACAGTAAGAAATGGAGAGAATATGAGCTGTCTCTTAGAGGAACTGGTTAGTTTTTTTTGTGGCATAGTATGACTCGTGTGGATTATTATATGGTAACACGAGAAGCGTGGAGTGTGGTCTAAGACGCTCAGCGATAATTGTTGAATAATTTAATTTCATAAAGTCGGCTAAAGAAATCGACTTGGGCAGGCCAGACTTTTAATGAGGTCTTAACTAGGTTAATGATTCCCGTCGGGAGAGAAGACTTCTGAAAAACTTAGAAAGCCGTTTTACGTTATGTTCTTTTAATTGTATTTTAAAAAGAAGAATATTTTAGCTTCGAAAATAAGTTTGTACTACCACATCATGGAGTGCCCAGTGCTGCTAAACTGGCAAGAAAGTGCTTCATTTGCAGCCAGATCCAGTAACACGCTGCTGACCCACCAAAGCTTCAACCTCCGACTGTCCTCAGGAAAGAAAAAAATGCTTGGCAAAATGCAATACTAAGTTTTTCCACAGTAACATACTTACTTTGTCGATTTCACATGCACTGTGATGGATGATTCTGTTCACGCCAAAGCAGTTCATTGCTAAAAGAACTGCCAAAAGTCCAACACAGTCCCTGTAAGCCAAGTCACCACCCCCTGGCAAAGATTTTTCCATGTAGGCATTAAGACATACAAGTGCAGCTGTTTGAGTTCACTTGAATGCTGAAAAACTATAATTTTGTTATGGGTATGTTGTTATGGCTTTTAATAGCATGGCAAAACAGATACAAACAGTGCATTTACATTCTTACTTCAGATCACTTACTTTTATTTCCAGCAGATGTATGTGTTCTAGTGTAAAACAAAAACAAAAAGATGACTCATATGAGAAGCATTTGGCTCAGTTTCTGCCACCATACTGAGCATTTGGATTATTAATTTTATTAAAGAACTCCATCTCCTTTTTTTATATTGTCTCTGATTTCACTCATCATGCACTGTAAAGCAAGTCAGTCCACTAAGTGGCCTTAGTTACACCCCTGGTAGCTACAATATTTCCATTCATAGATATAGATTTCAGTCTACAGCAGTATGGACTGAAATCTCCACTACAGGCTTAACAATAATGGAAATATGTGACTCAGCCTACATTGTTGTGAAATTGCACAAATCAAGCATATACGTTTGACTGTACCCACATGGAAAGAACCTATATGAAGATATATATACGCATTTATGAAATCTGTATGCAGTATATATGCACATATATGATAATATGCCACATATAGGCAAAATTGAGGTGCATATATGTGAATATACAGGCCATACAGGATCTCCTGTATAGCTTCTTTATATCCACATATAAGCCCTATATGTACATACTGTACCAGATATGTCTCCAATATAGCTCATGTCTCACTTTGGCAACTGTCATACATGATGTCAAGCTCATATTTTCTATTACCAAGGTAATAACTAAGAACTAAAAAAAAATGTATATTTGAACACATATGTGAATTAATATAGGTTTTGATATAGGTTTTTAATATGTGACATACAGTATATAAAATTGGCTGTTTTCCGATATTATATGTACATATATGCATATATATATATATATATATATATGTACATATATGTACATATAATATAGGAAAACAGACAATTTTATATAAGTCACATATATTAAAAACCTATATATAAACATTTATGTTTATATAGGTTCTTTCCATGTGGGTATTTCTGAGTAAAATGAAGGCTACTGGGCCATATGATGGAAATGACTTTTGTTACTTTTCCTTTATAATGATATTTACAGAGACATATTACCAAAAAATAAAAGTATATTTTTTGCATTATGTTCTTAGCACAACACCAAATAAATACTACAGAGCATCTCCATAGTGTCTAGGAATTGTAATCAAATAAGTTTACCTGTCTCCATATGGACAAGTGTTCTGCCGTTGTAAGTTTACTCGGTAGCTCACTTGGTGAAGAACAGTTACACAAAACTGTTAAAAACAATGTAATATTAAGGTAAAACTATGTGATTAGCTTTTCATTACATGACATTTTTTAAACACAATTGGTTGGGTTTAGGGAAAGGCTTTGTGACGCACTCCCACCCATACAAGAAGGATGTGTATTTGAAACATACAAAACAAACTATACCCTAAGCAGCATATTTCAGATTCACAAAATTGTAGAGCAATGGAAATGTAGGCTGAGAAATGTGTTTTCAATGAGCCTTTCAATTATTTTATATTTAAAATTTGTATGTGTTGTTTGGACAAGCATTTACATTTCAATAAATTGATTTTCATTTCTGGTTTCTGTTACGTTAATAAGAAAAACCGTAATGGTTTCAAGAAGAAATTGTTTATGTGGCACGGCAAGAAGGTCGCTGGTTTGAGTACCAGCTGGGTCGGTTGGCGTTTCTGTGTGGAATTTGCATGTTCTCCCCGTGTTCACTTGGGATGCCTCTGAGTGCTCCAGTTTCCCCCACAATCCAAAGACATGCGCTATAGATGAATTGAATTGACTAAATTGGCCGTAGTGTATGAGTGTGTGAGAATGAGTGTTTGTGGGTGTTTCCCAGTACTGGTATGCAGCTGGAAGGGCGTCCGCTGCATAATGCTGGAATAGTAGGCAGTTCATTTCGCTGTGAAATAGAGACTAAGCTGAAGGAAAATTTATGAATTAAAGAAATTGTTTAATAAAGGTTAATTCAATAACAATGGCATTACACATTTATAAGCACTCACTGGCTATTCAAGATTGAGACTTTCCCTTTCTCCTTCTTTCACTGAACATTAAAGAATATTTTTTTGTCATTGAAAACTTTTCATTATACAAAAAAATTGGTTTGTTAAATCATTGACATACTGTTATTCATCATTGATTTCACTCATTCTTTGTGACTAATGACTGGATGCTAAGTTCACATCAGCTACTTTTTTAGGACCAGAAAGCCCCCAGCTGATTAAACTCATGTGGCTTCTAGACCTTCAAAGGTTCAGGAATGCCAGCAAGAAAAGAAGAAATCAGCTTAGCTAATGAGACTATTAACCTGTTTCACTGAAGTCCATGAAATAAGCCATGTGATTCATTTGATTAGGGCTGTAATTGGGATGCGTAGCGTCGTTTGCTGTGCTTGCAGGGCTGCTTGAATGTGCCCAGCTCAGGGCTTGTTAAGACAGACAGTCTCAGTAAGCCTGATCAAGTCATGTGAACTGGGAATTCAGTTTGCAGCAATTAAAATATGCTTCTTTTTTTGTGAGAGAACAGTCATCTGCTTTGTGGTCAAAATTTGAAATGAAGATATTTTAAAGGAAAACCAAGAGTTTTTCTTTCTAGAAGTAAATGCTTGTCAACTTTTTGAGCGTCACAGTGCAAGTTCAAATTGCACATTATTTAGGTTTTCAAAAGAGTTGCCATGTAAATGTATCCATTTTCCCCCCTCCACACTCTAAAAAACAAAGCGTTAAAAACTACCCAAATTGGGTTGTTTTTAACCCTACTGCTGGGTAAATATAGGACAGAACACATCAGGGGTTAAATTAACCCAAGTACTTGGGTTATTATTTTTAACCCCAAAAATTGGTTGTTTTTTCTACCCAATAGTTGGTTATTTTTACTCAAATAGTAGGTTAATTTGACTTAATTAATAGGTTATATTTTTGAATGTAATTTTTGGTTTTCTTTTAAAATCATTAACCACATAAAACGCAAACAGATGAATATTGTATTAGCTTTATTTTTTTTGTTTGTTTCATTACATTTTTTCAGCATATTAAACTTTGTAAATACACTTTACATCAGAGATCATACAGAACTAAATATCAATTATGAACTGCATTCAAAACAATTAAATTTTTATATTTATGGGTTGCTCGTAAACATTTTAAACAATTCACATGAATTCACATGCACATCAATTTAAACTGCCAAATGTTTTAACATTTAAAAAGATCATTAACTTCAAAAAAACATCCATATGCACATCAAATTTAAAATTCCAAAATACCTCAACAATTGTTTGTTACAAAGCAGTGTTTTTAGTCTATATTATGAACCATATATTCATAATATATTCATTTGTGCTGCTAGCACAAAAATGTCATTAATATCCATCAGAGTGTGAACATAAAGCTATACTCTTCCTCAAGCAATAAAACTTTTTACATACAAAAATAAACAAAACCTGTATGCAAATAAAATTAAACTGCTAAAATGCTACCTCATGGTGACACGGTGGTGCAGTGGTTAGCACTGTCGCATTACAGCAAAAAGATCGCTGTTCGCTGTTCAGTCTCGGCTGGGTCAGTTGGTGTTTCTATGTGGAGTTGCATGTTCTCCCCAGGTTGGTGTGGGTTTCCTCCGGGTGCTTCGGTTTCCCCCATAAGTCCAAAGACATGCAGTATAGGTGAATTGGGTAAGCTAAATTGTCCGTAGTGTATGTGTGTGAATTAGTGTGTATGGGTGTTTCCCTGTGCTGGGCTGCAGCTGAAAAGGCAATAAAGTCCTTAGCTCCAAAGCTTCTCCTGGAAGGATGACAAATGGCTGGGAGTCAATGTGTCCATTTTGAAGTGGCATAAGTGAAAGGGCCTGATGCTTCAGTCTGCTGGAGGTACTCCACCATATTTGTTCCAACCTAAAGGACAGATAATGAAAATGAAAAAATGTCTATCAGAGTGGGAGAGTCAAGGTGTGGGTATGCACAGAGCCTTTGATTGGCCTACAAATCATGTCTGAAAAGTTTTGGCTTCCTAATATAATACAAGTATGGGCAGTATGAGTATAAGTATGAGCTAAACAAAAAAATCCTTTTCTCTTGACATCTTAAAGTTATGGGAATTGCAGATTTTTTTAAACTGCTGTTTTAAAAATAAAGTCTACCCATTACCTGGCATGACTGTCCTGCTTGGTGCATCTTCTTTCTCTCCTTGTGGCCTTCTCAAGTGCCTTTCGTATGTTCCTCAGCCTCTCTTCAATAAACCTGGTCTATTATTTCAACTTTGGGCATACCATGTTACCTGCAAATACATTTTAAAAATTTGTATGAACACACAATACACATGAAAACCTGAATTAGACTGTGGGCATTGTTAATAATTCTGAACATTTCATCTACACATTGTCAATTATCCAATTTATTTTGCAACAAGAAAGTATGCTTGACTAAGGGCTGCTATGAGCATAAATCACATTTTAATTAAATGAAAATGCAAGGAATCTGTGTTTACGTTACACTATTTTCATTGCATTTAAACAAATGATTATTTTTACAGCTGTCAGTATTACATTACATCTATAAATGTTTGAAAAAATAATATATTTTACAGTTTATACAGTTTTGTGTTACACTATTTGCACAAAAGCACAAGACAAATAGGACAGAACAGAAAACTTACCTTAAAAACCGTAAGTTCTGGAAGCTGACTTTCATTTAGCTTATGTATAAAACAATCCATCAAAGCACAATGAGATCACCTAAAACATAA
This sequence comes from Danio albolineatus, assembly GCA_903798035.1. NCBI lineage: Eukaryota > Metazoa > Chordata > Actinopteri > Cypriniformes > Danionidae > Danio > Danio albolineatus. The sequence goes on along the minus strand of CAIGQQ010036980.1, from coordinate 1,585,932 downwards.
AAACAGAACTTAATTTCTGCAAACAGTTTTATTTATGATGCATTATTCAACCATCATTTCTCCTTTCAGTGTCCCAAAGAAGTAAAACATTTTAAGATAGCATGAATTTTAGTTAGTAAAAAAGTATTTATTTAAATATAACTATTTGTTCTTTATGTAAAAAAGCAGAATTACTTAATAGATTAAACCCCACAATCAGATTTAAAATTATTTAGATTTCTTTTAGATTATGTTCTAATTAATTAAATGGTGTACAAGAGAGTAACTGATGACAAAGTTTTTATTTCCACAGTGATAGTAGTAAAGGGCATAGCAGCAAAAAAAAATAGATATACATGGTAGATGAGACAAAAGTGTTTACCTTAAGCAAAAGGCAGTGGCCCTGCCACCATGACAGTGTAGTGTGGGTCTGAATTCAAATCTGAAAGAAAAAAAAAATGGATTAAAACTTTGTTTTGCTACATCAATGAAAAAAACTCCAAAAATTCTTAAGGAAATAGTTCACAAATTTCTTTAGAAACGTTTTTTTTTTTATTGATCTTAACTTTACTTAATATTTAATTTAAATAGATATCACTATTCTCCAACCATGAGTCCCACCAACTCAACAAATTGATTAAAAATAGTTGTTGACTAGTTAAATAAATAAACGTTTTTTTTTTGTGGTTTTAAATCCATAGTTTTTACCTCAAAACACGTTGTAATTTATTCATAGTTAAAGCATCACACTCAAAAAGGTAGTTTGTTCTGTTTTGAGTGTTTCTGTAGAAAGCAGTAGTGATATCCGAACAATAAACATTGCTTTATGTTCATTATTTTAAGTAGTTTGCGATGAGGGGACGATTGGCTTTCTGTAGCCTTTTGCTGATTTTTCTCCTTTGTCGCGGAGATATGTTCACGTGTGCTTATTGGGACCAGTACAAGATTACAGCTGAGTTGCAGGTCAGCGAGAAATTTGGAGCTTCTGAACCAACCAGTCACAGTCAAGGTACACCAGTTCAGCGCTCGGGTGGGGTTAGGGCTCAAACTTCATGCAAAGCCCGCTTTGGCCCTCCACTTACCGGGCATGGGCGAAACGAATCTCGCTCAGACGCAACACGGGCACTCATCAAAACAACCGGGCAACGGGCACGGTACAGATAGCCTAGCCCGATGGCAGCTAGCCATAGTAGGCCTACTGTGACTAAACTCTAGATGACGCGACAATATATAATATAATAACGTTCATGCGGGTCACAAAATAAAAATAAAATAACTTTTTCCGAAAGCGTCTCGTGCGTGAGCCGCCCGTTGAAAAGGCTAACCTTGGATCATAAGGCTATGATTCATCAAACAAGATATTTTAGATTCAGAAAAGTACATTTTGCCATTAGGTATCGAAATGATACGATGATGAGAAATGATACTAATACGAATACAAACCTTTATTTCACCTGAAATGCCGAAGACAGCCTGCTCGAAAAGCGCCTTCCTCCTGCTGCTGATCCAAAAAGACCGCGAAAGATGACCCAGCAATCGTGTTGTTTTGACTCAGCGTCACCGAAGTACGGTGGGCGATGTGCAGCTTTGATTACACGTGTACAAAAGGTGGTAGTAAGAAATTATAAAATTCAGTAAGATCAAAGGGTTGCTATGAGCATAAATCTCATTTTAATTATATGAAAATGCAAGGAATCTGTGTTTACGTTACACTGCTTTCATTGCATTTTTACAGCTGTCAGTATTACATTACGTCTATAAATGTTAGATATATATATATATATATATATATATAGGGTTGCATTGATTCAAGCCTTAGCATTTATTACCCAAAAAATAACCTAAGTTTGGTTTACATAGCACTACCCCAAAACTACCCAAGACTCTGAAAATAACCCCCAAAAATTACCCAAATGCCTCAACCCAAGATTTGGGTAGAAAAAATAACCCCTGATTTTTTAGAGTGCATTAATTGCTTTGTTTTTACCAAGCCCAGCACTTTAAAATATATTGTAGCTTGTATTTGATGGAATTTTCTTTTTTGGTTTCTTCATACTTTTGAATTATGAAATCTTGATCTCAGCTCCCTAAAACTTTGTTTATTGAAAAGTCATTTTTATTGACCATTTTAAATAGAAGTAATTTATTGTTTCGGTTGGTCATGTACAGTGTGAAATTAAGTATGAGGCTGCCAGTAATTAACTATTATTATACAGTGCAAGTTCATTGCCATGTTCATTAATTTGTATTATTTTGATATACAAAAAAAATTAATAAAAGTAACTTTATTCAATTTAATAGCAAATGTTGATATGGCAGGAGTCAAGGTCTGATCATGGAAATCAAATTGATAAATAAATATACAGACAACAGCCAAGAATCAAAACCGGCTAGCGCAATTGTCAAAAAAGTTCCAATACATTTTGTCACGGATCAGGGATCTGTGTGTCTGTCTGTGCGTGTGTTTGTTTGACTGTCTGTTCTCTTACCCCGTCAGCTGTGTGGTCACGTGGAGGGAATCATCCAATCGGCTGATTAGCGACAGCAGCTGTTTGGTGTTACCTCCGCTATTTACATCCAGTGTCCACGTATCCCTTTTGTCAGGCCGTTATACAATGTGTGTTTGTGTCTCTCAAGCTCCCTGTGTGTTAATGCTGGTGGTGAGTTGCTGTGAACCTCTTTCCGTTGTGGAAGTTATCTTCTATGGCTATGATCTGCTTCCTGAACTGTGTCTCATGTGATCGACTATGAGTTTCATCTGTGAATGCTACTTCCTGGTTTACTGTGTGAAGTTTTCATCAGCTGTTTAGCGGCATCGTTTCCACGAGAAGATACTCCTGTATTCTCCACCGCCTCATTCACGAACTCTGTTATTTGATCCTTGTTTGATTTCAGTTTGACATTAAACTTTTCATTTCTTTTTACTCTCGCACTTGGGTCTCCCTGTTGTATTGTGACACATTTTCAGAGTGTTAGAAAAAAAAGTTTTTTTTTCCGTATTTGCATTTTTTTTTAAATTGATTCCATATTTAAGGTCTGTTTTAGTTAAATTCATTTTGGAAACATTGTCTAATTTACTAAAATCTTGTTTTAATTGTAATTTTATTATACTTGTATTTTTTGTTTTAATCCTGTTCATAAATAGTGATTTTTATATATCACGTGTACAACATTTATTTTTTCTGAAAGCAAGGAGAAGGTGACAAATATATTTAACAAATATATTTATTTAATAAATTTAATAAACTTTTCAAGACACAGAAACAGACATCTAAATATGGGGAACACAGATGTGGAAAGACAAGACCGGACAAAGAACTAAGGAAACAAGGGGTGTATAAATGACTAGGAAATATACTCTTTATTTATGAGAGACTTAGTATAGTTCCTAGCCATATCGGCCATAAAGCAACCATTTCCATCGATCCTACAATGTAACTGTGGAAGAGTCAAGCTTTACATAGGAAACTGCTAAAAAGATTTATTTAAAAGTGCTCCATCCAGAACCAGAGATTGACTGAATGTATTCAAATATGGTAAAATTCAACCTCTCAACTCTAGGGCAGTGCTTCCCACACAGAGACTTTACTTGGGTGGGTCGCCCAGGTATATAAACGGCCGCCTAAGTATATTTAGTAACACATTTTTTTTTGTGTGTCTTTAACGCCCTTTTACACATTTTGTATCCGCTCAATATAACCAAATATCTGCAATTGATTAAGTAACATTCTCTCGTTTACCTGTTTCGCTCTGTGCCCACCAGACCTGTCAACAATTGTGCAGACAGCTTCACATGTTCTTTAGACCCAGAGATGAGTAATTTTGCAGCTCAAAAAATTCGTCCGGCCCAGGTTTCTAAATCTCCTAAAATGTCCGGAATTCAACGTTTGCTTTCGCTTTTTCTAAAGCTTGCATGCATTTTTGTATTACTCTAAAGACTACTTTCCGCCAGGTTTCACAGCTGATAGTGTGCACAGCCACAATACTGAAAGAAAAAAGTAAAAATAGATTCATTAATCTAAACGACTCAGAATACCTTTACTATATGTTAAGAGAGGATGAAATGACGTCTAATCTGGCTGCAAATTATATGTACACCATTAGTGTAAATAAACGCATTTGCCCTATATAAAAAAAATCTACTCGTTTTAATCTTGCTATTATGATCATTTTTATTGTCTGTTTTTATGAAGTTTTCTGTCATTTATTTCTCATTTGCTGATTATTTAATGAATTTAATGATGTTAATATATTACATGTCTATCTAAAATGCTTTGGTATTCAAATTTGCGTTCAACTTGAAAGAAAGAGAGAAGCAGATTTTACCTGTTAGTGTATGCACATGGCTCCTGAATAGCATAAAAGTATTTCTTTTTTATTTCAGTCTTGGTCTTTTTTTTTTTTACTTTAACACATTAAAAAGAAACAGTGTCATAATATATACAATTGTTATTAAAAATAAATAATTTTTGTTTGTTGCATATAGTATCTATTTATGTGATGTGGGTTAATGGTGTGTTTCAGTCTGGCTATATTTCAAACCCATGGAAGCACAGCTCTAGGGTCATAGTAAAATGAGCCTTTTAAAAAGTTGTGTTTTTATTAACAAAGATGACATACAGGTGGCACTCATTAACTAAAAAAGTTAACAGAGCAAGAAAAACTATAAGGGACATGAAATATAACACAGTCCACAAAACATGACATACAGTACGATATGTATTTTGAAAACTGGATTCTGTAATTCCGTCTCTATGTTATGCATCGCAGAAATATAAGGGCCTTAGGCAGAACGTGAGCCTCACACTCAGCCATATTTACATGTAACTTTAATGAGATGTTTATTTTAAGTCTTCTCCTCCAGTGTGCTATTTTGGACCTTAAGGCATGCCCAGAAGATCAATACAAACCCATTCATTCTCTGTCCTGAATATGGATCTCAGCACTTGGCTCCAGTCCTCGAAGCGAAAGAGACAAAACAGTTATGAAGGGGTTTAAAAATGCGAAGTGACAAAATGGCTCTCGTTTAGCAAACAACAAATATTAGCCCGTGAATATTTACAGTAATCCCCACATGTGACCGTTTCCGTGTCCCGCAGCCATGAATGTCAATGTTGTTTTCCAGTCACCCGAGACGCCGGGCCTCTGTTCTGTATTTCTCAACCTCCAGTCACTCGTTTTAACTACCTCTCGAGATGTTTGGCTTTTAATAGAGACACAAACATGAGCTCTTCTGATCATGGTTACACCGTGATCTCCGTGGGAATCGTCGTGGGCATCCTTTAAAAATTCTACTACAGGTAATTAACCAATGACTTAACTGATAATACATAAGTAAAGTACCTAGTAAGGAGATGTGTAAAGGCGCCATTTTCTACTTTATGTCTCCAGTCCAAATCTAAAAAGGGGCAAAAAGCTAATATCTGATTATTTAGCTGAGAATTGGTAATCGAGAATTGATTGATTACATGTTAAACTTAAATGAATGCCAATCTTAAACATTTTGGTGCATGGATTTAAGCTTGGTCTAATTTTAAAGAAGACAGATGTAAGATTGTAGCTGAAGTGAGAAAAATTCAAAACGTTAAAGGCCACATATGATAAAAATCATCTTTTGGAAGCTGTTTGGACAGAACTGTGTGTAGGTCTAGCGTGTCCACAGACATATTGGGCTGACAGACAGAAAATAAGTCTCTTTTTAAGTTAAATTTCCTGACGTTGAAATTGGATCTAAATCCCTCCCATTTTGAGGCCCACCACAACGTGACGTACTGTATGAGTGAGGTATCCCTGCCCACCGATTTGATCGACAGCCGCGTTATTAAAATATCTTCGTAGTAATGCATATAATCAAATTAACAAGACAGAACGTGTGCAAAGCAACCAGGATTAAAAGATTTGTTGAGTTTGCTGTGCTCATCAATCATCATCAAATGTGATTAAGATTGAGTTTTACAAGTTTAAAACGCTTTTAAAACAGTGCATGTTTGTAATGAATTACATCGATTTTACCGTCTTTATCACCACAGCCACATGTCAGTACAATAATAAAAGAAGACCCTTCAATTCCGGTTTTTGTATGTTAAATCAGGTGCGTAACAGATGTGTATACAGCAGTGTATACTAACGTGCATCCTGTCACATTTACAGTGCAAAAACAGTTCAAAGCTAAACTCGTGTGTGTGTGTGTGTGTGTGTTTGTGTGTGTGTGTGTGTGTCCGCTGTGTGTGTGTGTGTGTGTGTGCATGAACTTTGTAATGACGTTGTGTGCGACTCATCATAATACATCAAATAATAATTGTGAAAGTTCTTACTGTAGTATTTCTCACAAACGTTACGTGAGATCTGCTTCCTTCTGTCATGTGTTCAGAGCAGAAAAAAAGGGGTGAAATAGATGCCCTTTAAGTAAAACACAATTTATGTGCCTTTATGTTTTTGAAAATAATAAAACATTCATTCATTTTCCTTCAGTTTAGTTGCCACAATGGAATGAACCACCAACTACTCTGGCATATGTTTTACACAGCGGATGCTCTTACAGTCGCGACCCAGTACTGGGAAAAATAATAAAACAATAAATGTATATTTTAATAAATTACATAAAATATGTATTTTACAAAAACTGATTTAGGCTACCATCGACAGAATTCAGATTTATTAAATAAAATTCACAAGCTCTGTCAGCCATACTGTACCTACAAACCCAAAAATCTACATTTTTTTCTCACTTGGTCTCTTGTGGTTAATCAACTTTTTCCTTTTTGTGTGCACAGACATCAGGGAGTCTTTTATCTTCAGGGCAAACACACAGGCATTAGGTCACATCCACATATTCACACACACACGCACACACACACACACTCACACACATACGCAGGCCAGCGCTCTTTAATTGTTTCAGATTGGATGCAATCACTGGCATGTCAACTAAAGACACTGGCAAGGCATGGGGAGACCTGAAGCATTTTTCTGATCTGTGCCATTCCTTTCCGCTCAGATTATCCATTTTAATTGGCATTTATAAGACTATGTTTGTGTGTGTGTGTGTGTGTGTGTGTGTGTGTGTGTGTGCGTGTGTGTGTGTGTGTGTGTGTGTGTTCCTGTTATTCTCCAAAAGACCAATGTCCACAAGTAAACTAATTCAAATAATTTTTGACCTTTGTGAGGACAAAGATTGTAAAATCATACAGATGGTGGTTTTCTTAGAGGGTTATGATTAAGGATAGGTTTAGATTTAGTGAGTAAAAATATGATTTTGTCAGTAAAACAATAGTAGCAAGGGCCTACGAAGATAGTTATATGTGTGTGTTGCCCTATAGGCACTGCATCTGAGACTGAAATAGATACTGTAGATAAGGGGTTGACTTGTAAACCATAATTGAACAGTTTTTTTTGTGTGGGTTTTTGTGTTGGTGATAAAAAACTGACAATAAAGTCTCTGTCATCTTTGATTCGAATGATTTGTTCAAAATTTGAGAAACAAATCAGATGTCTTTTTGAGTATATCATCATAATCACTGACTCAAATTACTTTTTTGAAAACGGATATATTCAACAGTGAAACACCATAGTGTTGCGTCACACAACTGTTTTGCTTTGGTTTCTATGAAAACTATAACTCACTGTATAATAACATAATGTTTAACATACTCAAGTAAAAAATCAACACTCTTGCTTGCGTGAAACTAATATATGATATATTAAAAATGCATACAGGGCTACTTATTCATTATTTACTATTTTGCTTATGTCACGTCATGCAGTGATTGCATCGGGACTCTCACTAAGTGATTTGTTTGTATTTGCAAAGGGAGTGGCATAACGTCAGCTCACACATTGTTAAAACAACAGTTATGACATCATCATAGACAATAGAAATCAATAGAATCATTATAGAAATCATTATCATAGACAATAGAAATTACATTTTAAAAATATGACACATTGAATGGCATGATCACCTTTGCTCTTTTGTTAAAAATAGATCACCGTCTGATCCTCTCAATGCCAAACTGTTTCCATGGTAGCCGTCTTAAGATTAATACGGCTCTAGAAATTCACAGCGTCTTGTTCGAAACATCTGGTGACGATAGGCAAACTCACGGCATGATGGGTTTCTCCAGGCCATATTATATTTGAGATCACTTTAAGCCATGTTCATTTTAATGTCACTGGTAATTCTGACCCCTGCAATAGGATTCCTAAGAGAGATGTTAAATCTTTGGTTGTGGGAATTGCTATTTAGGCTAAAAAAAGTCATATTTTTAAAAGCGGCATCGACCCAAAGGTGTATATAGTCAGTGACTTCCTTTCACAGATGCAAGGAAACAAACTCGCCTCATTTTAGATTGTATAGGGTTGTTTTTCCCTCAACATGTTTTAAAGAAAAATACACCATGTGGATGTACTGTGTGGAGCTGACAGCATTTAAATGCAGGAATGAGTCGCTAAACTAGCTTCAAACTAACCTAATGCAAAATATGCTTAGGGATAGATCAACAACAACAACTTACTATTTATTCACAAGTGGTTCCAAACATCAAACAGGTTTGGAACAAGTGAAGGGTGTGTAAATGACAGAATTTTCATTTTTTGGGTCAACTACCCATTTAAGGAAATGTACAGTATGCCCTCATTGTAGCTCTGAAACAGTCAGCTCACTTAGGTGCATTAGCTAAAAGCCTAGTTTGTTTCAATAAATGACAAAATGGCACTTTTGCTAAATTATTTGGTACTAGTGAGCCTACTTTAAAATCTAGGGCAGTATCCTTCAACAGGGGGTCTGCGGTAGTACGGTAGGGGGTTCACAAATTCTTATTTTGATCTTAGATTATTATTCATGAAAAAGAGGGATAAATCTGAAAGACACAATCTACAGTATGTTAACTTGCCTTAAGTTGCAAGGTAAAATAAAAAATATAGAATACATGAATGTCTATTAATCATGAATGGTTGTTGAATATGTTGTAAATGCATTTAATAGTGCATGTTGTTTTAAAATGCAGCTCTCAGTTTTAATAATATATTTACTTTCTTTATTCACCAATGTGTCCTTGGCTTGTAAAAGACCGCTGGGGTGTGAGGCATTCTTCACACCATGCAAATGAGCTTATTTGGCTTTTTACACTTTCGGCTTACTTTACAGTGTAATGTTGTTTAAGTATGAATGATCTCCAGAGTTACAAAGTCTCCACCAAAAAGAGAGTTATTCTCTGTATCAGTACAGAGTACTGTACTGTCACAGTAATTCATATATTGACTTATCGCACAATACATGGCCATGACTTCAATAATGTTTTGGTAATGCAATATATATCGCCCATACAAAAATAAATAAATACAAAAATAAAAAACAATATCAGCAACATTTTAGCTGATTGCACAAGCTCTCTATCTGTATTAGAGGTGCTAGTGATGTTAAAAAACACTATAATTTTTATGATAAATTACTGCAGATACCACGGTGGCATAGTGGGTAGCATGATCACCTCACAGCAACAAGATCGCTGGTTCGAGCCGTGGCTGGGTCAGTTGGCATTTCTGTGTGGAGTTGCGTGGGTTTCCTCCGGGTGCTCCGGTTTCCCCCACAGTCCAAAGACATGTGGTACAGGTGAATTGGGTTGGCTAAATTGTCTGTAGTGTATGTGTGTGAATGAGTGTGTGTGGATGTTTCCCATAGATGGGTTGCAGCTGGAATGGCATCTGCTGCGTAAAACATATGCTGGATAAGTTGGCGGTTCATTCTGCTGTGGCGACCCCAGATTAATAAAGGAACTAAGCCGAAAAGAAAAATGAATGAATGAATGAATAAATTACTGTAGTATATTTTCATGCGAGTGCCTAACTACTGAACATAGATCTGTTACATTTTTCTAGTTTTTTCACCATGCACTTTTGTGTTAACAATTATTATTTTTATCATTTATTTGTTTAGGATTTACGTTTTCACATTCTGATACCATATCATACCAATGCCTAATTATTAAACAGTTAAAATGACTCTAATTAAATTAAATTTAATATTCTTAGGAATAAAATGCTATATGGTCTTTGGAAGAGTGTACTTACATTATGATGCTATTATATTGTCATTCTGGCATTATATAATTAGTGGCATAAAATGTTCTTAAAATGACAATAATATAATTTATCACAAGATATTTTGTTGCGATATATCATTTGACAAAAATATAAATTGTGAAAGGCCTAGCAGTAAGCCGTGACTGTGTTGAACTCCCTCAAATGCTCGGGTTGTAGTCTTAAGATTTATTCCCGGAATGCTCACATCACAATATCTTGACATTAAATAATTCCCACCCAAAGGGACAAGCCTTGGTTGAGTAATTTGACAGCACTTTGTGTGAGAATCCAAACGTGAAGAGTTTGGATGCAAAAACCTCTAAGTGCCATCTGAGCCTCCTACTGTATGTTTATGTTTAGTTATTTCACTTTAAAGGGTAATATAGATACCTTTAAAGGTCACTTTAAAGATAAACTGTTAGCTGAAATAGCTGAACCTATACATAGGATCCTGAGAAAATTGCTAATTTTACAAAAAAATAAATAAAGAGGCACTTAGGCCCAATAATTCTATTTTTACCCCTACACCTACTCCTTCGCCTTCAACAGTGTAAAGGGGAAGGGCTTCAAAATTTAGAGCACTACAGCACCTGCACACATCATCATATATCATCATATGTCGTTGCGAGCTCTTACTTCGTGTGAGATCGACGATCACAACTGCTGTAGTTACTCCAGTTCCATGTTATCATAATGGTATAATGTGGCAAGATTGTAACTGTACTGTGCGTTTACATCATGGCCAAATTCATTTACTGTATGCAAACACATGAAAACAAAATTAACATTAACCACTGTAAAAAGGCAATTCCCAGCCACTACCGTGACTTTTCTGACAGGGTTTTCGAGTGTGTAGTGACAGATGTGAAAGTAGGTTGTGGAACTACTATACAGGAGTTATTATTATGTATTATAGATAGTGAAATATAGGTGGTGGGGGTGGGGGGATTATATAAATATACTTTTAAAGCATGAACGTAAAACCCGAATGCTGTTATGATTGTATTGAAACATGCTTGTTTGTTGTAAACATTTGTAATAAAGACAAAAGAAATACTAATTTGTGCATCTCCTGACTCTTGTGTGCAGCCTTACTGCCATTGTAGATGGTGTATTCTGGGAAATGTTTGTACCCCTTGGTTTCAAGTTTGGTCCTGAAAAATCTCAGTTTCAAGGGCTTTCTAGCCCTTTCCCTTAGCCCTACGCCTTCAAGCTAAAGATAATTGGGACACCCCTACCCCTTAGCCCTTCGCCTTACCCCTAGCTCTCATTTTGCGCGTTCCCGTGAATGGGCAGGGGTGTACCAATTCTCTTTAGCTTGAAGGCGTAGGTCTAAGGGGAAGGGGTACCCAGAATGTGTCTGTGCACTCAGAAAACTGTACATCAAGAGTTAAACTTACAAGTCTATAAATCACATTCATATGTTTTGTTGGTATTTGCCAGAGTAACTGTAGCACAAGCTGTAAAGGCTCCGCCCTCTTCTAGAAAAGGGTGGGGAGCAACAGGCCATATTCATTTAAAGAGGCTTGCTTTAGTTTCCAACCCAAAACAGACATTTATACCATGGCATAATATATGATCCGTGTGATATTTTATTTATTTATTTATTTTTAAAAAGGAGGTCCATTAGGAATTGTTTAGAAATTGTTTCACTCTAATATATTGAAACATTTTTCTCTAAATCATCCATTCTGCTTAATTAAACAGTTAAATACAGTCAGTTCTCTCTCTCTCTGCCTTTTTCTCTTCCATTTCTTCCTTCCACAGATCTCTGTGACTAATATTCTTTACCACACAACAGTAATCTCCATTGTCAGTGTAATGGGCTCTTGTTGTGTATAACTGATAGTGGGTGCGCATCGGTGTGCCAGACAGGGATGGGCTGTAATTAAAAATAAGGGGCATGCGTGGCACCACGGCCTGTTCTAGAATGACCACGGCTGTCTGGGTCGACGCTCACTGGGACACGATGACAGGGTCGTGTCATTCGTGCCACTTCTGGGAAATAGTGCAGAAGGTTAAGATGACGGCATTGCTTTGCCAGCGGGTTTTTTGGAGGAGGTTTTGGCTGGGAATTCAAATGTAGGCCATTTGAGTCATTAAATTTGGAAGCAGTTGTCGGTGCATAGATAGACTAATGTTTTCTCTTGAGGAAAGCGTTGCATTGTTTTGATGGTACAGTTGAGCACTGCCCTTATGTGCTATAAAAAGCTTGTGACAAAGAGGGTCTATTTAAGTTTATGTAAACATGACCAGTATAGCTTGCTCGAGTTGGGTATGCTGAACGTTTCACCATTCAGAAGTCATTTTCAGCAACTCGTGCCCTGTCTCTTCACTCTCTGCACATTTGTCTCTCTCTTTCCATGTTTTTTTTTTTCAAATGGCTCGTGTCCAGGGGCCCTGAAAATCCAGTCTCCTTGGAAACAGTGAGACGTTGTGGCAGCTGAAGTCAACTTTACATCCACCCCAAGAGGTGTAAACAGTCGGCGACTTCCTTTTACAGATGCACACATGAGGAAACAACCTTGTCAGATTTGAGGATTGATGGGTTTATTTTGTGCTAGATTTTTAGCTGTTCTCTAGATGAGCACAAATACTGACAATCAACTTTTCTCTTTGAAAACTGCCACAAAACTACAATCAGTCAAAGGGGTGGTTCAATCACATATGAAAGTTCTGTGGTTATTGCTCACATACTCCAAATGTTTGATGCTTTCCTGAGATCTCTTGCCACAAAATGGTTATTTATAGTGACTATATGCTGTAAAACACACAAAAAGATTATATATTTTAGGCAAAGTGAAATTCAATAACAAATATTTGCTTAAATTTGGAGCTGTTTTATACAAAAAAGCTATTAAATAATGTACTTTACAGTGTAATGTACTTTATATAAAAAGCTGTTAAACTCCTAAACGGCCCATCTTGGTAGACTCTCAGAAAAAATGGTACAATGTTGTACCAAAGAAGGTACAAACCCTTGTCACTCTGGCAGTACCTTTTTATGGGACAGAATTGTACCTTAAGAAAAGAAACAAATTTGTACCTTTTGAGGTCATGATTTGTACCATGGGAAACCAAAATATACCTTTGTTTTTAAAAACCTGCAGATACAATATTGTATACTTTGTGAAAGGTTCCACCACAGTGACAAGACACTTTGTACCCTAACAGTGTCAAAAATGCTTACCAAACATTTATTAAAATGCCTTAAAAGTTTAGTTTACAATACCTATAGTTTTATGTTTTACCAGTTGTTTTGTATTATTGTATTATAGAACTAAAATTTTATAAGTATCTTTAAACATATATTTTTAAAGGATGATTCTTGTTTTAATATGGAAATTAATCATAAAAATCACTTTGCCTTTCCAGTCATATTTATTTTCATAGATACTGTAATAAAGAAGGAGTTGTTCAGCAACACTTTTGTACCTTTTATACGAGAACAATTGTGTGCCTTCATTTCAGTTGTACCATAAAAGGCACAGAACGGTATCATAAGAGGTCTTTTCAGTACCATATAAGGTACAATTTTTACAAAGGTACAAAACTGTTCCTCAAGGAAAGTTATTTGTACCGTGTACCTTTTTTTCTGAGAGTGTATATTTCTTATTAAAAAAGCTGTTTTCAAATAAAAAAAATGTCATGCTTGTTGGTTGAATAATTTTGTCAAAATTATAAAATTCAATTGTAATTTTTCAAGAACAAGCTATATGTTTTGGCTAACATAGTCATTCTTAAGATGTGTAAACGCAGATACAGAACATCATCGTTGTAACACAAAACTAGGGACAAAATTAAATCAGTAAATCAGTAAAATGATTTTCAACAAAGATGTAACATAAAGCCTCAGTGTACCTGATTGATAACAACAATTTTACTGAACAATTTTACTGAACAATAGCACATGAATAGGGAAAAGGTGTCAAATTAGAGGATTTTTTTCATTTTTTCATATAGTACTTTTGTAAAAGTGTTTCCAATCTACTTTTTTAAAATACGAATACAGTATTTTAAAAAAGTAGATTGGAAACACTTTTACAAAAGTACTATAATTAGTATTTTATTCTTCTTTTTTTAAGATAAGCGTCATTTTATATCCCTAAATGTGCCATTTAAAGTTGATTTTGGGGACAAAGTTGCAATGAATTTCTCTTAAAATATGAATGCTATTGAAGAATATAGTTAAAGATCTGTGAAGTGTTTGATTCACACTCCTTAAATTGAACGTTTAAACTCTCATGAATTATTCAAAGTGTGATTATTTATACTGCAAGACATTCTCCTTAAAGCTTTTTAACAGCTAATGCCAAGAGTGCATTGCATGCGTTATGCACATGCTGTGTTTAAAAATGTGTCATTTTAACCCTGTAGGCCACAGGGTGCAATCATGCATTTACATGCACACTGGAAAGAGCAAATGATGCGCAGACTTTTTAGGATCTGTCAATCAGTTACGCACTGTAGTGTAGAATGTGTATGTTGTGTCATCTGTTCTTTAAGCAGGATTATAATTTTTTTTTTTTTACCATCATACAGGGGAGATACATTTTTTTAAACACTTAATCTAACATCATTGTTCAAAATATGATGGATTTTACATGTGGCTGTACCATTCTAGAACAGTGTTTTACAAAATATCCAAGGCACTTTAACTAAAACCCTTTATTTTGTGAAAAACAGTGATCAAAATTAGTGAACAGCAATCACTGTAGCACAAAGACTAAGGGCCCTATCATACACCTGGTGCAATGTGGCATTAGTTGTGGCGTTACTTGCTTACTCATTGCTTAATACACACAGGATGTACAGCAATGCACAAATTTCTTTACAAATGAAAAAGAAATAAAGGATGAACATATTACAATAATTATTACTTTATGCATGAATATAAAAACCACTACCTACAGTACATGCCTTCTTCATCTTCTTCAGCTTAGATTTCTCCTCCTGTCAGGTTTAAGACCATATGTGTTTGGATATAACTCACTTTTTTGAAAACACTTTATTATTATTGTTCATTTATTCATTTGCTGGAAATTAGAACTGAATTTAGAAATAGTTTGGAAACAAATCTTTGCGTCTCACAAGCTAAATTAATTATGTAGGCTAATGGATGTCTGTGTATACAACACCGTTACCTTATCCACAAAAGAGAGAAAGAGAAAGTGAAAGTTAAGGCCTATTGGATGAGGCTCATTCTTTATCAAATGCACCATGGCACGACTCTTAAAGGGAATGGGAGATGAGACTCTGATTGGTTTATTCTCTAAACACACCCATAACTCATTAAGAGAACAAGCTCAACCCTGTTAGACCATGCGCCACGGCACAGAGCGTGTTTTTCCATCCTTAAAATAGCAAAAGTGGATTCGGACATACCCTTAATTCTTTTGCTCCCTGCACTTCAGACTTTGCGGCTAGATCGTTAAAATACAGCCCCAAATCTCTGCCCACACAGCATGTTCATCTGAGAAGGATAGTCAAGGCTTGTGCAATCAATGAAAATTAAATTTCGATTTTAGTCTCCAGCATTTATGAAAAACAATTATAAAGATAAAATGATTATTTCAGCATTATCCCACCACCGCTTATTCAATTGGATGTACATCACGGTATGTGAAAATGTCATGCTTACATTCAAGGGCACCTATGGTGAAAAATCTGCTTTTTAAGCTGTTTGGACAGACACATGTGTAGGTATAGTGTAAATACCGTCATATTGGGGTGAAATAAACACACCCAGTCCTTTTTTTCAATTAACAACATAAAAACGGTAGACCAATCGGTTTTAAGACTGACCGCAACTTGACGTAGGGGTGTGGTCCCCCTGCCCAGCGAATTGATTGACAGCTGCATATTAACATGTCTCCATAGTAACGCCTATAATCATATCAACAAGACAGGACGTGCGCAAATCAACCGGGAATAAAAGATCTGTTCAGTTCGCGAAGGTCATCAATCATCATCAAATGTGATCAAGAGTGAGTTTCACAAGTTCAAAATGTTTTTAAAACAGTGCATGTTTGTAATGACAGGCAGCTAGCTCTCTGCAACTCTCACATGGTTGCCCACTGAAGCTAAGCAGGGCTGCGCCCGGTCAGTACCTGGATGGGAGACCACATGGGAAAGCTCGGTTGCTGTCGGAAGTGGTGTTAGTGAGGCCAGCAGAGGGCGCCTAACCTGCGGTCTGTGTGGGTCCTAATGCCCCAGTATAGTGACGGGGAGTCTATACTGCTCAGTGAGCGCCGTCTTTCGGATGAGACGTTAAACCGAGGTCCTGACTCTCTGTGGTCGTAAAAAATCCTAGGATGTTCTTTGTAAAAGAGTAGGGGATTAACCCTGGCATCCTGGCCAAATCTGCCCATTGGCCTCTGTCCATCATGGCCTCCTAACCATCCCCATATCCTAATTAGCTTCATCACTCTGTCTCCTCTCCACCAATCAGCTGGTGTGTGGTGTGCGGTCTGGCGCAAAATGGCTGCCGTCGCGTCATCCAGGTGGATGCTGCACACTGGTGGTGGATGAGGATATCCCCCCCCCATTGTGTGTAAAATGCTTTGAGTGCCCAGAAAAGCACTATATAAATGTAAGGAATTATTATTATTAATGAATTACAGCGATTTACTTCAGCTTTACTTCATCACCACAGCCACGTGTCAGGACAATTATAAAACAAGATGCTTCAATCCCGGTTTGTGGACGTTAAATCAGGTTTATTTTGTACATTAACATAACAGATATCCATACAGCAGTGGATATTAACCTGTATCCTGTCACATTTGCTTGCAAAAAGAGTGCAAAGCTAAACGAGCGCTGTCTGTGTGTGTGTGTGTGTGTGTCTGTATGTGTGCGTGAACTTTGTAACAACATTGTGTGTGACTCATCGTTGCAACTCCTGCGTCTGTCTGTTGTCTGATGCAGCCGAGGGCGGAGATTGAGGCACGCTGACAGGCACGTGGGAACTGTGGGCGGAAGGGACTAGCCTTAAAGGCCCAGTACACAAAAACAGCAACAAGCTGTTTAGAGCTATAAAATACAAACTACTGAAAGCTATAATGAATAATCTGATGGGTGTTTTGAGCTGAAACTTTACAGACACATTCCGGGGACACAAAAGACTAGGGTAAAACAGGTGCCCTTTAAGGAATTTGCCACCAGGTGCCAGATTAATGAATGTTTTCTAATTAAATAACAAGGAGGTATTTGAAAGTGTTTTCAAATTTTTATCCTTTTTTGGGAAAGCATATTGCTTTATTTTATTTTTTTTAACTGTGCTATAATACAGCACTCAACATTCAAAGTGAATCAAAAATGTTTTTCAAAATTGTCCTAGGACAAGGAAGGGTTTTTGTACAACTTTTATGAGAGTTGATGGTTCACTTCAAGTGTTGACTTCTGTATGTGTAACTCATCAAATATGCTTATATATAAAACTGTTACTCCTGTTAACAGTATAATTCAAATAAGACTAAGCCGTAAATTTAGAAAACTGTAGCTTGTTCTCCTCCGTATATGTGCATCACTTCTGTTTATATACAGTAGCTGTCCTGTCCTGACTCATATAGTCAGTCGTGAAAGAGTGGGGTGTGGTGTCTCTAATTTCAGACACAAAGAGACAACACTGTTTGCCAACAACAGTGTCATTTCAGCCCAGTAGGGGGCGACTCGGGGTAAACACACACTCCAACCACACCTCTAACTCAATTTGATCCTGCTCACACACAGAGGACAGTGTTGTTGAATTGACATTGTGCTGGCGGATGTTAGATTCCTGTGAGGTGCTATTTCAAGTCGTCATTCGTTCATATTACAGCTTTTGTAGCTTGTGTTATTTATGTTGAGAATTTGCAAAGTAAACTGCCCCAGATCAGTCCCGACTTCAGGGAAATATTTCTTCCAGCCTTGTGAGATCAAGACAACGTGGTACATAGTAAAAAAAAATACTGCTACACCACTCCAGAAGCATTACATCATACTAATGCTAATCCACAGTCTGGCTGAGTACCGTGGCTCTTCATTATTCATGGAGCGAGCGCAGAGGCGCTGGAGCTCTGTTCATGGGCTGTGCTGTCAGGATCACAAGCTACACCAGTCCTGGGCCAAAAATACCATCCAGATGCTTCCATTAAGACCTTGAGCACGGAGAGAAGTGCAAATTTATGATAGTGTCTTAAAGATGAAATTCAAAAGGACAGTCTATGGCTGTTCTGTATGGAGAGATTTGAATAGTTGGTTATGTCATCACTTTTAATTGCACAAGGATTGCATTTGCATATTGCATATTACTTTAAATTCATTGCTCTCAGCTTTACCACGATTGGTTGAAGTGAACATGTACAACCTTGTTGACCCTGTTCTTTTTTTGTATACACATTATTGAACATATTAGCTTATTTATGTTATACATTTAATCAAATCTCAAAGTGAGTATAAAGAGTTTAGATGCAAAAACTCTAAGTGCCATCTGGAATTTTCTTCTACAATGAGCCTCTTATGTTTATGTTCAGTTATTTCATGTTAAAAGCAATGAAAATAACCTATTATTTGCCATAAAAGTAAAATGACTAAATCAAGGTAGGAGCCTGAGAAACTTTTAGATGACACTTAAAGGTTTTTGGATCTGAGCTCTTCATATCTGTTACTGTTGGTTGTGATGCCTGAAATAGCTTTATTTTGTGGTATTATTTCAAATTTTGAATGATCTATTTTAGTGTGAACTATTTTATTTTTTATATTAGCTACAGAAAATAGTGTATTATGCAATTTGTATTTTTTTGTGATCAATTTTTTATTGATTTTACATGTGAGTAGGCCTGTCACAATAATCAATATATCGACGTATCGTACAATACATGGACATGACCTCAATAATTTTGGGTGATTCAATATATATCGCCAATACATAAAAACCAATTCTTGCAACATTTGAGCTGATTGCACAACCTCTCTATCTCTATTGGAGGTGTCAGTGTCAGTATGGTTAAAAAAACACTATAGTATTCACTATAAATGACTAAAGTATATTTTGATGTGGGTGTCTCACAACTGAAAATAGATCTGGTAGTAGGTATCGCAGCCTCTGTTACTTTTTACCTTGCATTTTTTTTTTGTTAACATTTATTATTATTTGTTTAGGATATGCATTTTCACATTTTGAGTCTAATGCCTCATCATTCATTCATTCATTCATTTTCTTTTTGGCTTAGTCCCTTTATTAATCCGGGGTCGCCACAGCGGAATGAACCGCCAACTTATCCAGCATTTGTTTTACGCAGCTGATGCCCTTCCAGCCACAACCCATCTCTGGGAAACACATCCACACATTGTCATTCACACACATACACTACGGACAATTTAGCTTACCCAATTCACCTGTACCGAATGTCTTTGGACTGTGGGGGAAACCGGAGCACCCGGAGGAAACCCACGCAACCACGGGGAGAACATGCAAACTCCACACAGAAATGCCAACTGGCCCAGCCGGGGATCGAACCAGCGACCTTCTTGCTGTGAGGCGAACGTGCTACTCACTACGCCACCGTGGCGGCACAAGCCTTAAATTAATCGTGAGAATTGGTATCAACTTAAGCCTTTAGCAAGCACCCGACGCGGACGCATTTGGGCAGTTTTTTCAAATGTCATTGTTTATGAATAGGTTACACCAAGAAGAACACAAGTAATCTTGACAAACTGTACATCAGTTTAAAGCTACAACCCTCAAGCAGCCGTTGTAACTTGTTTTTCAGTAGGAAGCTTATAAAGAATGTATTTGCTAAATGTGTGTAAGTTGCACAGAAAACGCTTATTAGATATGGAGTACAAGTCATCAAAATAACAAGACACACACGCATTCATTGCTGTACATCAGGGTTGGCCACCACTAGGCCACCGTGGCGCCTATGCCTCATCATTAAATTATTAAAATGAATAAATTAAATTAAATATTCTTAAGAACAAAATATAATGTGTTCTTTTGAAGAGTGTACTTGCGTTATGATGCTATAATATTGCCATTCTGTCATTATATAATGAGTGTCCTAGAAGGGTCTTAAAATGACAATAATATTGTTTATCGTGATATATTTTGGTGCAATATATCGCACAACAAAAAATAGATATCGTGACAGGCCTAAGTGGAAGCAGCATCTTTAAACTTTCCTTTTTAATAAACAAAGCAAGATCCACTCCTTTAACTTCCCAGCCCACCTATAAAACACCCAGCCCACCCTCCAGCAGTCCCAAAGTCCATGCCATTCCACAAATTGCCATTCCAAAAACATTGCAATCAAGACAAAATTATATATATATTTTTTATATTATTTACCATAATATGATCAATATATCATAATTATTATAGTTTATATTATATTATAATATCATAATTTAAAAATCAGTACACATAATTTTTATTAGAATTTGAATTAATTTTAATCGAATACAGACTTTTTAAAGTGATTTTAGTATGTGCTGTTTTATGTTGTTACATTAGCTACAGAAAATAATACAGTTTACTATTTTAATGATGGTCATTTATTGGTTGATATAACATTTTTTTCAATTATAAGTACATCACTGTTCATAATAGAATTGATTTATGTTTAGAAATTCATCCCACAGCTTTTTTTTTAAAAATCAAGAATCCTGTTTTACGATCAAAGCAAACATTCATTCATTTCTTTTCTTTTCGGCTTAGTCCCTTTGTGTGTGTATGGATGTTTCCCAATATTGGGTTGCTGCTGGAAGGTCATCCGCTGCCTAAAAATATGCTGGAATAGTTGGCGGTTCATTCCACTGTGGCGACCTTTGAAATAGAGACTAAGCCGAAGGAAAATGAATGAATGAATGAATGTTGTCCACCCGTTACGATCAATGTTTTGACTAGACAGTCCTCAAGGTCACTGAAACTCATCACCTGTCCACCACGAATCGCAGCTGCACCACTTGGCCGTCCTCCAGACCCATCCTGTAACACTCTAAGAGCTTATGGGATCATTTCGCATGTTCACATATACGCTGAGATGAAACACACGCTCATCACACAGAGATCTGCAGCAGAGATGCTTTAAATACAGCTCTGAACTCTTTCGTCTCGGATGTCTCTTGGTGGCCGCTGTAGCTCTTTCCTCTGCGGGACGCGCCTGATTTATTTATGAAATGTGATTTTTCTCTTCCGGCTGGGGAACTGAAGCTCCTCGCAGGTTAGCGCTGTTGTCTAAAGGCTGTCTGGCGTGAATGCCATTAAATCAAAGACTGAGGTTACGTTTGCATTAGACTAGCATGTTTTTATTTAACACTGCACTTTAAAATGAAAACAGTTCTCAGTGCAAAAGAGCTCCATCCATAATACACAAATCAAAATGTGTTCCAGAAGATAGAAATAGCTATTATTTACACTATTACACTCAAAAAGTGATTTTTCCTACTTATTTAAAATGAGCTGAATTAACACAATTAGTGGTGTTTTTGGAGTGAAAACTTTATTGTGTAATGTTCAATAAACTTAAATAATAAAAAACAAAAACTATTAAGTTAACTTAATCAATTTGTGTTGGGACAGCATGAAGGGATTGTGGAACCCAGCATTTTTTACAGTGTACAAATATATATATATATTGAACGAAACGATCTATAATGATATTTGTTATGAACAACTATTAAATTGTGTTAAGAGGGAAAAAATTATGTTTAATATTGTATCAAACCGTATATACAGTATGTTACTTTGATCAGAAAGTAACTGGATAATTGTAGTTCTAAATCTTATATTAAGCTGTTAAATAAAACACATTATAAAAAGTATTCATAATAAACATCACTCAAGGGTGCAGCTACAGAGGTTATAAGACGATTCTAAGTCCATGTACTTTGGGGGCCCCCATACTGTATATATCTCAATACATTGTTTCAGCAACAATATATCATGTAAGTATAACAAATGTCGCAATATGTGCGTCCGCAATAGTCACATCACAGGATCTGCAATGTCGAACCGGTATTATAATTGACCATGAGCCCCATTTGAAAACACTTATGATTTGTGGTGTTACTGCAGTGTTTAACCAGTTACCAGAACATTTATCAATTATGTGTGTTTTTATTATTCAAGTCAGTTTATTATGTTCAGGCATTAGAAATTACATTTCTAACTTTGAGAAAGATTAACTGTATATGCGTGTGTGTGTGTGTGTGTGTGTGCGTGTGTGTGTGTGTGTGTGTGTGTGTGTGTGTGTATACAGTTGAAATCAGAATTATTAGCCCCCCTGAATTATTAGTCCCCCTATTTATTTTTTGCCCCTAATTTCTGTTTAACAGAGAAAATATTTTTTTTCAACACATTTCTAAACACAATATTTTTAATAACTCATTTCTAATAATTTATTTTGTCTTTTCCATGATGACAGTAAATAATGTTTTAGTAGATATTTTTCAAAACACTTCTATACAGCTTAAAGTGACATTTAAAGGCTTAACTAGGTTAATTAGGTTAACTAGGCAGGTTAGGGTAATCAGACAAGAAATTGTATAACGATTGTTTGTTCTGCAGACTATCGAAAACAAAATTAGCTTAAAGAAGCTGATAATTTTGACCTTAAAATGAAAATAAAACAAAATAAGACTTTCTCCAAAAGAAAAAATATAATCAGACATACTGTGAAAATTTCCTTGCTCTGTTTAACATAATTTGGGAAATATTTTAAAAAAGAAAAATAATTGTAAGGGGGGTTAATAATTCGAACTAAACTATATATACATATATATATATATATATATATATACTGTATTTCTAAATGTTTCTGATTTTCTTTAATTATGATTTATGTAGATGCACTTATTTACAAAACCCTCCCAGGGGTCAAAAACGAAGAATTCTTTCCAAATACACCTGTTTCATCTGGTAAAACTATATGTTCAATATCATTATATATATCATATAAAAAAAAATATCAAAAGCCTAATCTTTTTTAGTATTAGCAGGCGGCCAAGCTCAAACATTCATAGGGCTCAAAATTGCTAGCTGCACCCCTCTATCAGGTCTAGTATTAAATTGCATTCAGAGAGAAAAAAAAAGTCATTCAAGTATTCAGAAGAATAATATAAACACTTTTAATATGTGTTTGATTTATTTATTGTATATTATTTGTATTTCCCAATAGAGTAAAACATATGCTAGAATAGTTGATTCAGTTAGTTCATTCCGCTGTGGCGACCCCTGAAAAATAAGGGATTACGCTGAAGGAAAATTAATCAATAAATTGATGAAAATTATTTGTAGATTATTGTATATTATAGATATAGTAGCTTATGCAAGACATGTAAATGTATTGCTAAATTTAATTAATTCTTAAAAGTTGTCATTCTGATCAAACACAACTAACTAATATATTTTAGCAACTAAATGTTACAAAAACACCTTTTGTATATGCATGTCTGATGAACTGACCATTTCTGGCCATTTCCTTTATTTCTTCACAAGTTACTCTTAGATATAGAGAGAGAAGGCCATTCATATTCTGCGGCGTCAACATAACCGCTTTTTATTGATGTAAGAAATATGATATGGGTTTTAATGAAGCTATTTCTTTGACAAATGATACAGCTTCTAATGGCTGACAAAAATATGTCTGACTCAATGAGGAGGACGACACACTCACTGAAATAAATGAACCTCGGAGCAGTCGAGGCAATGCGTTATGAGCTGCGTTTAGCGTTAGTCAAGGGCTTAAAGAGACAGTTCACCCAATATCTGTCATTGTTCTTACGCTCTAGTTTTCATGTTGTTTTTCTATTTTATTTTTTTACGATTTTTCCTTCCATACTTTTTAATTGTCTTGTTTCATTATTTCTCTTTATTTTGTTGTTATTTTTATGTTATGTACTTACATTGCTTTTTTTGTTCATTTTGTTTCTTTGCTTTTTGCATTTTTTTGTTCTGTTCCTATTTTTTCTTAGACTTCTTTCTCTTTTTTTGATCCTTCAATTCTCTTTCATTCTTTCACAATTTCTTATATGTTTTTTTTATTTTGCTTTCTTTCATTATTTTACTTTTTTTACTTTTTCATTCTTCACTACCAGATTTTTTTTTTCATTTTGATGCTGTTTTTCATGCATTTATGCAATGTTCCAGACTTGAGCCATTGTTTTTCTCTTACAGAATTGTTTTGTGTGTTTTGGCGAAAACTTTTCCACTAAGATTTTAGTTGTGTGTTTAAATATATTCAGCGAAAACTTTAAATGTCAACTTTTTAATTTTTTTATTAGTACAAACTAAAATGGTGGTATATATGACTAGAAGGCATACATTTGAGCAGATTATAAGTTAAATTTCTTGCCAGTTTTTTAAAGTTGTGTTAAATCAAGAATTCTTGTTGATTTCAATTTTTTTTAAGCCATGGATGATAGTAGCATCTTTCAACCTGATGTGTGTCAAGGTTGGTGTAGGGGAAAAGGAGCTAGGACTCAATTGCAAACAAAAATGTAGATTTATTATCAAATAAAAATAAAACAAGAAGGCTAAATAAACTACCCACAGGGTGCAAACATTAACAAAAGGACAAAAACAAACTTGACTGGAAAAAGCAGGGCTGGACAGGGCTGGACACAACAGGACAGGGGTATAAACGACGACGAACTAGCACAGGACAGCAGACATGAGGAGAATATAAGCAGAAATAATTAACACAAACAGGTGAACATGATAAACTAATAATGGGTTAACAAGGAGGGTGGGACTAGACAATAGATGGTAGAGCACATGACAAACACCACAAGCCATGTGCTCACATAAAACAAGACTAGAACACGCAGCCAATGAGAGAACTCATTAACTGCATGTTCGTATGACGACATAAAAGCATGCAGTGTATGTAAACATGCACCACGTGCTAAACACAACACCAACGGAGGATTGAACTCGAGACACGAGTACACGATGAATAAAAACACTCACCCTACACTCACACACACAGCGTGCTTGTTTTATCCCAGCGCCAACCGAAAACAAAACCAACTAGACTTAGACGCTGGGAATGAAACACCACGCTGCAGACAGACGAACACAAACACCAGGACGAGAGCACACAATCGCAAACACCAGACCTCACACGCCCACATCAAGCAGGAACTAGCACAGTCCAAGCGCGCTCACAATTGGCACTCATACAGAGACACAATGACAAAAGGAGTGAAAACTCGAGCCGAGCACAACATACAGGACTAGACAGAGCTAGTGGCTGGACTCACCAAAACAAGAATTTACAAGACTGGAGTGGCAGAACCCTAACGGATGTGGTGTTATGTCAGTGCTATGGATGAGGTTTTTGGAAACAATTTGGATTTAGCTTTTCTTTCTTTTTTTCTTTCTTTTTCTTTCTTTCTTTCTTTCTTAATTCCTCATGGACGTATGGATTAGGGTAGTCACGATAGTGGAATTTGGTACCAGTCGTTCCTGAAATATTAAAAACGTCAACTTCCCGCAAACTTTTAAGCGTTGTTCTGATGAGCGTGTTCCTAAACACTGCTGATTTGCCATTGTGTTCATGTGCTCAACAGAAATGACTGGTTGGCCGTGTAGGTCACAGGTTCACCAAACTGACCCCCGTTTACTGAGTGTAAACACAGATACAGCGGCACTGGAGCATTTCAAAGTCATGTCAATCTGCTAGTTTGTCTATAAGCTGTCCACTGATGAATCGCGGCTTTAAAACGCTCCAGTGTCCCTGTATATGTGGTTACACTCAGTAAACAGTGGTGAGTTAGGTCAATTGATTTAAGTAAGTGCTCAACAGCACTTAATTGTTTGTGGGAAATGGACGTTTTCAAAATTTCAGTACCGATTGGTACTGAATTCCAGTATCGTGACAGCTTTTTCTTTTTCTTTTTAGTGAATATATTTAGTTGAGCACCTATAGATAGAGTGATATAGTGGCATGGGGCAGGTAGGCTGTTGGATCATGACAGAACCAGTGTCAGGACAAAGAGGCGAGCAGGATGAACAGAGGATGAGCAGGATCGGTCCAGCACTGTAATGTCCTAGAAAGGACACTCGGTCATCTTGGATTTCTCCTGGGGTTTTAGGCAGTGACTGAATTACTTGAATCGAGATGGTAGGAGCGTTATGGGGGGAGGTCTGTCTTGGCTGGGAGGTAGAGGAGCTTAGTCTTGTCAAGGATAACCGGGAGGTGATGAGTAGTCATCCAGGTCAATATGTCAGGCAGACACGCAAGGACCGCCTGTAAGAAGGAAATGAGATGCACAGAATCAAAGACTTAGACATGATAAGAGAATGCAGAGAGCTGGATAACAGTGCTTAGAGATCTAGCAGATTGAGACTTACATGCTAACTGAGTGGGATCTGTAGTACTGTTGGCAACACATCAGAAAAGTGCAGATTCAGTACAAATCTGAGCGCTGAGATCAACGTTTTGCTGAATGTTGTAGTTAGACACATCAATATGTAGAACTGCTGATTTTAAGTCAACATGAAAATCACATTGGAGATTAATAGTTATTTCTTATAAAAAACTGAAGTACTATAAGATTTATATTTTGTTATATAGATATTTAAATTGATGCATCCTTTGTATCATATAAAATCATTTTTTATAATTTTAAATACATTCATATTTTTTTTTCTCAAACATATAGATGAATGTGTTTAATTATATATACATTATAAATATACACAGTGCACACATATACCTGTATATTATTCCCAAACAAACTTATTTTGGATGTGATTAAATGCAATTAATTTGCCCAGCACTTATGATATACACTCACCGGCTACGTTATTAGGGGTACTGGGTGGCATATTCAACATGGTACTGGAAAATTCCTGAGATTTTGGTCCATAATGACAGCATCATGCAGTTGCTGCAGATTTGCCGGCTGCACATCCATGATGCGAGTCTCCCATTCCACCACACCTCAAATGTGCTCTGTTGGGTTGAGATCTGGTGACTGTGGAGACCATTTGAGTACAGTGAACTCATTGTCATGTTCAAGAAACCAGTCTGAGATGATTCGCACTTTATTACATTATCCTACTGAAAGTAGCCATCAGAAGATGGGTACACTGTAGCCGTAAAGGGATGGACATGGTCAGAAACAATACTCAGGTTGGCTGTGGCGTTGACATGATGCTCAATTGGTACTAATGGGCCCAAAATGTGCAAAGAAATGATCTCCCTCATCATTACACCACCACCACCAGCCTGAACCATTGATACAAGGCAGGATGGATCCCTGCTTTCATGTTGTTGACGCCAAATTCTGACCCTACCATCTAAATGTCACAGCAGAAATCGTGACCCATCAGACCAGGCAATGTTTGTCTAATCTTCTATTGTCCAATTTTGGTGAGTCTGTGCGATTTGTAGCCTCAGTTTCCTGTCCTTAGATGACAGGAGTAGCACCCGGTGTGGTCTTCTGCTGCTGTAGCCCATCCACCTCAAGGTTCGACATGTTGTGTGTTCAGAGATGCTCTTCTGCATACCTCAGTTGTAACGAGTGGTTATTTGAGTGATTGTTGCCATTCCAACAGCTCAAACCAGTCTTACCATTCTCCTTTGACCTCTTGCATCAACAAGGCATTTGCGCCCACAGAACTGCCGCTCACTGGATATATTTTTTATCTTTTTTGGACCATTCTTTGTGAACCCTAGAGACGGTTGTGCATGAAAATCCCAGTAGATCAGCAGTTTCTGAAATACTCAGACCATGCCACAATCAAGGTCACTTAAATCACCTTTTTCCCCCATTCTGATAACGTTGTTATTCATTACTTTGGATGCTAATAAAGGCACAGTTATAGTTTATTTATCACAATTGTAATACTACATTATTGAAGTGAGCAGGCCTTAAATCATAATCTCTAAAAAAAAAAAATTAATCATTAGACACAGCATGGATGTTTACACTGAAAGCAGTGTTATTATTTATATATTATTAATGAGGAAGAGTGAGATGCGCAGACAGGTCAAGGTTGGCGCCACCCTTGCTTCCTGCTACATGACCTTCTCTTTCCTTTCTCATTCACATCCCATCATCCACCATGAGGTGTAAGATTTCATCACACCCAGTTCAGAAATTCACACACGTTCACATTCACGTTTTTCTTGTGCCTTCAAAAAGGATGTGGGTAGATCTGGCATTGACCTCTTCCTTACATTCCGGCGTTCACTTCCATAAACACACCTATATAAAGACATCAGTTCGCCTGTGATCTCAAATAATGCAGAAAGTGTTGCTTTATAACCGATTGTAATGTGTTTTTTTCTCTCTCTCACTCTCTCCTTGTTCCTCCTGTTTCATCCCTTCCCTTCCTCCTCTTGATAAATGTGATGCAGGTAGCAGATCATGTCCCGTATCAGATTACACAGCAGAGGCTGTTCACTAATAGCACTTGGAGATTACATTGGAGAGAGCGCTCGGTGATATTAAAATCTGATTTACTAATAGAATTGAGTGTCTGGGTAATAAAACGTTATGTGGAGTGACATATGAAGAGCTGTTTCAATAGAAACAATTATCAACAGGGCAGATTCAATCAGAGTTTGTGCTTATTTTGAGGGAGAAAATGCAGAATCGTAAAATGAGGTGTAATTCACTACTGTTTATTAAGGATTAACTTCAAGTTGGATGAACTGAAAGGTAAACATGATATAAGAATTTCTGACATTATAGTGTTATTCTTATATCATAATATCTTGTTCTTATTTATGTTGTTAGATGTTATTCATATAGGTTGAAATATTCTCTCACTGGGCACTTTATTAGGTCCACTCATTCACCTGCAATGTAAATATCTAATCAACCAATCAAATGGCAGAAACTCAACGCCTTCAGTCATATAGAAATAGTCAAGAAGTTCTTCTGATGGTCAAACATAGTATCAGAATGGGGGAAAAGGTGATTGTATTGGCTGTGAATGTGGCATACTAGCCAGTTCCAAACATGCTGGCTTGAGTGATTCAGAATTTGCTGATTTGCTGTTATTATCATGCACAACCATATTCAGGATTTACAGAAAATGGTCAGATAAAAAGTTTGTGGATGAAAATGCCTTGTTAATAATGCCAAATGTCAGCGGAGAAGGTCAGACTATGTCAGCTGATAAAAAGACAGCAGCAGCTTAAAGACCACTCATTCATCAAGCAAGGTCTGCAGAGAGGATTAACTGAGCACACAACACGTCAAACCTTGAAGCAGATGAGCTACAGCAGCAGAAGAAGAGGAAACTGCTGGTGACACTTATATTAGGAAAATGCTACAATCCACATAAGCTCTGCAAAACTGTACAATAGGAGACTGGAAAAAGCTTGCCTGTTTGATGAGCTTGCCTGTTTGATGAGTCTCTGCATTCAAATTGTAGGGTCAGAATGTGCCATAAATAACATAAATGCATAGATCCATCATGTCTTGTATCGGATTTTCAGATTCCTAGTGGACTAATGTAGTGTGGAATATTTTTGGCACACTTTGGTCTCCTTAGTTCCAATCAAAGCAAAGAATTAAACTGTAGGTCAAATAGGTGATTGGCTTCATAAATTCTGGTTGAAAGTCCTGATATCAATTATTAAATTTAGTGGATTAAATGTATGTATGTGTATTTTAACACAGTACTCTGTGAAAGTTTTAGGACTAAGAAAAGTATGTTCAATCAAAATGTTTGGTCTGAACATTAAGATATCCTTAAGGCTGTCCTAACTGCCTGTCAAAATATGTAATTGCATACATCCGTGCACCCTGCTTGTGCAGAAAGGATTACGTTACTTGGCATGTTCACAGACACAGTTCAGACAGAGAACTGCAGGCAAACATTCACAACCTACCTTCTTTTTAAATTAATATTGTAATTTAAATTGGAATTAATGGAGTTAAATTGGTATTGGAATTACTAACTGTATTCTCTGGTGATTGTTGTATCATGTTTTGTTGTGATGTTGTCTACTTCGTGTTCATGCATTCTGGAGGTATCAGTCTGGACGGTGATTTACAGGGTGGTTCGTAGGCTTAGATCTCCTATCCGCTTGTTAAGTCCGATGTCACGCGAAGCAGCTTCTGGGTCAAATCGCTCTTTAAATATGTATGGGGAGGCTCAACAAATGGTAATAACAAATGTTTATAAAGCGCTGTAATACTTCATGATTGCAATAAATATCAATTGCTAATATTAGATGGCCAGAAATTGATTTATTTTTAATAAATTATTAAAATATTGGTGTCTGCGATGCAGCAAGTCCAGAGAAAAAAAAAATCACTTTAATATGTAACATGACTAATAAATGGTCATAAACAAATCATACCTGTCAACCCTCCCGTTTTTCCCGGGATTCTCCCGTATTTTACAGTTCTATCCCGCTATCATATCGTAAAGGTATTTTCCCCTATTTCTCCCGTATTTTTCAGTCTTTCTCTGCAGGGTGTTAATAAACATTAAAGAGCCGATCCTCCCTATACGCAACCCATACCACCGAACCACCAAGGGCCGCCCCTTGCTCTTAAATGTGAGTCTGTTCTTTGCTTTCGTTTTTTTTTAGGCATGAAACACTTTGAAATAAATATAAAAAGGGCGGGATTCCCTTTTACTGTCGCTCCTCATATGCAATCCTCAAAACAGTCATAAAGCAGTGTGTGACTGACAGACGTGCTCCGTAGTGATAAACAGATGCTGTTTCCCAAACGGATTCTGTACTTTCTGCGAAAGTCTGGGTTTCGTGTGCGTGTTTGAACAGACATATACACATAATTAATAATAATAACATCTAAAGATGTCGATCTTGGTGTTTTTTTTTTTTAAACACAACTACTTTTGTCCTAAATAAGCATACAAAGTTAGGAAAGCAATCAAATGCTTTCATTAGAACGTTATTATAATGTATTTTAAAGTGACACCTCTGCTATTTAATGTAATCAAATAAAAATTCATAATAAATGAGATTCAATCGTTGCTCTTTAATCAGAATGTGTAAGTTATACAGTGAAGAAAAGGTTAATGAGATTAGATAATTCTATTTATTTATTAATGTTAATTATCTTAGTATTTTGGGGTGGTGGTGGTGGTGGGGGGGTATCCCTTATTTTCACATCCCAATGTTGACAGGTATGAAACAAATATTTTCTCAATTTAAATGAGTAGCTGCTTGGACCCATAAACAGTATTTCATACATCATGACTTAACAAGTGGATTGCATCTTTAAGGCAGATCAGAGGGCAAAATCAGTCTAAAGAAGTAGTCACTGAGTGCAGATACTATAGTACTGTTTGAAAGTTTGGATTCAGTTGGAAAGTTGGAGCTCTGATTGTCCTAGGGCTCAGATTTTTTTTGGCAATCTTTATTTCTTAATGCAGCTCTCTGTGCCCAAATTACATGGCAATGAGAATAAATTTCCCAGACCTCAAAAAGCATAAATGGGCATCTCACATGAATTCTGACAAGCACTTGAAATGGACGGGCTTTCTTTGTGCCGTTATCTTGTCCATTGATAGCTTCTACAGCTTTGTTGTTGGCTTTTCAGTGACTGAAGCTTTGAAAAAGGCAATTTTACTACGTGCTTTGTGCATGACTATCTAATAAGGAAGGACTGCACTGATGTACAGAGTCAAAAGAAGGAGAGGAAAACACACATTCACACACCCTTGAGAGATTTAATGGCGTGGCCGTGTACATGAAAGTCTTTTTTTAACAGATGACACAGTGTGCATGTTTAAAGTGCTGGATAGGTGAGACAGTGAATGAAAGAGAGCAGGGAAAACACATAATGGCATGACAGCAAAAAGGCAGATCGACACACTCTTGTGATATTTGCATCTGACAACTGGAAAAAAAGGAATATGCCATTTGCTTGGATGCGTCTGAGCTGTTTTGACTTATGTAGTACACTATGCGTGAATGTGTGTATGCGATATGTGAATAGGGGCGAAAGGGTAAGGGGAGAAAACTTTTTGTTGTGTGTAGTCTGATATCTACATTGTATTGTGTCTGATTTCTACAGTGTTATGCAGAGACTACTTTTTTGTAAATAAAACAAAATGGCGTCATGGTGGTGCAATGAGTAGCACGATCGCCTCAGAGCAAGAAGGTTGCTGGTACGAGCTTTGGCTGGGTCAGTTGGCATTTCTGTGTGGAGTTCTTGCGTGTTTGTCACGATCACCAGCGATCTCCACTGTCAGAGATCGCTGGTTCACACACACACTTCATGCCATGTTTAAGGACTACATTTCCAGCCATGCAGCACACACACACTCCTGTTCCATATCACGACTGATTGCACACACACACCACCGGAGGACTGTCTGAAACTGATTACACACACTACATAAGCAGCACATACACACTCAGTCATTGCTGAGTATTGTTCATCTGTTTAGTGACCTTACAACGCGTTTTCTTTGTTCATGTTTTTGCCGTGTTTTTGACCATAGCCTTGCTTTCTGTTATCCTTGCCTGCCGCCAGCCTTATTGACCTTCCGCCTGTTTTTGACCACGATTCTGATTACCTGTATGATTCTGTTTGCTCCTGATGACCACTGCTATACTGACTTCACATTAAAATCTGCACTTGGATCCTCGCCTCCGTTGTCATTGTCACTCCACCGTAACAGTGTTCTCCTCAAGAAAAAATATGTCTTACAAAATTGACAATTTGTGTTTTTTACAGTTCCTTTTACCAAATATATTTCTAAATGAATTCTAATTTCATATTACATACAATTAAAACATGGATTTCTGTAATGCTTGATGGCATCATGGCATCATGGACACGCAATAACCTTCTCTTGTTCAAATAAAATCACTCACTCACATCCTGTTCTCAGCACTACACTCTGCAAGTGATTAATGGTTTGCTTGTGCCATTTTGCAGTGATGGATTGAGCTGTAACTCAGCATCAGGTTAACCAGCTTCTTTTCTGACAGATGTGATGCACAGAAATCACGTTATGAGGAGATCTAGAGCTTCAGTAGTCCCTGAAATAGCAGGATTGAGGATTGTACATTTTTGAACGTGAACTGACCTCAGTAGAGACTCTTCAAGATGTCCTGAATGTAATACGAATATATCAGTGTTTATCGATAGTGAAATATTTTAGATAAGATTTTTTTTTATCAATATCCTCTGCGCTCTTATTCTGAAAGTGTGTTGACAAATACTTCAGTTCTATGCTATATGTTCACATTCTCATTCAAATAGCTTAAAGCATTTATAATGGTGTTATGGCCCACCACAATCTAGTTTTCCCCCACCACTGTCTCACTTTGTGCTTTAATCAGTGTCTCATTTCACATTTCTCAGTTTTCAGTGGCTCATTTCATAGTTGATGCTATGAACTCAATCCACATTTCAGATTTTAAGTGCAAGATGCAGTATAAACACTTTTTGTGCATCTGTCTCAGAGCAAAAATGCTGCATTCTATTGCACCTCTGCAAATAACATCAAAATGCCTATATGGTATTTAAAACATGATGCCCATTAAAAACAAACAAACTGTCAGTTACTTTAGGTCTAAAGTGAAACAGTTGAGCTAAAAATGTTTAAAGGGGACCTATGATGAAAATCAACTTTTTTAAGCTGTTTGGACAGAAGTGTGTGTTGGTATAGTGTGTCCACAGTCATATTGGGGTGATAGAAGCAATAAGTCTCTTTTTTAATTTCCTGACCTTAAAATAGGATCTAAATCCCTGCAATTCTGAGACCAACGGCAACGTGACGTAGGAGTGCGAAATTCATTGATAGCCACGTATTAACATGTCTTCATATAACGCATATAATCTCATCCACAAGTAACTGGAATTGAAAGATCTGTTCAGCTCTCTGTGATCATCTGCACCTCAAGAATGAAATTTACAAATTTAAGATGTTTTAAAAACTGCATGAAGACAGTAATATCACTACATAATTCATCACCACAGCCGCATAGTGTCAGTACAATTTTAAACTTGTAGACAATTGTGCCATGAAAATATCCCTCACACCATTACATGTTTTTCCAATCTTCTATTGTCCAATTTTGGTGATCCAGTGCAAATTGTAGCCTTAGTTTCCTGTTCTTTGCTGACAGGAGTGGTACCTGGTGTGGTCCATCCAGCCTACGGTTCAATGTGTTGTGCATTCAGAGATGCTCTTCTGCATACCTCAGTTGTAACGAGTGGTTATTTGAGT
>CAIGQQ010036980.1:1504604-1546704 GCA_903798035.1 Danio albolineatus | reverse complement strand
ATAATATAATATAATATAATATAATATAATATAATATAATATAATATGATATAAAATAACATAAAACAATATAATATAAAATAACATAAAACAATGTAAAGTAATATAATATAATACGATACGATACGATACGATACGATACGATACGATACGTTACGATACAATACAATACAATACAATACAATACGATATAATATAATATAATATAATATAATATAATATAATATAAAATAATACAATTTAATATAATATAAATAGGGACTAAGCCGAAAAGAAAATGAATGAATAATAGAATAGAATAGAATAGAATAGAATAGAATAGAATAGAATAGAATAGAATAGAATAGAATATATCTGATCAATATATTTGATGCTATCTTTATGAATAAACGGCATATTTGATGTTTAAAATCTCTCACAAGTGCAGTAATATTTGCAGTTTTTCCATTCATGATAAAACATTTTTAAAAGTACAGATACATCACATACCTCCAAATTTGTCTGATATTTTTACACGTGAGTCTTTCAGCTGTCCTACATTCAGCTTTTACTCAAGCACATCTCAGAGCATTGTGGGAAGTGCAGTCACAAAGGGCCAGCACTTCCGCCTCCTAGTCACAAGGGGGCTCCGTCTCATTACAAATGATAGACCCGAGGGCAGATTTACATTTGTCACATCTAAATGTTTACTATATTCTTTTTTAATAGTGAGGTCATTGCGATGTCCTCCTCTCACCCTTTGCCTTTAGTGTCCAGTGACTGCAGTCTGTTTTACTGATTGTTGTATTTTGAGTGTCAGATCCCTCCAGCTTCAGTCTGGCCTACAGCCTGTGCACATTGCTGTTACTTCTCATTATAAAAACCTGCTTCAGTAAAAGCTCTGCTGAGGATCAGTGAGTAGTAAAAGTTCTTTTTCGAGTTCAATTACTCCTTCAGTGACTTTCATGGGCTTGCATAACTGCATGCATGATGAAGCTGCTCATTTACTACGGTGTTTTCACTGTGGAGTGTTTAAAGGGGTATTGAACTGAGAATTTTTATTTCTTTTGACACAGTAATATAAAGACATGCTGTGAGATTTAGTACTCAAAGCTTTCTTGTTAGTCTAAAAAACAGCTTATATTTGAAGTCTGCAGAAAAGACATGCTAAGTAATAAGACACTATATTATGTAATAATGTTGTTTAACCCCACCTTCACAGAAGAATATCAAATATAGAATAATATGCCAGTGCCTGTTTAGCTCCGCCCACCTGCTCGTATACGCAGTTGAAAATCATCAAGAGAGAAAAACACATAAAGCAATTGTTAAAAATCCCCAGAAGACAACAAGATGCTGTGAGTTATTTAACTGCCCTCTTTTTAATTCAAACAGTAAGAGAGTATTGAAGAAAAGTAGTCTTGTCGTCTCGTCACATTAATAGTAATCTCAAGTGTCATTCATTACGACCACTTTTCGTGAAGTCACCTGTGATCGGACTCCTGTTATATGATGATCCATAGTTCACGTAATTCAGGCATGACACGAGACATGACTATTTTGTATCAGAACAGATGCATGTGCTTTATTTTCATTCATTCATTCATTTTAATTTCCCTTTATTAATCCGGGGTCGCCACAGCGGAATGAACCGCCAACTTATCCAGCATTTGTTTTACGCAGCGGATGCCCTTCCAGCTGCAACTCATCTCTACGAAACATCCATACACACTCATTCACACTCATACACTACGGACAATTTAGCCTACCCAATTCACCTATACCACGTTATTGGACTTGTGGGGGAAACCGGAGCACCCGGAGGAAACCCACGCAACCACGGGGAGAACATGCAAACTCCACACAGAAATGCCAACTGACCCAGCCGAGGCTCGAACCAGCGACCTTCTTGCTGTGAGGCGAACGTGCTACTCACTACGCCACTGTGGCGCCCTGCGTTATTTTCAAATAAAATAAAATAGTTTTAATTGAATTCATTTGATTGCTTTGTTCCTGGAATATATCTTCACTAGATACTTTATTTAGTAAAGTAACTAAACTCTGGATCTGTGTGCACAACATATGGGTGGGGCTTGAGTTCTGTCTTGACGTCCAGTTGGCAATTCCGTGTGGAGTTTGCATGTTCTGCTCATTCTGGTTTCCCCCACAGTCCAAACACATGCACTATACAGTAGGTGAATTGAATAAGCTAAATTGGCCATTGTGTGTGAATGTGAGAGTGTATGGGTGTTTCACAGTACTGGGTTGCAGCTGGAAGGGCATCCGCTGTGTAAAACAAATGATGGATAAGTTGGTGCTTTATTCCGCTGTGGCTACCCCTGATGAATAAAGGGACTAATCTGAAGGAAAATGAATGAATGAATGAATGAATGAATGAATGAATGAATGAATGATTGAACGAAAACTTTGAGAGAAAGGTAAAACCTTTTTTTTGTCTCACAGGAAAAAAAGCAATTTTTTTCAGAGGCTGCTCTGTCATAGCACAGATTGTGCATTGATCTTTTTCTTTCTAGGTGTTTGAACTTGTTCGAACTAGTTTAAAATCATTGTACGCATCGCTCTGCAATTTAATGAGCGTAGAATTATTTGTAAGCATTTTTTTTTCAAACCGTTTCTAAAAGTTCACAAGTAGCTGACTTTCATAAAATTCCAGTACAGTCAATAAGGATGCAGGATGACTTGGAATTAAATAAAATCAAATCATTTATTTGATATTATTTCTATAACTATTTATTACTGTATGTTTAAACCTAGGAGTTTTTTTATGCTATCTTATTTTCTGATTGGGCTTCATGGTGGTACAGTGGGTAACATGATGCAAGAAGGTCGCTGGTTCGAGCCTCGGCTAAGTCAGTTGGCATTTCTGTGTGGAGTTTGTATGTTCTCCCCGTGCTCGCGTGGGTTTCCTCCAGGTGCTCCGGTTTCCCCCACAAGTCTAAAGACATGTGGTATAGATGAATTGGGTAAGCTAAATTATCCGTAGTGTATTTGTTTGAATGAGAGTGTATGGATATTGCGTAAAACATATATAACACTAATTCAGCATCCGATTCGTAAAATATATGCTGGATAAGTTGGCGGTTCATTCCGCTGTGGCGACCCCAGATTAATAAAGTGACTGAGCCGAAAAGAAAATGAATGAATATCCTGTGAATTCTTTTGTAATTTTGGAGGACATCAATGAGCTCAACTTTTACATTTATATTTGACACCATCTGACACTTAAAGTTGATCTTTAATACATTTATTTAATAATAGTTTTATAATGTAAATATTTGTGGTTTGTATCAGATAACAATAACTTTATACACATTTTATGCTGTACATTACAAATTGATGCCTAAATTCACTCAGTTTATTTGGAACATAATTTTATATATTTTTATATAGATATTATATAAACAAAGACTGTATAGATTATTTTAGAAATGTAAAAACAACAAAATAGCAGAAATGAATGAATAATTCCTGTGAAATATTGTAATTTTGTTCTAATAGTTTAAATTAGTTTTTATTTTTAATTCAATAAACTAATATGAATTTTAGATTTTAATCTTTTAAATATGGCCTGGCATGTCTGTCGATTCTGAATCTATTTAGGCTTTTCTCCATCAATCTGGATCTCAGTGCCGCCATTATCGCAGCCCTCTTGCCTTCCTACTGTCCTGGCATTAGCAGCCACATATGAGAGGTTCTCCAGTGTCAGCTGTCTCTGATACCCAGTGCTTGTACCTCCCATTGGGTGTTTTGACTTGGTGTTCCACTTCCTGTTGTTCTTCCTCCCCATCCTGTCTCCTCCACAACACGTCTCTTTGCCTAATCATGTCTCCACACGGTCCCAGCAGACGTCTGTCACTCCTCATCCTCTCACTAACAAAACACTGTTCCCAGATCAGTTTAGCCTCTCAGGCAAGTCAAGTCTCATTGTTTAAAGCAGTGTGATGGTAGTAAATCGTAAAAACAACAACATCGGTGATACATCTGGCCTGAGAACATGGTCTTCTTTTTAATAAAAGAACAAATAGCAGTGATTAACTGTGAAATATGCTAATTTTCAATATAATTAGTTCGTGTTCAAGTCAAGAGCAGATGGGAAAATAGATCTGCACCAATCCTAGTCTATGCTTCCAACTAAATTTCTGGTATTTGTTAGAAAATGGCTAACAATAGACATAATATAAATACAGGCTCATTGGGAAAATGTGCCCAGGACTACATTTTTGAGAACCTAGATATATATGCTCGTGGGTACATACAGTATGGCTGCATTTTATGTGTAAATCAAACACTACATGGCAATACCACTGACTGCTTACCTTCGTTTGCATGGCTTTTCCAGCATGGCTGCTTGGTAGCTCGCCGTGAATGATGGTGTGGACCAGGGTTCCAATCTGGTGATGGATGGTTCCAAAAATCATGTAAAACAAACCACAAAAAATTGTGAGGTCATGATAGAAGCACACAGCTGCTATGGATTTTCTCATCTAGTTTGCTTTTGAAAATATTGTCAGTTAGGTTTATTGAAGGGTAGGGCTGTGCAATTAATCGTGTTTAAGCACATGCAATTTCTAAATTACATAAGGTTGCAATTTTAGCTATCAATTTATTTAGATTTTTATTCAGAATACGTTCTTCTGCGCAAGATTTTAATATGTTAACCAATCAGAGCTGACGCAGCACACCAGTTTTTATTTATTGTTATGACTGGAACTTAGGTTAGTTAATCTTTATTTTTAATATAAATTTTTAAGACAATTTATTACAGTTTTGTTTATCAAGCAGTAAGTACTACTGTGTACAGGATGTTTTTAACTAGAGTTGAGGTTAGTTAATCTTCATTTATTTTATGTTGTCTGTTTTAAAGACAGTTTTACTACAGTTTTATTTATTAAACTTAATACTAGGTTATTTCATTGTGCAATGTTTTGTGATGCACTTCTTGTGCACTGAATACATTTAGAATGCATATATGTAGCTCGTTTGAAAAAGCAAAAACTGTTGCCAAAATCGCAAATAAAATCGCAAGCGCAATATTCGTTCCAAAAATCGCAAATTATTATTTTGTCCATATTGCACAGCTCTATTGAAGGGGTGGGTGAGTCAGTTGATATCAAGTTGATACACAACAACAAGCCGACTAGCAGAAATGTATACAGTGTCCTCTAGTGGATTTACGAGAATTAATCCGTATGAGAAATCATACCCCAGCAATGTATTTGAAATATTCAAAAATGTACATGGCGCCCTTTAGTGATTTTGTGAAAACAAAGGTACATAAAGGTACATCCAGGGTACATATTTGTCGGTTCTCAGAAATGTAGTCCTGGCCACATATTTCCTGGGTAGCATAATATAAAAGCCATAGTGTGGTATTTGCTCTTCTATGCTTATGGTGTGTTTCCACTACAGCATCATACTTGTGCTCAGTGCTGTTTTGGAGCATGTAAAATGTTCTTACATGTTCTTATCGACCGCTCTCAATGCTTTCTCTGTGCCGCGTTCAATCCCATAATGCACTGCGTGACCGCTTACTTTGAACTTCCATACAGTATGAATGAACTGAAAACGCTTGCCATGCTGTGCTCCCAACATGCCAGTGAACACCATTAGACACACACATAGTTTTTTTTTTTTTTAAATAATCTCTGTGTTCACACAAACCTAGTCAGTTACAGTATGTCACAAAAGTGAGTACACCCCTCACATTTCTGCAAATATTTATTTAAATCTTTTCATAGGACAACACTGCAGAAATGACTCTTTGACATAATGAAAAGGAGTCAGTGTAAAGTTAGTTTAGCAATGTAAATTTAGTGTCCCCTCAAAATAACTAAAGATACAGCCAATAATAGCTGAACCCCTGGCAACAAAAGTGAGTACACCCCTAAGTGAAAATGTACAAATTGAGCACAATTAGTCATTTTCCTTCCCCTGTGGCATGTGACTCATTAGTTTTACACTGTCTCAGGTGTTTCCAGATGGCAGGTGAGTTAAATTTGGTATAAAAGCTTTGAGCTTTCTCTCAACCTGGCCACTGAAAGTTCAACATGGCATCTCATGACAAACAACTCTCAAAAGACCTGAAAAAACAAATTGTTACTTTGCATAAAGATAGCCTAGGCTATAAGAAGATAGCCAACACTCTGAAACTGTGCTGCAGCCAAGGCCATTCAATGCTTTAAGAGGACAGGTTCTTCTCAGAACAGGCCTCGCCATGGTCAGCCAAGGAAGCTGTGTGCACGTTCTGAGCGTCACATCCAAAGATTGTCTTTGAAAAACAGACAGATGGGTGCTTCCAGCATTGCTTCAGGTATTGAAGGGATGGAAGGTCAGCCTGTCAGTGCTCAGACCGTACGCCGCACACTGCTCCAAATTGGTCTGCATGGTTGTCCTCGAAGGAAGCCTCTTCTAAAGACGATGCACAAGAAAGCTCGCAAACAATTTGCCGCAGACATTGAAACTAAGGACCAGGATTACTGGTACCATGTCCTGTGGTCTGATGAGACCAAGATAAACCTATTTGGTTCAGATAGTGTCAAGCGTGTGTGGTGGCAACCAGGTGAGGAGTACAAACACAAGTGTGTCTTGTCTATCATTAAACATGGTGGTGGGAGTGTCATCATGTGGGGCTGCATGAGTGCTGCTGGCATTGGGAAGCTACAATTCAATGAGGGAAACATGAGTTCTGACAAGTACTGTGAGATACTAAAGCAGAGCATGATCCCCTTCTTCTGGAAACAGGGTCATAAAGCAGTGTTTCAGCATGATAATGACCCCAAATACACCTCACTGGCTTGCTAAAGGGGCTCAGGGTAAAGGTGATGGACTGGTCAAGCATGTCTCCAGGCCTAAACCCTTTAAAACACCTCTGGGGCATCCTGAAAAGGAAGGTGGAGGAGCACAAGGTGTCAAATGTCCACCACCTTGGTGATGTTGTGATGGAGGAGTGAAAGAGGATTCCAGTTGCAACCTGTGAAGCTCTGGCCAACCCCGTGTCCAAGAGAACTAAAGCCATGCTGGAAAATGATGGTGGCCACACAAAATATTAACTTTTCAATTTTTTTCTAAGGAGTATACTCACTTTTGTTGCCAAGGGTTCAGCTATTATTGGCTGTATTTTTAGTTATTTTGTGGGGACACTAAATTTACACTGCTAAACAAACTTTATACTGACTCCTTTTCATTATGTCAAAGAGTCATTTCTGCAGTGTTGTCCTATGAAAAGATATAAATAAATATTTGCAGAAATGTGAGGGGTGTACTCACTTTTGTGACATACTGCATGTCTTTAATAATCAATCATTTGGGGTAAAAATATGAGGTGTAATTTTATATTGGATCCGAGCGTTGGGTCTAAACATGCTGCTGTCTATTTTTTTTTATCTTTTTCTTATATTGATTAACAAAGGTTAAGAGTAACAACAATTGAAACCCTCTGACTCATAATCAAATACGATGCATGATGCAAAGGAAAATTCACAGCTCTAGGAAGGATGTAATGTACTGATGCAGTATTCACATCACATTCACTTAATTAATGGTTTACAAGAATAATCCCCAAAATGAACATTTTGCCAGAATTTTGAGAACTCAATTAAGTCTAGACAAAAAAAGAAGACAAGAGAAATGTCATTCAGAGTTTTTTCCTCTTATCGAATCTGCAAACTGAAGTCTTGTTTAATATCCATTCACATCTTCTCTGGGCCTTGAGGGATGGTTTGTGTCTTAAAAATTCTTTTAGGAGAGGCTTTTGGGATGACCATTTTACTGTCACTTTTACTCCCCTAATTTTTAGAAAGCCTTTGAGCTATGTGTTGTGAGCTGAATAGTGGCTGTATGTCTAACCTAGAAAACAGAAGAATATGATGCAAATCCCTTTCTCTTCATAATAGCCTCTGTTCTGATTTGGTTAAAGGCTGCGTTATTTTGTTTGCTTAGATAAGTGTATGTCTTGCTTTAGAACTGTTATATAATATGATTGTTATGAGGGATTCATTAAAACAAATTATCTTATGACTTGATTTCTCTCAAAACTTTATGTTTTGTTGGATACATGTGGAAAATTCTTGGACGGTTTCATGTGATTAACACCTTCTGACATTCAAGCTTGCATGATTGTATGCCCAGCTGAACAGCAAAATCGGCACACATACAGAGACACAAAATGACAAAATGAGTGCTCGACCCGAGAAAACTCAAGCACAACATACAGGACAAGACAGAACTAGTGTCTGGACTCTGCGACCAAAATAAGAATTTACAAGACTGGAGGGGCAGAACCCTGACAATGTAAGCACACCCTTTCAAAGTACTAATAATTAGGACTGATTTCTGGTATTGCCTGGGTTTGTTATGGAAATTACTGCCAGTGGCTTTTCTGGTATTTATTATTCCTTTTGTTGTTCTTGTTGTTGTTAAATGTAGTATTTCCTATACAATTAGTTGTTTCAAGCTACATAAAATGTCCAGCGCCTAGACTGCAGCTCTGCACAAAAAGTTTAGCCAGAGGGGAAATTGTCGTGCCCAACTGAGCCTTGTTTCTTTTTAGTTTTTTTTCCTTTACTTTCGTCTTCTGGTGAAGTTTTGTCCCTCGCCACTGTCGCCACTGGCTTGCTTGATTTGGGATTTGTGGAGCTTTGCATCGATGGATTTGCTCTTCAGTGTTTGGAATTTCAGCAGTGAAAAACCACACTGAACTGAACTAAACAAAACTTCAACTCTGAAAACTGGACTGGCACAGTCTCAGTTTACTAGAACTTCTATG
This sequence comes from Danio albolineatus, assembly GCA_903798035.1. Lineage (NCBI taxonomy): Eukaryota > Metazoa > Chordata > Actinopteri > Cypriniformes > Danionidae > Danio > Danio albolineatus. The sequence continues at coordinate 1,537,940 of CAIGQQ010036980.1, read as the reverse complement.
TTAAGTTGCTTTGACACAATCTACATTGTAAAAGCGCTACAAAAATAAACATGACATGAATTGAATTGACATGCGGTACAGGTGAATTGGGTAAGCTAAATTGTCCGTAGTGTATGTGTGTGAATGAGAAGGTATGGATGTGTTTCCTAGAGATGGGTTGTGGCTGGAAGGGCATCCGCTGCGTAAAACAAATGCTGGATAAGTTGGCGGTTCATTCCGCTGTGGCGACCCCGGATTAATAAAGGGACTAAGCCGAAAAGAAAATGAATGAATGAATGAATGAATTGAATTGAGTTTTTTAAACCTTGTTAATAGTATTTCTTTAAAACATACTACTCTTGTGTGGACAGACTGAGCCCTTAAGAATTTTACTGACAGCCATAAACTCAAGCTTTCTCTCTCAAAAAAAATGATTCCAAGACCAGAGCTTTTACTTCAGCAAAACAGTCTGAGTGAACGCAGACATTGTAATCAATATATAATATCGATAAATAATATTTACATTGAAAAGAAAATAATTGTTCAATAATCTAAATTTAGTTTTCGATTAATCAAGATTTTGATTTTAGGTCATATCACCCAGCCCTAGTGGACATACTGTGTCTGAATTCAATTTAAACTACACAGAACATATTGTTTTAACAGCTTTGAAGTAAGTTCATATTCCAGTGTAGTACCTGCTCAGAAAGAACACGATTTTGAAGGCACTATCTGTTTGTTTCCTTCATGTCTTCATTCTCTGTTGACACATCTCTGTCTTCATCCCATCCCCTGCTCTATTTCCCTCTCCATTTGTACCATAAAGCTTGATTTTTTTCCCTGCTACGCTCCCTCTCCTACCCCTATTTACTCTTCCCCTCATGAGTCTCTCTCTCTCTCCGTCTCTGTCTCTGGTTTTCATGTGGGTCTCAGTGCGCAGAGTTGTGCTCCTCTGTCTGCTAAACAGAGCTGGCATCGATGACTTTAATTTATTCTCTAGCTTACTGTCATCCATCAGGGATTTAGAGACTCTGTCTCTCTTTTTCTTTCCACCCTCCCTTTCTCTCCTCGCTGCGGGGGGCTCGCAGATCCAAACCCGGCTCTGATATGATTCTTGCGAGATGAACCTCACCTCTTCGAAGATCCAGTTACAGAATGGGATCTACTTTAGCACATACATGTATCAGGTAGGTTTGGGGCGGCGACATGTCCTGCCATTGGCTGACTGCTTAAATATGCGCAAGGTGCTTCAGAACGGTGCGTCAGCGGTTCGAGGTGTTTCTAGTTAAAGCCTTTTGCCTACATGGGAGATCTTGTGTGCAGTCATTGCTAAACGAACTCGCAGAAGGGAACGCAGACTAAGTGGCTGTTTGACTTGCTTACAGTGCAGGTTAGGGGCGCATTAATTAACTCAGAGCAGGGAAACAGGCCACTGTCAGTGGCGTATTTAAACTTTAGTGTGTGTGTGGGGCTTATTTGCATTGGCATTAGCAGTAGGATATTTGTTGTGTTTGTATTGTATTTCAGAGGCATTACACAATGTACATTTAGTTCAGAAGATGTATGTAGTTGTATTACATACTCAGCTGGGAATAGTTAATTCCCTAAATGTTTTTTCTTTTATGTTGTGCTTCAAAGAGCATGAACATTTTCTGAAAGTCCTAAAGCAATATGCAGTTTGTCTGTCTGTGTGTCTGTCTGTCCGTCTATCTGTCTATAATTTTGTTTAACTTGAGGTCATATATGAATATATAAAAGGTGAAGTGTCCATTTTATAATTTGTTTTAGTTGTGTTCCACTTTCACTTTCTACACACACTGTCACCGTCACACTGCCAGATCCACTTTTAGGCCCAGTACAGTGGCATACCGTATTTCAGCATCCAGCATGTGTGTTATTGCCAATTAAAGACAAGCTGTTGTCTTTGGTGCTGTGCTGCTGAGTGATATCTGTCTATATGTGTGTGTTGTGTTGAAATAATCCAGCAGTTTCAAGAAAATTTGCAGTTAGTCTTTTTTGTTCTTGCATCTTTAGTCTTAAAGGGTCGTCGCTTTTGCCTTCATCTGGATAACCTGCCGTAGGAGGGTTTCAATCCCTTTAGAATAGCTTACACCATCTTAAAAAGTGAAAATGGGAAAGTTTGGCTGTCAGTTAAGTAATCAGTTTTCATTTTTAATATATCTACTTTTACTTTTTTACAGTGTGCTTTAGAATATACTATAAATCATGAAATATGATTAAATACGCCCTTTTATTCCTGTTAGGATAACCAAATAAAATAGGAAAACAGTGGCTTTGAAACTTAGGATAATGTTGGTTGTCTAAATTTGATCTCCTCCATTTGTATATAATAGTATAAGGGGTTGTGTGGATTACTTTGATGCTGTCTAAATATTAATTGGTAAAAATGCAGAAAAGACACAATATGTGAACGGCCTGCTGCTAAAATTAATCCAATATGTGTGGGTATTAGCCTCGGTATAAGCTCGGAACTTTAAACTAGCACACAGTTGGCATAACTTTGTTTAGTTGTAGAAGTTTTGTTTACGATTAATTAACCGTAATGAATTAAAGCGTGATTAATAGAGAAATCGGCTAATCATTGCATCTCTATTAACAATATCAGTGGATTGTACAAAAAGCCTTTTCTACAAACATATCCTTACGTTTTTGCCAAAGACTGGTTTCACGCACTGTGCAGCCTTCAACTGTAGCTTGTGTTTTATTGAAAAGGCCTGCATCACTTCGTAATTATAGTGGCCGTTTTTCAACTGAGCTAAATTTATTTTTGCTGTATTGGTCACACTAGTTGGAGGGCCGGAACTGTTTAATGTATGGTGACTTTCCCTCGTGGTTTGATTATGGATATGCCTGTGCAGCTATATTCACAATAGCTTGACCGTAAACCTCAGTGCTGTATTTTAATCTGTACACACAGACGCAGTATCCTTTTACAAAACAGCGCATACCGCAGTGAACTTCTTGATCTTTTGAGCTCTTTCTGTCATCTTGATCCCTAGAGAGAGAGAGAGAGAGAGAGAGAGAGATTTGGAGGGATTCCAATCCAGGTTTCTTAAGACAGAAACGTTGATTTTGTAGTTTAATAATGAAGACTACTTGAATGAAGCTATTTTGGGTTGAGGAACCGCAAAGAACAAGAGAAGGTGCGATAGAAGAGGTGAGCTGATGGGATGTTGCTTCTGTCTTTTGTGTTCCCCGGTGGATCTAATGACGGATATTCTCTTTATATCTCACCAAAGGCACTTTTAAGCTTGTCAAAAACAGAACGTCTGTGATGCATGAAAGAGCAAAACTCCAGACGACTCTGGAAGAACTGATGGTGTGGATGTGACTGATTCTTTGGTCATTTTATGTCACCTGAAAGTTTCTCCTTCAGAGTTGGACTCTAAATTGTACTTTTGTTAAGTCCTTAATAAATCATTTTAAATAATGAGGTTGTGGTAGAAATAATCCATATACATTGTGAAAAATGAATGAGAGGTGCGTTTGGCCTGGTGCTTAATTTTTATCCATCAAGTTAGTGTTTCACTTGGTATTTTGGTTCCTCCAAAGGATTTTCTTTTTGTATTCCCATCTTAAGATTTAGGCCCAATCCCAATTCTACCCCTTACCCCTACCCCTCGTTTTGTGCGTTCACGTCAAGGGGTAGTGGTGTCCCAATTCTCTTTAGCTTGTAGGCGTAGGGTTAAGGACAAGGGTATACATCCCTTCGAACGAAGATTTTTCAGGACCACACTTAAAACGGAGGGGTAAGAAAATTTCCCAGAATGCACCTGCCACAGCGGCAGAATAGCTGAACCTGGAAGTAAGGAGATCCACAAATTCGTTTTTTTTGTCACTATTACGAATTTTTACGACAAACAAACTTATGTTTTAATACATTCATAACCACATTCGTGTTTTACTGTCATGCTTTTAAAAAAAGACACAAAAAAAACCCGCTAAATTTCACGATCTATAATCCATAATCATAACTCATGTACAGCAGTCTCACAACATTCTGACACACGATGACACTCGAATACCCTGTCAGTGATGTCTAGTGGCTGGGAATGAGCTTTTTACAGTGTCTACTACAGTGGTTCTCAAACTTTTTTCACCAAGTACCACCTCAGAAAAAAACTGTCTCTCCAAGTACCACCATAATGACCGGTATTGAAATACAGTAGCGTAGTAGGCCTAATTAAGCAGCGACAGCACAGCACAGTTAAAAAAAAGACAAATCAATTCCTTTTATTAAGAATATGTATTATTGTCAGCCACTTTACACATTATAAATAGTTTGAACATTAACTGTGCTTGCAGAGTAAAAAAATAACTTTACCATTTAAATTAAAATGTGCTTTTAAAAGTGATTTAAAAATGGCACTGTTCTTAAATAATAAAAAGAAAACTGCTGTACTTGTAAAGTATTAATGTATAGTAGCCTATTCATCAAAACCTGCAAATGTTGCTTGGACCTGATGAATATAGGTTATATGTCATATACGTATATACATACATTTTTCATACCTTTTGAGATATATATTGCATGTACATATAACATAACTTTGATATCTAAATGTTAACTTGTATTTTGATACGCTTCGGAATTACATATTTAAATTAGAAATTAGATCTGCTTACTGCTCATCATTTACAGTAGTCTGTGTGTGTCAGAAAAGCCACTCATTAAATGCATAAATTCCATAGTCTGTTGATATTCTTGATTCTGATTGGCTGGAGGGTGTGCAACGCTCAGGTAGTTCCAGTCAGTTTTGATCACAGTTCAAAATGAATGCGCTTCTCCCAAATGTTTATAGTTACCATAGCAACTCGCATGTGAAACCGATAAGGACTGTTACTGGCGGACGGGAGATCCGCAAAATTAGAAAAATACTCATCTGACTGAGAATGTCTTAATTGTCCACCCATGATCGGACTGATGAAATCGTATAATAACATTAGCATGTATAAACAGCACTGACACATGCTCTCTATCTCTCTGTCTTCCTGCGCGTCCTGCATTAACGCACGGCAAGCCCATGATTATCCCTCACATACATATACAGTGCTTGACAAATTCATACGTGCAGTATTCCCGAGTTAGTAACTGAAATCCCAACACAACGGGACTGGTCTGCTGAAGGGCTTCACTAGCGCTGTGTATCCCCTCCGCACAAATCTCCGCCAGCGCGCACCTCTTTTTCTTCCTCCGCGCCAAGCAGACTGATTTTTTTTAACGTTTGATGACGCGATGCACTAAAGTAAACATTCTAAGCACTCCGGTGTACTCGTACGCTTCAGGGAACAGCCAATACTCTCTGATCACGGTGTTATCTACGCGTCAAAGGGTTTAAAAAGTGTGTTCATTTTATTCTTTTATTTTTCAGAGATTCTTCCACGTACCACTGGAAGAAGTCCCGCGTACCACTAGTGGTACACGTACCACAGTTTGAGAACCACTGGTCTACTATAATGTAAATGTTATTTTCGTGTGTTTACATAGATGAGTATGGCCACGGAGTAAATACACAGTACAGCTCCGATCTTATTGCCACATTAGATCGTTATAATAACATAATATATGCCTTCAGTGATTTCCTGAAGATAAACACCAAAAAATAACACAACTGGAATAACTACAGCAGTCGTGATCATCTGATCTCATATGAAGCAAGAGATCGCGATGACATATGATGAAGTGTGCAGGTGTTGAAGTGCTGTCCCAATTCTTAGGGGGAAGTTTTGAAGCCCTTCCACTTAACCCTTGGTTGTAAGGGCCAAGAGAAAGGATAAGGGGAAGGGGTAGGGGTACAAAAATAGAATTGGGATTGGGCCTTACTCGATGAAATGCTCGTAACAATTTGCAAGAGTGAATACAATTAACATGTCAACAATGTTTACTTAATGTTTAACCTAACACTCCTTTACTTAATGTTTAACCTAACACTCATTTACTTAATGTTTAACCTAACACTACTTTCAATTAACCTATAAAGTTAATTAATTATCTTTCTTTTTGAGTTCAGAATTATTGAAATTAGTGAAAAATCTAATACATTTATCCAATAGGGTAAATCTTATTAGCTACATAATGCTAATGCTAGTTAATTAATGCTACTTTCTAATAAACTATAATCATTTTGATGACCTCTTTGACAGGTTCAATTAAACAGTTTATTTATCCAACAATAACAAATGCTAATTTATTTTATTCACAGTACTTTCATGTTTTTTTAAGCATTAAACCAGGGGTGTCCAAACTTGGTCCTTGAGGGCCGATGTCCTGGAGAGTTTAGCTCCAACTTGCTTCAACACACCTGCCAGGAAGTTTCTAGTATATCTAGAGCTTGATTAGCTGGTTCAGGTGTGTTTAATTAGGGTTGGAGCTAAACTCTCCAGGACACCGGCCCTCCAGGACGAGTTTGGACACCCCTGCATTAAACAGTATGTGTATTTAAAAGTATATAAAACCATCTGGACCATCTGGAAGTGAAAAATATTACACAGCAACTTTTTGACATAAAACCAAGCCTAAATTATTATTATTTTTAAAGTAAAGAAAAAGTACCTCACCACTTGAACTAGTGTAAATAATGAGTAAAGTCACATTTTTGGGAATGTATCCCAACTATCCCTTTAAGTAAAGTCAACTAATATTTGTTTATAGTGTAATTCTTGTCATGAGGAGGCGTTTAACTGGCATTTAGCAAATAAAAATAATATTTACTCATAAAATGATCTCAGACACTCTAGTTGTATCAGTTGTTTTGGAGAATGTGGTGTGTTTACGCTCCTGCTGAATGTTGAGTCGGTGAGTTTGGTCTTGTTCTCGGTGACCCTGAAGATGCTACTGGAGTTGAGCGATGAGAAGGACATCTGTCAACACCTTCACTGCATCTGTGTGATGAGAGATCTGTGTGTTTGTCTGTGTCTCCTTTCCTGCCTTCCTCCCTCTATTTGTTTCTCTGTCTCTCTGTATCTCTCACTCGCTACATTTTCACAGTACCGAGCCGATATTTTGACACACATCCAAATTCATCCAATCTGTTTACACTTGGTTGAGTCTTAGGTAGTGATACACAGAAATTCTTGCCTGAAAGCTACATTTCTGGACACACCAGAGCGAAAAGCAGGAATGTGGATTTTAAATGACCTTTTTTACGTTTGTTTTAAGATTTTTTTTTGATAATCTTTCATTTATTCATTCATTTTCTTGTCGGCTTAGTCCCTTTATTAATCTGGGGTCGCCACAGCGGAATCAACCGCCAACTTATCCAGCATATTTTTTACGCAGCAGATGCCCTTCCAGCCGCAACCCATCTCTGGGAAACATCCATACACACACACACACACACACACACACACACACACACACACACACATTCACACTCATACACTACGGACGCTTTAGCCTACCCAATTCACCTATACCACATGTCTTTGGACTTGTGGGGGAAACCGAAGCACCCGGAGGAAACCCACACAACCACGGGGAGACATTGCAAACTCCACACAGAAATGCCAACTGACCCAGCCGAGGCTCGAACCAGCGACCTTCTTACTGTGAGACGAACGTGCTACTCACTACGCCACCGTGGCGCCTTTGATTATCTTTTTACTTTTAAAAATAATTACAATTGTAATTGCAATTTTAATTATTTTAATAATTTTAGTATTTTTTCAAGTATTTATGTATTCACTGTAGGTTTTTACTTATCTGCACTCGTTTGGATTTTTTTATGACCAGAGATGCATTAAGTTGATTATAATGTGACTAAAGACAATACAAAAGAGTTTTGTTGAAAAAATAATGTTCTTTACAAATGTCTGTTCAGCTATTCCAGAGATGCCCAAAGTAGGGCCATCTCATCTGAGAGAGATGTACAATGAAGATTGTGGCAAATGCTTTCAACAGAGATCATCATTTCTAATTTAACGTAACCTTTCATTTGTTTGTTTGTTTGTTTAATTTTTGAGCTACAAAAAGTCAACTTAAATGAAATGAAATGAATGAAATAAAATGAATCAATAAAATGTTGTGCATGAATCAGATTTTTAAAAATGCAAATACTGTCATTCGAAGATACACAAGACAATGACAAGAAAATCAAGGCAAAGGCATGTTCACACTCCTGTATTTAGCATTGAACACCATTTTGTTATAAATGTGTTTTTATATATTTGTTGATCATTATAAAATGTCACAAAAAGTATAATTATTACGATGATTGAATAATTCATTCATTCATTCATTCGTTTTCTTGTCAGCTTAGTCCCTTTATTAATCCGGGGTCGCCACAGCAGAATGAACCACCAACTTATCCAGCACGTTTTACACAGCGCATGCCCTTCCAGCTGCAACCCATCTCTGGGAAACATCCATACACACTCACTCACACTCATACGCTATGGACAATTTAGCCAATTCACCTGTACCGCATGTCTTTGGACTGTGGGGCACCCGGAGGAAACCCACGCGAACGCAGGGAGAACATGCAAACTCCACAGAGAAATGCCAACTGACCCAGCCGAGGCTCGAACCAGTGATCTTCTTGCTGTGAGGCGAACACACTACCTACTGCGCCACTGCGTCGCCCGATAGACTTATTTTTTTCAGTAATTTTTTTATTGATAGTTTGGTATATTTACAGTACATTCAGCCCACCCCCCTCAATCAAGTTTGAGTTTTGGCCATTCATAAGAAAAAGTTTGGGCACCCCAGATCTATTTAAATGATTAAGCTAAACTATTTTAAACAATGTTAGTAGTAATGTAAATAAAAGTTTTTCGAGCAGCAATTTAGCATATTAAACTGATTTCTGAAAAACTTTGCTTTGCTGTCAGAAACAATGTATTTTTACAGTTCAATTTACAGTAAAAAAAGGTTTAATACACAAAACACTGACACATATACAAAAACGTTACATCTCAAATCCATAAAAAATACAAACTCCTTGTTTATCCAAATAAACATTGATTCAAGAGTTCACACTTAGCTGATGATTGATTATAAAGCTTGTTTGGCATGCTGTCCCGGGAGAGAGCCCTGAGCTCATAAGATCCTCGAGCCCTGGGCTCCCTCCCATTTGCAAGGCGAGAGGAGAGTTTGAGCTCAGGTAGATCTTGAGAACTCCCCTGCGGGTAGCTAATGAACAGATAGTGATTTCTATGAAAAGATAACTACTTACTAGGAGCATGTCTATGATGCCGATTTGGATGAGTCAATTAACTTAAGTTGCATGTTTTTGGATGGTGGGAGGAAACCGGGGAACCCGGGGGAAACCCACGTGAGCACGGTGAGAACGTGTAAACTCCACACAGAAATGTCAGCTGGCTTAGTAAGGACTAGAACCAGTGATGTTCTTGCTGTGAGGCAACAGTGCTAACCATTGGGCCACCATGCCACCCATCTAGAAAAGGAGTAGGGGTGGAAGGGGGGATTCATCAAAACGAAGATAGCTGTGATATGGAACTTAGGGTATATATAGTGGCTTAGAAATCATCTGATTGGTCAATCATAAATTGAATAGTGTGGGACCAGCTGCAAGCAATCATAAGCATGTGATCCTCTCGAAATTAGTTTATAAATAAACTTCACAAAGTTTTGGAAAATACACATAATTTTGATATTAAGTTTCAATTATGTCACATTTGAATTTGGATTCTGTAATATTTAAACTAAGTCTGTGATTGATGCTTGCTTTTCACTGCATTATTGTATTTTAATAGTATATACGAATGCAAAGACAACAAGATCTGGCCAATGCCTGATTGGATGAATCTATGAGAATGGTTTGTTCTTATCTTCCGTCTGTGTGTATGTGTGTGTGTAATCTGTGCTTTGGGCTGTAGGATCAGAACTGTCCCACTGAGCCGTGTCTCTGATACACTCCAGTAAATGTGGATCCTGGCACTTTGTCAACTCAGCTTTTGTTGCTTTTGCTTCTAATTAAATTTGTGTAAGACTGATTCATACTTGTGGTCCTCTGCCAAAACCTTTCAGTTATCGGGTGCCTGCTTCTTTTGACATTTTGCAGAGATGAACATGTAAAAATATGTTTCAAAATAATGAATGAAATGAGCTGATCTCTAAAGGAATTAATAACTTAAGCCTGATGTTTTAAATATTTCAGATGCATTGACTTGTGGTAAGTGATGACCAGTGGTGGAAAGAGTACTGAAAAATCATACTCAAGTAAAAGTACCATTACTAGCCTAAAAATGCAGTGCAAGTAGAGTAAAAGTATCTGTTGTAAATATTACTTAAAGTATGAGTAAAAAGTAGGCCTTTCAAAAGTACTCAAGAGTTTCAAAAACACAGATTTCTTTACAATTTAAAATGGCATCTTTGGATGCTGGAGATGAAAAAAACAAAACAAAAATAAAATAATAAAAAATAAAATAAAATACCTTAGGAACAGTATTAGAGAAAATTTTAGCGGTATGAAAACCTTGACTTTTCCAAACCACGGTATGCCTTGAAAACAGTTATCGTCCCCTGCCTAGTGTGTGTGTAAACGTAACATTCTGTAGCGCATATAGTTATTGCCCAGCAGGCACACGTAATATGATGTTAATATTAGATTAGACTTAGGTTGTGATGTCAGATGACCAAAATTTAATGTCTAGCCAGTGTCTAAGGACATTATTTTGATGTTCAATAATGACATCAAATGACGTTGATATTTGGTCGATTTTAGGTTGTGTTGGAAAGTGACCAAAATCCAACGTCGAGCTGACATATTAAACCAACATCATATTGATGTCAAATACAGACATTTATTCATCAGGTATGGCAACCAAAATCCAATGTCTGATAGACGTCATGGTAGTAACATCCACACAACGTCAAGTTGAACATCATTAGACATTGATATCTGGTTGGTTTTAGGTTGGACATTGACATTGGCCTGACGTTGAGTTCTGACGTCAACCTGATTTTCATTTCCAAACGATGCAGCATCCCTGTGACGTTAAGGTACAACGTCAATCTGACGTCATGTTGACGTCTTGTGCCTGCTGGGTGTTTTAAGCCATTTCGGTCATCATACAGTAAACATCCGTCATCTTCTCATCAGTGACATGCATCTAAACAGTCCCTGGGTCAATGCGTGTAAAGATTTTGGACATCTTCTTGGACACTTTTAATGCTTCCAAACAGTTTCCTGCAATTATAAAAAGCGCACATGTCTCCATTATGATGAGAATTACCTTCTATGTGCGATTTCATTGGACAGGAATCACAGGACTGAATTTACTAATCCCCATAGACAAGAAAAAATAAAGTAGTGACTGCAGGTTAGGAAAGTAATGGAGTAAAAGTACCGATACTGCACTAAACATGCACTCAAGTAAAAAGTAAAAGTACACATTTTTAAAACTACTTAGAAAAGTACAATTCCGGGGAAAAACTACTCAATTACAGTAATTTGAGTATTTGTAATTAGTTACTTTACACCACTGGTGATGACCAAGTTTTAGTGTGTAAGATGCTGCTTTTGTATATTATTAAATGTATGAATTACATTGGGCGGCGCAGTGGGTAGCACTGTCTCCTCAAAGCAAAAAGGTTGTGCTTCGGTGAGTGACAGCACACACACATATTATGTACACCTCGATATGCGAAAGTGTTCCTCCATATATTTTCATCAAAGTTGTTCACAATACTTATCCATACACAGGATTTGTAATGTAGTCAAATGCGTAAACATGTTTCCAAATACAAGCACAGCGTTTAGAGGTCATTTCTGGTTAATGATGTCAGAATTTACCGGTATTTAGGAATGGATGTGTGAATTGTCTTTTCTGGAAAAAAATTCAGAAACATCCTTGCCTATGTGAATAGCGCTTTTTTAAATTTACTGGTAAAGTCGTTCCGGAAATTTTCCAGATATTTATCGGTATCACTGTATAAAAGGAGCTAATGTGAAATTCAAAGTTTAGTCAATACCCCTATGAAAAATGAATAAAGCAAATTCCTTTGTGTCATCACTTAGCACAGCTGTGTAAAAAAGTGGTTGCCTGGGACAACAGTAATTTATGCAGATTTTTATTTCACATACTGCTGTAAGTGACCAATCAGAATGGAGTTTTTCAAAGAGCCCTGCTGCTGTATTTAATTTCGAAGCATTTCTGACACACATGAAGTTAAGAAGGCTCATTGGCAGCAGGGGTGAAGACAGCGGATATGCTCGAGTCTGCGTTACCATGGCTCTCAACTCACACCTCGGAGGTGCTGAGAACACTCATCTGTATTTACATACTGTGTGCATACTGTGTGTGTTTTCGGAGACTCTTTACCGTGCTTTCAATTAGATCAGTAGAGTTATGAACAAATCTCAACTCTATGTTTGATGCTTCATCCTTTTCACTCACTTGCTTCATCAAGGGTTGTCACAATGGAATGAACCATCTCTTTCCATAAGAAAAAAAAACACATATTTTTCAGTTCCTAAAATGTATTTTTGAAGTTTCAACTCAAAATACCCAACAGATTATATATTGTAGCTTTTAAAATTTGCCCTTATTTAAAAGCAAGCCATTTTTGTGTGTCCCTTTAAATACAAATGAGCTGCTGCTTTCCAGAAGAATGCATGCTGTTCTGAAATCCAGAAAGAACAAAACAAATCAATTTCATGCTGCTAGAATGTCGGAAATGACCAGTAGTGGATTAACCCTATAAGACCTGAAATATCACAAAATAGGCAAAAATTTCTACTTTGTTTTTTAAACCATCTTGCAAAAGTCCCCCCAAAAATTGCCATATACATTTTTTCATGATATTTATTTTGCCTCACAGTTAATACCTCAGCTGCCTGTGCAACTATTTGATCACAACATTGTTCATTTTAATTAAAAGAAAACAGTTTTGCTCATAACTTTTTGACAGCAGAAAACATTTCAGGCCGTTTCCTCTTTGTTTTTACCTGTTACCTGATATACCAGTTGAATATCAAATCATATACAACAGAGTATTGAACAAAGAATTAATCAGGCGGATATTATATAGGTCTTAAAAACTTGTGTATCAAATATTATACGTTTGGCTTTACAGGGTTAAGTTCCCTTCTAAAATAGTTTCCTGCCTATTTCCTTCCAAAAATTTAAAACTAAATCTAAAAAGTAAAGTCTATTTTTCCCCACATACTTAATCATAAAGGTTATTCCAAAACAAAGTGACTAGGTTGGCCCTTTTCACATTTTTTTGGTTTGGTAGATTTAACTTTACTGCATCTCTGCTTTAGGTCACACCAAAATGGCTAGTTCACATGGTAAAATCATTGTAACTCCTGACCTCAACTGGCTTATTGATTTATTCCGTCCTTCAGTGACATTTTGTAGTTTTCTGCAGCATCAGGTTTGATGTTACTCTATATTGCCACACAAGGGATTCTCTGTTGCAAGTGATTTATACCTTTTCTATGTCGCTGACCTAGACTGATATCTTTGCAGAGGTCAAGGTTATCATTAGCCCATATCTGACCAGGCAAGAAGGAAAATGACATGTTCTAGTCATATTTTGCGTGTTTATATAAAATCCTGCAGCAATGACGAGTGAGTGATTGGCGTAATTTTCTCATCGGTTTGTCAGTGAAACCATCTGCGCTGCCGATTGCCTTTACTCTCTCTTTTTCTTTTCCTCATTTCTTCATTTGCGCTGTGTCATCGTTGAGCTGGAATGAGTTTACTTTAAATGTCTAATGTGACAGATCGAACAAGCCGATCGAAACTGGTCATTTTTTTTCAACTTAGTTTAATGTGAATACAAAATCTCTTTTGGGAAAGTGATTGACGGAGCAGCGGTGAATCTGCAAGATGTTGGTTTCTGACTGCAAATGAATAATTTATGAAGCATCTTGATCATCTGAATCAATCAGAATGCACTGGGACTAAGATGAGCTCATTAAATCCCATCCTAAAGTCTCTCTCCTTGCCTGTGCCTTCACCTAATCCTGTGCCCACAGGCGTCCTGTCAGCATTTGGGCCACTGCTGTCCAAACCTCACGTCTGTTTCTGTGGTCTGCCTGGAGCACATGGCCCGAATCCACCCTGATCCCAGAGGAGATGCTGTGTTTTACAGGAATCAATCCATTAGCAGCTAATTGAGCACCAGGTTCTGCATATTTTCCAACAATTCCCTCTTTGCAATGGGCCAAGGGCAAGATGAGCCAAGGAGAGCAGCTGCAGTGTAAAGTCAACCAACATCAGGCTTTACTAGCCCATCCGTGTCAGGCCAAGAGATTTAGTCTGTTTTTATAATCTGGAATGCACACCGAAAATGGACAATCAGGGTCTTTACATGCTCATCTGTAATGATTTTAATTAGGAATGCACTGAATTTTCAGCTGCTAAAAGTGTAAATGTTTAACGCTAGATATGTATAATGATTTCATTTCACCTAATTTCAACAGCCAAACAATTTTCGGCTAAAAATAACTGAAACTGAAAATGTGCCACCCCATACCTCCGCAGCATTCAGATTTCACTTTTTTGTGAATTGTTTTAAATGTTTTTACATTGAGGTTACTGCTTCGAATGTCTCTGGTGGGTATTTTATTTTGAAAGGCTGTGGTGTCAAATAAGTAATGCTATAAATGAAATTTGTCAAATGGTTAAGGCTCACACATATTCCAAAGGCAGACACTGATAAGATTAGGGCCTGGTGTGTGGACTTTGGGGGTTTTACGATGTGGTCACATGTTGATTGGTCAGTTTGAATGTCTCAGCATTTGGGCTTTGGTCACATGGTCAAGAAAGAGACAAAATTGTTGGTAAACTTTACTCTGTATTTTTTCTTACTCTGCACTTTTCCTGCCCTGTCTCTCTCCTCCTCTCTCTCCCCGTCTCTCCCTCTTTCTCTCTCTCTGGTAACTCTAATTTACGTTAAAGCTGGGTACAATTTACATCACATTTTTTTTATCATCTAATGTTTTATCATTTTATACAGTTATTTGTAACTAATTCAGTCGTAACCATTGGGAATTATTGTCATTAAATCATCTCATTTTCAAGTATCCTGTGAATTACTTTTGATTTAACATCAACACTTAATTGCTCCATATTGCAATACAATACAATCACATAATAGCAACGCTCTCCCCCATTTTTAGTAATGCTGCCCTTATTTCCTTTTTTGGATGGTTTGACTGGAAATGTACAGTTTTTCACCACCATACTGATAGTTTTTAGTCATTCGGCACAACTACAGTTTGAACCGCTGTAGTTAAAAAGACCATTCTTTACAGTTTTGTTATATTTTTTAGGTATAACTGCTCATGTCACAATTTTGCCATCATTACAATGCTACATATATAAACAGTTTCTTTTTTTAAGTTTTTTTTTGTATCTTTAAGTCTTGTCTAAACTTGTATTATCTTAGTGACCCAGACTTTACAACCCAACAGTGAAATTACCTTTAATTGGTCAATTTGATTCATTTTCATGAATCAGTTCAAGCTGTTTTTAGTAAATTGATTCAATTGATTCACATGTGAAAATCCACTTGTCTAAAAATGTAATTGTTTTGCTGTATTTGCCTGCTTTATGCCCATTTAAACACACACCTTGATAGAAAGGGCTTCATTTAAAGGATTTAGTTTAAACACCCTTGTGCAATTTGATTTTACGTTGACATTTTGCTGGCTTTTCAACATGTAAACAAGCTAATTGACGCCCACTGAAGAAAATAAAGATGGAGCAGATTTCAGGCTGCATCTACATTGTGCCAGATATAGTCATCTCGCAGATAGCTTGAGGTGATTAATTAAAGCTATTAGCTTTTCCTCCCACCAATATTCCATTTCCAACTGTATTCATTTATTCAGCTTGATTGCTGTTAGATTCTTGGTTATTTTGTTAATGAAGTCATGACTTATTCCAAGTTGTCTATAGATTACAATGGGAAACATCATTACAATGTCATGGCAATTCAATAGTTTTCATTTTGGGCAATTGAAGGTAATAAGTGTTTCATGTGTCTAATCTAAAAATCATATGTTTTTTGTACAAAACTAATCTATTCAGATATCTAATGGGAGAAAACCTTTCGTGACGCATGCAGCTCGTATCACTTCACATCTTGTTGTTTATTAAGTATCATTTAATTGTATGATGTTGGTTTTGATGTCATTGATGAGTCTGGATTGCATTTAATGTAAATGTAATGTAATATTTATTTACATTTTATTTATTTCTCAGTTCAGTCAGTTCAATTTTATCAGTTCAGTCTTACACTGGTCGTCATGATTAAACCACATCATATTCTTTTGCTGTTGAAAGGCCACTAAATGGACACATTTCTTGCCTATCACACTGATTATTTTTGCATTTAGTTGTACAGTATTTATCAGTATTCTGATCCATAATTAAACATGCTCACATCTGATTGTGAAAATATGTTTCATGATGAACAGATTTTGTTGGTGATTAGCTTGTTGTTGTTGTGTGTAAACATTTTAACTGAGCAACAAGGTAGAGAAAAGTTAAGCTAAGCTTAGTTAAGTCAAAGGCTATCTACGTATATACAATTATGGTTCAGTTGCATTATTATAAATGGAGTAAAGTGCAATTCTCAGTATGGCCGCCACACAGCAAAGTAAGTTCTGCCTTCCCATCAAAGAAGTCAATCGCCAGTCTTTATAGCCAAGTGGTTTTGTTACAACAAGTCCTGTTTTTTGTTGACTAGTGTGTGCCTGTGTTGATTTTGACAGGAGACAAATATATTACAGCGTTAACATCAATGTTACAGTTAAGTTTTGGCAATTAATTTAGAGTAAAGGAATAAATTCAAATTAACAAAAAATTATAAAGTTGACCTTTTTTCTACTAAAATTCATTCATTCATTCATTCATTTTATTGTCGGCTTAGTCCCTTTATTAATCTGGAGTCACCACAGCGGAATGAACCACCAACTTATCCAGCACATGTTTTACGCAGGGGATGCCCTTCCAGCAACCCATCTCTGGGAAACATCCATACACACTCATTCACACTTATACACTACAGACAATTTAGCTCACCCAATTCACCTATACCACATGTCTTTGGACTGTGGGGGAAACCGGAGCACCCGGAGGAAACTCACGCAAACACTGAAAGAACATGCAAACTCCTCACAGAAATGCCAACTGCCAGCCCTCTTGCCTCTTGTGCCACCGCGACTTATTATAAGTGTAATAATATTACCTTATTATTATATTTTTATATTATTATATTATATCATTATTATATTATTATATCTTTCAAAATTTAAATCACACCTTGACAGAATTTCAGTTTTCTAAAGTCACATTTTTTTATGTTATTTAATATATAAATATGATATATAAATATAATTTAGTCCCTTTATTAATCTGGAGTCACCACAGCGGAATGAACCGCCAACTTATCCAGCACATGTTTTACGCAGCGGATGCCCTTCCAGCAACCCATCTCTGGGAAACATCCAGACACACTCATTCACACTCATACACTACAGACAATTTAGCTCACCCAATTCACCTATACCACATGTCTTTGGACTTGTGGGGGAAACCGGAGCACACGGAGGAAATCCACGCGAACATGGGGAGAACATGCAAACTACGCCACGGTGACGCCCTCTACTAAAATTGCTATTTTAAATTATTAACAAAAATGAATGTGTTCATAATATGGAGAAAATGCAAAATGGCAAAATGTTTTGTGTGTTATCCCATTCATGAATTTCATAAATTAAATTACTAATTCTATATTTTTAAATAAAATTGTCTGGAATTTGAAAAAATAAAGGTATTCGTATAATTATATATATCAAAGATTATGATTTTGTTAAACCTGTTGTACACTGCCCCAGCCATTTGTGGCATATCGACTGATGCTTATAATGTATGTGTGAATGATATCTGTTGTTGCTTATAGTAATGCAGACTGCGCTACGACTTAATCCTGTGCTCAGAAACGCTGCTGTATTTGGCAATATTCCTTCCCTTCCTTAATCCCAAGGCTTTTACCAACCAAACACAGAAAAATCCCAAGAGCTCAACACTACTCACCTGCCGACAAGGTCACACTGCCGGACAGCACATTGTGGAC
This sequence comes from Danio albolineatus, assembly GCA_903798035.1. Classification (NCBI taxonomy): domain Eukaryota; kingdom Metazoa; phylum Chordata; class Actinopteri; order Cypriniformes; family Danionidae; genus Danio; species Danio albolineatus. Next base: position 1,519,882 of record CAIGQQ010036980.1, on the reverse strand, counting down.
TTTTCTCACCTTTACCAATTCAGCACATTTTCCAAGCCGTTTTGACATTTTAGAAGCTCCTTAGTGACATCAGCTGCTGTGTAAAGCATTGTCTTGATATTAAAGAGCTTGAGAAGTCTTTTCATGGTGGTTTATAGCCCTCGAAAGCAGCAGAAATAGCAAATATTATTTGTTGTAAGGAACTATTAGACATTAACCGTGTTCTCATTAGATCTACAGATGGAAAACATAGAAGCATTCATATGTTATAACCCTTCACCCACCTATAATTTGGCTGTTTTTACATGTTATTATCTATTAAAATGACCTGTAATTAGTAGTGCGCATTTATTATGGTGCTCTCTCTTTCTTAAAATAAAAGTTATGCCACAGTCGTATAATTTACAGGTAAAATGATTTCGAAATGTGCTGACAGGTTAACTGTGGCACCTACAGTGGAGCATGAATGAAGACGTGAATGAAGAAGTGTTTCCAGAAGTACACAGATAATGACTTATATTTCAATCAGGCTGATTTGCTCTTCATTTTCACCTGGAGAGTTTTAGTGGTTCGATGATCTTGTAAATGGGATATAGTTATCACAGCTGTTGGAAATGGTTCATTTTAGCACCTGTAGGGCTTAGTAATGTATGAATCCCATTCAGGCTATATATCAGTTTTTCATTATGCATGCTCATTTCCCTTGTTTTGAGATTAAACTGAAATAAATTTAGTGTAGGATTTACAGTAGTTTACAATAATTGTCATTCAAAAATGGCTAAAATGTATATACAATTGCAAGGAAATGGCATGGAGCACAGTGATTTGTAATGCAACATTGTGCACCTTTTCTAAAGCTGCTTTGAAACAATAATTATTCAGAAAAGAGCTATAGAAAATAACGTTGAATTTAATTAAATGTGATTTTTAAAGTAAAAAAAATAGTGTTTTGTTGTAAATTGTTATTCCAATAATAATTTATTTGAAATACACACACAACTATGTGGAAAATGTAAAATACCACTTGAAATTTCTTAGGAATTGCTGGATTTTTTAGGTATGGGTTTAAGTAAAAAGTTCAAATTTCTTCCAAATTTCTTTCAGAGAAAATGTCCCCACCTTTCCCACAATCTTTTATGAATTTCTTTCTTCTGTTGAACACAAAAATATTTTTTTTAAAGAATTTTGGAAACAAGCAGCCATTATTATTCATTGTAGTAACAAAAAAGATGTCAAAGAGATGTCAAATGCTGTTTTTTCCAACATTGGTCAGTAAATCGAGTTCTGTGTTCAACAGAAGAAACCCAAACAAATAAGAAGCAAGTGGAGAATGCATAAACGATGGCAGAATTTCATTCATTCATTTATTCATTCATTCATTTATTTTCTTTTAGGCTCAGTCCCTTTATTAATCTGGGGTCGCCACAGTGGAATGAACCACCAACTTATCCAGCATATGTTTTACGGAGAGGATGCCCTTCCAGCCGCAACCCATTTCTGGGAAACATCCAGAGACACTCATACACTACAGACAATTTCGCCTACCCATTTTACCTACAGTATACCACATGTCTTTGGAATTGTCGGGGAAACCGGAGCACCTGGAGAAAACCCACGCAACCACGAGGAGAACATGCAAACTCCACACAAAAATGCAAAATGACCCAGCCGAGGCTCGAACGAGCGACCCTCTTGCTGTGAGGCGAACGTACTACCCACTACGCCATCGTGGCGCCCTGACAGAATTTAATTTTGGGTGAACTATCCCTTTAAGAACAACAATAGAAAACACCCTAAATTAATTTTAAAATATGCTTTCATTTGTCTCTATATACTTTATACTGTCAAAAATAGTTGGTTTGACTTTAAAAGTTAAAAGGTTTAATACATAAGCAGAAGCACAAGTTCTAGATGAGAAAGTAAGTCGGATACTAACTGGGGGGATTTCAGCTTTTCACGCTCACAAGTTACAATACAAACATAATCCAGGGCTTCAGATGCAAAACCTCAGCACTGAAAATCCTCTTGTGTTACTTCTAAAGTTGGGAGACACAATTTAGCTTTGAATTCAACTCTGAAACAGCTCTAAAGACAAACTCCAAATTCATGTTTTTGTTTATTCTCAGGCTTTTGTTGAAGAGCCATGGCAGATTGAAATAGAATTGCTTTTTTTTATACAACGTGTTTTTTAGTTTCTTTTTTTCACCCATAGCCTGTCATATCAGACAAATAGTTGGTTTTTCAAAAGCGTCTGCTGTGATTGGAAGAGGCGGAAGATGCAACATCTGTTTGTGGATTTGAACTTGCCTTCCTGCCTGTTCCTCCACTCCTGTGAAAAAAATCAAATGAACGCACTGACCTATTTTCCTTTTCCTCTTCCCCCTCCCAGTCCTTTCTGCCCCTGCATTTCAGTCAAGCAGCATTATTCAAAAAGCAGGAAAACAGCACACTAACACAATGTGTGACCTCGAAAGTTTTCATTTAGCTTGACAAACATTGCTGACCCAATAGACTGACTGCAGTTGGTTAATATAAACTCGCCGTCAATATGATTATCTCTCAATTAGCAAGAATTACGAGTCAATTAGACAAGAGCTTTTTACATTTTGAATAGTTACGTCCCAAATCCTGGGAATTCTGGGTTATTTTGCTTAATGTTTCCAAATGCTAGTGTTAACAATTAATCATGGGTGTTCATAAACTGATGTTTCACCCTTTTTTTATTTTCACACAGTTTTCACACATATTTGTGAAGTCATTGTCAGGTAGTTGAACACAGAAGGTGCTGGTAACATAGAGGCTTTATTGCTGAATACTCAAATTACATTCAGTTAGGTTTAGCTAAAAAAGGAAGGCTTTTTATGTTTTGATTTTTCGAAAATGCAAAGTTTTAGTTAGAATTTCACGTTATTTGAATTCGAAAGTTGTTTGTTTTCCAGGAGACAGCAGCTAACACAGCAGATGGGTTAAAAGCTGGTTAGTGATGTAAAACCTTGATATACTTCAAATGCAATTGAAGAGTGGAGAGTGAAATAATGTCATTTCGATCACAATCTGGCTGAAACAAAGTTCGTTTGTAATTTGTAAACACAAAGTGAAGATGTAATTTCAAACAAAGTCTGGCCGATATTGAGTTTATTTCGAGTTTGTTTTGTAGTTTGAAACAGCCAAAAGCAAACGTTTTTTAAGGAGTTTGTTTTGGTTCCTGAACACCTTTGAGTTCCCTTTGGTCAGTGGTGATTATGTAATTGGTGGGTGTGATCTAGAACTCCGCCTGCTTTGACAAGCTTGTACTTGTGTATCAAGGTCAGTCTCTCCATACTGGAAGTCAGTGTCCTGTGCTTTTTTTGGGAATTACCTTTTCAGGAGATCGTCAAACCGCATTGTGCTGAATGAAGACAGCAAGTTCACTATCATTCCCTCTGATTTTGTTGTGTGGATGCACATACCATCTACGCTTTTTCTTTTTTGTGTGCCATCTCGATCAATGCTACTGACAGATATTTACAAAACTGTTTTTCTATCACAGCCGCCATCGCTGCTGTGTTTAACGGGTACATTGTTTGTCGGAATGTTCGAAAACTGTCCTGTTGCTCAGTGTTTTCTGACTTCTTATTGGCCACAAACAAATATTGAATAAGAACTTTGTCGGGACCCGTATGCTAACTGTGTGCGGGAAGTATTTTTGCACTGACACCAGACCTGTGGAGTTTGCAGGTTTCAAAACAATTCTTATTGGGTTTATTCTTTCATACTCACTGAACATATCAGGAAAGTATTGTAGTTATTTAGTGATTTCGCTCTGTATCCGGGTCACAGCACCAAATTATAATACATTTCAGAACCCAAGCCAGGATTTGGGGTTGTTCTGCAGTTATCTTCAAGAATTTTACAAGAATCTCTTAGAGTCTATTAAATATCTTTTTAGGGAAACGGCAGGGTTAAGGTGGAGGTGGCTAAACAAGTCATGCAGATGTGGTAGACAGTTCCAGAACCTGTTTAGACACTAAGGCCCCATTTACACTAGTGCGTTTTAGTTTTAAAACGGCGTTTTAGCATGAAAACGATCCGCGTCCACACTAGCGTTTTACCCTGCGTCTCTCAACAGATGTCCCTCCACACTACCCCAGCGAAATGTATATCACGTGACCATTCGCGCACTCTGGGTATGCGCGTTCAAGTATAAACAGGAAGCATGCGTCTCGCTGGTTCTTCCCGGTGTAACCCAAAACCGGCGGTCTAAATGGGGCTCAGGCGGCTGGAAACTTGAGCGATTAGCGAGTGCTGGATCAGTAGCTTGCCTCTTGCGAATATACACAGCTGTTGTAGTAAAAAAGGCAGAGTTTAACTGCACAATAGGGCCTAAAACGGACATTGTATGTCCCAACGCTCCCATTTCTGTGTCCAGCAGCCACGCCTCCGTTTTCAGATGTGTGCGTTTTGCCCTATCCACACTGAGACGGAGCAGCAGCGTTTTAGAATGAAAACGGCCTTTCCAGCGTTTCCAAAACGCTCCGTTTTCACGGCTTGAAAACTCCGGCGTAGTGTGGACGGATGGCGTAACCATAGCAAAACTTATGAGTTTTAAAACAAAAACGCACTAGTGTAAACGGGGCTATGTGGCTATGTATTCTATGTGAAGTTGGCACGTTCTCCCCGTGTTCACGTGGGTTTCGTACAGGTGCTCCGGTTTCCCCCACTGCGCAAAGACATACACTATAGGTGAATTGGATGAACTAAATTAACTGTAGTTTATGAGTATGTGTAAATGTATGGGTGTTTCCGAGTACTGGGTTACGGCTGGAACGGCATGCTGGAATAGTTGGCGGTTCATTCTGCTGTGGTGACCCCTGAAAAATAAGGGACTAAGGAAAATGAATGAATGAACGTCAACATAAATAATAGTTTTTTTTTTTACCCGTTACTATTTGCTTTGGATGTATTTTCTGAACAATAATGTAACTTGTTGTTTAACCATCATAATATGATATATTGATGAAAAGCTTCTGTTCCTGACTGTTTCCATAACTCACAAATCTGTCATAATTTCTCCTAATTAAAAAAAATTATAAATGTTTGAGCGCTTAATAATGTCAGGCAATTAATGAAGATGGCTTATAGGGACTGTTTCTTTCTTTTTTCCGTTATGCATGCTTATATAATCTTGAGTGCGGCATTCTTCTGATTTGTTTGAAAATCTGAGATGATTTGATTTTATTAAAGATATTTTTTAAAGATTTAAACCTATCCACATTCACTCAAGGAGTTTGTTAATTCTCCTCTATATAGCAAAAGACTTTCATATCCCTCTGTTACAAGGATGACAGTTCACCATCTGTAGAAAATCCATGTGACTCTTTTTTCAGCCCCCTAGTATTTTGTGCACTTGAATTAAAGAGCGTATGAAAGCATGTATGCCGAAGCAGGAGGGGGTTTTGACATGCTTCAACAGTGCCCTGAAAGTTTCCCAAAAGACCATGAGGAACAGCTGGGTTAACTGGGACTAATGCCAGAGGCCCGGCCGGGGCACTTTGGAGAACAGAGCAATTGAGCCACGCAAGACTGCAGCCTGGATGCCGACGGGACTGAGAGTTGAACCCAAATCAGAGCGGCTGTTTGAAAAATGCATGTGTTAATGTTAATGGGATTGGCCTTATTAATGAAGTGTGAAGTTTAAAGTTGCAAGGTTTTTGATGAGTGATTACATGTCAGTATATTGTGGAATAACGTCAATATTGGGATCATGACAGGCCTATTCAAAGCAATTAAAAACGATACGGGAAATTTTGTTTGTGTCTGTTTGGTCTCATTGGAGTTTTGGAGCAGCACAGAGTGTTAAACTGAGAGAGTTTCCTCTTGTCAGCTGCTTTGATTCTTCCCTGTTGTGTTGATTTTCTTTAACAACTCTTTTTTTTTTCGAACTCCTCCTAGACCATTGATCTAATTTTAACCGAATTCAACTGATCTTAAGACCATCCTGGAAATAATATGGATTTTGTGTCAATAGTCAAAGTGATTTGCATAACTAGATCAATATTCACAAGCTGATTGCTATCATTTACATACTGAATAGATTAAAAGTCTAATGCCACAGTAGTAAAAATGACACCTTGACAAATAGAAATGTTAGTTGATTGTTGTTTGTGTTTGCTTTTAAATTAACATACAATGTTTTTCAGCTAATGATGAACTTCTGATTAGAGCTTCATTTGACTATTTTTAAGTTCATGTTCCTTTTCGATGCTGTAATGTTATTACAATACATTCAATTAACTAGACTTAAACGTTCATTTGGTTGTTTAAACGCAGAAATTCCATTAAAAATACTGGGGTAAAATTAATTTCCATATTTTAAAGACATGGCACAGAAAAAAATAATTTAATGCAGTGCTTCTTGTTTGGTCTGATACCCACTTTATATCGTATCTCAGCCAGGCAGTAAAGATCACTGTTTTTTTTAAAGTAATCCGATCTTAAACATGACGATATTGTATGGGATGACAATTAACCTGAAGCCCTGGGGACTTTGCACGATAAATGTGACAGCATCTGTTAATATCCACTGCTGTATGAATATCTGTTATGTTAATGTACGAAGTAAACCTGATTTAACATCTACAAACCAGGATTGAAGCGTCTACTTTTATAATTGTACTGACATGCGGCTGTGGTGATAAAGACGGTAAAATCGCTGTAATTCATTAAAAACATGCACTGTTTTAGAAATACGGATTCTTGATCACATTTGATGATGACTGATGATAACAACGAGTTGAACAGATCTTTCAATCCCAGTTGCTTTGCACACATCCTGTTTTGTTTATATGATTATCCGCATTATTATGGAGACATGTTAATACGCGGCTGTCGATCAAATTGATGGGCAAGGAAAACACACTCCTACGTCACGTTGCTGTGGGCCTCAACATGGGATGGATTTGCATCCTATTTTAACATCAGGAAATTAAAGAAAAATAGATTTTATGTGTTTCTATCACTCCGATATGACCGTAGACACACTAGACCTTCACACAGTTTTGTCCAAACAGCTTCCAAAAGATTATTTTTATCATAGGTGCCCTTTGACGTCCATGACTAACATTAGTAAAGACACTTATGAAGCATAAAGTAAATAGAATGAGATAAATCTAAAAACAAATTAATTAAAGAAAGAAAGAAAGAAATAGTAAGTAATGTATATTTAATTAATAACAACTTTACAAATAAATAATGAAATAATTATTTTAAATAAAAATAAACTTCAAACAAATAAGAGTAATAAGTCATGCATTTAACTAACTGTTCTGATCATTTCTCAAACTACAGTAGTGTTGTTGTTCTTTTCATTCTGAATGACTGCGACATATTTAACTCAGATATGAATGATATCTCTCTGTGTGGTCTTGTGTTCAAAATGTGTGGGCCTGGTCAACAAAAGGTTTGTGATTGTGAGAACAGGACACGAAGCTTCACCAACTCTGAAGCTCTTTGGGCCATGACCGTTTCTCATTTCCTCATGATAGATCAGTAAATGACAGTAATCACAAAGTCTATAGAGAGTTAATGCATGAAGAAGGCTTTGGGGGGCTGAGGATGACTTACCATTTAATGAGCGAATCCGTATAGCTCTGGAAGAACAGATCTGAAGAAAAATAGCAAACCTGTCCAAGCACATTAACAGTGTTGTGTGTTTATTTGTACTATCGTACTAGTGCATTACTGTACTACCGTATTGGTGCATTATTTCATTCATTCATTCATTTTCTTTTCGGCTTAGTCCCTTTATTAATCCGGGGTCGCCACAGCGGAATGAACCGCCAACTTATCCGGCATTTGTTTTACGCAGCGGATGCCCTTCCAGCCGCAACCCATCTCTGGGAAACACATCCACACATTCTCATTCACACACATACACTATGGACAATTTAGCTTACCCAATTCACCTGTACCGCATGTCTTTGGACTGTGGGGGAAACCGGAGCACCCGGAGGAAACCCACGCAACCACGGGGAGAACATGCAAACTCCACACAGAAATGCCAACTGGCTCAACCGGGACCTGCCCCAACCGGGGATCGAACCAGCGACCTTCTTGCTGTGAGGCGAACGTGCTACTCACGCGCCACCGTGGCGCCCTGGTGCATTATTTATATCCAATAAATGAATTAATTTCTCCTTTCTCTTTGTCTTCTGACAGGAGTTTGCGACCCTGACGAAGGAGCTGAATTTGTGTAGAGAGCAGCTGCTAGAAAAAGAGGAGGAGATTTCTGAGCTTAAAGCCGAGAGGAATAATACTAGGGTGAGTGTGTATGTGTTTTGTGTGTGTGTGTTTTCCTGACATTGTGAGTGGGTGTGTGTGTGTTTTTCTGGCATTGTGGGACCAAATGTCCCCACAAGTGCAGAAATAACAGTAAATTTTGACCTTGTGGGGACATTTGGTCCCCATGAGGAAAACAGTTCATTAATCAAACAGAATGAAGTATTTTGCGGTGTGTGTGTGGTCCCAACATTTTGTTCCCACAACATGAAGCAAACACTGAAAAAAATTATACTTTTTGATACATTTTATTTCTTTCATTCATTTTCTTGTCGGCTTAGTCCCTTTATTAATCTGGGGTCAGCGGAATGAACAGTAGATGCCCTTCCAGTCGCAACCCAAACTTGGGAAACACCCATACACTCTTGGATTCACACACATACGCAGCCTATTTAACTTATTCAATTCACCTGTAGCTGTAACTGTGGGGGAAACTGCAGCCACCAGAGGAAACCCACACGATCACAGCGAGAACATGCAAACTCCACACAGAAATGCCAACTGACTCAGCCGAGGCTCAAACCAGCAACCTTCTTGCTGTGAGGCGATTGTGCTACCCACTGCGTTACCGTGACACCCGATCAATTTTTTTTAATGTAAAAATATTTTCTTTATGTTTATAGAGTATGGAAATTATTATGTTTATAAAACACAGTGTGTGTCTGTGCTGATTTAGCTATACTTGTGAGGGCCAAATATCCTCACTTTTTTCTTTATTGCTTTTTTATTAATACAAAAATGTGATAATGTATTGTTAGAGTTATATAAACTGCTCAAGAGTTTGGGATCAAGTTTTTTTTTTTTTTTTTTAAATAAAAATATTTTTTTTTAATGAAACAGAAAAAATCGACTGCTGAATATTCAGATTTGCATTGCAGTAATACATGTTAAATTGTGCTAAAACTGAAAATTATTGTTTTAGTTTAACTCTTTTTTTATTGACAATACCCAATCAGAGAGGTATTACAAATAAGGGAAAGAAAAACCATAATACATTATTTTCACAATGTTGAGGGTGGTAACACATTCTTTATTCTCTGAACCATATTGAGATGTAAATAAAGTAAGTGGACACCATCAACAACAACAACAACAACAACAAATAAATAAATAAAAATAAAGGAAACCAAAAAGTAACAAAAAAACAAAAAACAAAACATACATCCACATATAATAATAAATTAAGAAATGACAAGCAGGTGAGCCATTACCGTTAAATATAAGATATCAAACAACTTATTTTCCTAATACACTCTTAGACGAGTTTGCATCATTCAAGAGTAAGAAGAAGAAGGAGAGAAAAAAAGGACACATACAGACAGGGTTAGATATGTAAAATGGGACATATATATATAGTGCTGTCCAAGAATTAATCGTGATTAATCACATCCAAAATAAAAGTTTGTTTTGACATAATATGTGTGTGTGTTACATATATTTATTATGTATATGTGATAAACACATTCATAGAAGCCAAAACTATATATAAAAAAGTGACATCAAAGTAGTTACATCATATTCAAATGTAAAATTTGTATCATACACATATATTTTTTATATATCTAAATATAAACCAACATTTTATCAAGTATATGCATGTGTGTATTTATATATTCATAATAAAATATACACAGTACACATACAAATATTATGTTAAACTTTTATTTTGGATGGGATTAATCACGATTAATTTTTTGACAGCCCTAATATAAAGCTATTTTTAAAAGGTTGCCAAGCTGTATAGAAATCCTCTGTTTTGCCATTAATTGTATATCTAATTTTCTCTATTTGAATGAACTGCAACAGGTCATACATCCAATGAAAGTGGTTGGGAGGAGAAGAAAAATATCAGAAATTGATTTAAAGGATTGGATTGATGTCTAAAAAGAGTTTAACTCTGGACAGAGCCAAAATGTATGGTAGAGGGTAGCCGGAGCTTGTCGGCATCTGTCACAAATGGGATCAATTTCTGGGTTTATTTTAGATAGTTTAACTTTTGTCCAATAAATTCTGTGCAATAGTTTAAACAGTGAATGGCAAGCACAGATAGAAGTAGTATGTACACAACGAAGAACGTTTGACCATTCATCATCTGAAAAAACATGGTTAACATCTGATTGCCAGTCTAATTTTATTTTAGACAAAGATGAAGAATCTGACACATTGAATGAGAAGATTGTTTTATATATGTTGGAGACAGCACCCTGAAAATTATTGTTTTAAATTACTGCATTTATTTTTCGTATTTGTTTAAAATTGCTTTTTGATGAAAAAGGTGAATTTTTGGTGAGCATGAGACCCTTACAAAAACATAAAAAACATCTCACTGACCATAACGTAATTAACACATAGTATATGTGCTAAGAGCTGCATAATTAATGAGTTAATAGTCGAAATTTGTTCTAAAATGAATGCAATGGCTGCACATTTAATTTGTGAATATCTCACTCATATAAAGGACTCACTATATGCAGCATCAGCAGCCTTTACGGAGAGGATGTTCACAGCTAAAACGATGCGGCTTGCAAGTAGAAGTGTGCATATCTTCATTTTGCCAGATTCGTGCTGCTGCATTGTCACCAGCAATGCAAAATCAGTCTATGTGCTTGTCGATTCTGTCAGCCTTTCACAACACATGATTAGTTCCAAGGCTGTTTGCTAATATTTTTTTCTATTTGTACAGTGTGTGAGCACCTCAGATGAACTCAGGCCATCTAATGTCACAGTGCCAGCTAAATTTGACATGCCTTTCCAATCCAAACAGACAAAATTCACACTTGTGTGATTTAAAAAAATTATTTGGACGTTAGTATACAAAGCTTATAAGTAGCAGTTTGTGAAGAGGAAGTTTCTTTTTGCAAACAAACACACATTTAAGCAGAACTGAACTTACTGGATGCAGGGCTTGTCTATGGATGTGTTATCACTTGTATGTTTCCAGGTTTTGTCTGTTAAATACATTTTAAATTATGTTGAAACAGAAAATAATTGTGTTAAATTACGACAATTATTTTCCTGATTTTTATTAAATAAATGCTCTTTTGGTGAATATAAAATACTTCTTTTAAAAACATGAACAATATCCCACTGACCATACACCATTTAAAGTGTAGAATATGTAAGAGCTGCATAATTCATGTTTTAAAATCAAATATTTGTCCTGTCAATGCAATGTATGCAATAATAATTAATGATAATAATTATAATAATAATTCCTTACATTTATATAGCGCTTTTCTGGGCACTCAAAGCTTTTTACGCAATGGGGGGGGATCTCCTCATCCGCCACCAGTGTGCAGCATCCACCTGGATGACGTGACGGCAGCCATTTTGCACCAGACCGCACACCAGCTGATTGGTGTAGAGGAGACAGAGTGATTAAGCCAATTATGATTTGGGCATGGTTAGGAGGCCATGATGGACAGAGGCCAGAGGGCAGATTTGTCAGCTAGCACATTTTTTGTAAATACTGTGTCTCACTCATGTAAATGAACTGAAGTATGGATGTCTTATCATGTGTCATGTCATATGTCATTTCTGGATTTTTTCTGTTGCTCCGCAGCTTCTTCTGGAGCATTTGGAGTGTCTGGTGTCTCGTCACGAGCGTTCGCTGAGGATGACGGTGGTGAAGAGGCAGGCTCCTCCACCGTCCGGGGTCTCCAGTGAGGTGGAGGTACTCAAGGCTCTGAAATCCCTCTTTGAGCATCATAAAGCCCTGGATGAAAAAGTAAGACTTTTTGTTTTTTTTAAATAGTCTTGTAATATTTAGAAGAAGCGTTTTAAAGTCTAAACAAACTTGAAATTGACTGTTCTTTTTAATGGAATATTGCAGTGTTTATTGTTAATTATTTATCAGCACACGTCAAGATGTTTTAAAGGTTGATGTGTGCTCCTATTTAATCCACATCTCTTCCCTTTTGCAATGTAATCTCGTGTCTTTTCTGATTGTATTTTGTAGTTTACTGGCTTGACAGTATAGATTAACACGTCACTCCCATGAGTTTAGCTATTAGAAAAATTACAAAAAAAGGTATTTCTAGATGGTCAAAATAATTTTCCTGACCTACATATAAAGGAAAAACAAAATTAATATTAATAATGCTAGTAATAGTGAATAGTATTGTTCAATTTCTCGTTAGACATTTATAGACTTGATAGACTTTTTCTTTGCGTTAAAAGACCTCGATGTATTATTTGGAGCCATGGGAATTCATTATTATCATTATTATTATTATTATTATTATTATTATTATTATTATTATTATTATTATTATTATTATTTCAGCTTAATCCCTTTATTAATCTGGGGTCGCCACAGCGGAATGAACCGCCAACTTATCCAGCATTTGTTTTATACAGCGGATGCCCTTCCTGCTGCAACCCATCACTGGGAAACACCCATACACTCTCAATCACACACACTACTGACAGTTTAGCTTACCCAATTCACCTATACCACATGTTTTTGGACTGTGGGGGAAACCGGAGCACCCGGAGGAAACCCACGCAACCACGGGGAGAACATGCAAACTCCTCACAGAAATGCCAACTGCCAGCCCTCTTGCCTCTTGTGCCACCGCGACTTATTATAAGTGTAATAATATTACCGTATTATTATATTTTTATATTATTATATTATATCATTATTACATTATTATATCTTTCAAAAAATAAATCACACCCTGACAGAATTTCATTTTTCTAAAGTCACATTTTATTATGTTATTTAATATATAAATCATTCATTCATTTTCTTTTCGGCTTAGTCCCTTTATTAATCCAGGGTCGCCACATCGCAATGAACCGCCAACTTATCCAGCATTTGTTTTATGCAGCGGATGCCCTTCCAGCCACAACCCATCTCTGGGAAACACATCCATACATTCTCATTTACACACATACACTATGGACAGTTTAGCTTACCCAATTTAGCTTACCCAATTCACCTGCATATCTTTGGACTGTGGGGGAAACCGGAGCACCCGGAGGAAACCCACGCAACCACGGGGAGAACATGCAAACTCCACACAGAAATGCCAACTGGCCCAGCCGGGGATCGAACCAGCGACCTTCTTGCTGTGAGGCGAACGTGCTACTCACTACGCCACCGTGGCGCCCTAATATATAAATATAATATTTAAATATAATTTAAATTTATTTAATGTATGTATTTTTAGAAATAATGTAAAATCAGCGACCAATATAGCCATAAATTCAAGAGCCCATATTTTTGCATTAAAAAATGAAATGATTTGTTCCCAAACCCCTCCTTAGTGCAAAGCTAATCTGCGCAGATTGGACCAATGACCCAGTTTGTTGTGATTGGTCAACAGCGTTCAGCACGAGACAAAGAGAAATGCCCACCACAGCTGCAGTACGAAGTAGCAGAAAGTATGTGAGAGCCCAATGCAGGAATGTAATAAAGCAATGCAGTTAAACACCAGCATATTACTCTACTCCTAAACCTAACCCCAAGTAATAATAAAGACAGACATTCAGTAGTAATCCACAATCGAGTGGCAAAAGTTGAACTATTTTGAAAATTGCCATGCTTGAGGAACAGCTTGATGGTGGCCAAAGCAAAGGCAAACAGCAGAGGATCACGAGTTCAGAAACGCATTAAATCGGTAAAGGAAGAAGCACACGTCACGCTTTTAACGTGGTTTTGGGCACAATAAGTGAACAGCCCCATAAACATTTAACCTGAGAGATACAGTACAAGCACTGATCTATAATAGATACGTGATTACAAGCCGAGTGGGGCGCTTACAACTTATAACGCACAATTAAACACATATTGTGCAAACTACACAATTTAACTTACACTTACATGTTCTGAATCGGAGAAAGAAGAAACTGGTCCATTTAAACTGTAAAAGTTACTGACAAAGTCCCTGTCAAAGTTTGACCAAGTCCCATAGTCTCTGCTGCTCCTTCAATAGCAAATGGTCGGCGAATTCCACGTTGCAGCGTAGGCTATTGTATCAATCATCAAAAAAATGACAGGAGCAAACACAGCACTATCTTGGTTATACTGTGGTATTGTTGTGAAAATGAACTTTAACCCTTTATTCCCCGCAGCCGAATCTTTATCTGTCAGTGATTGTTGTCATCGCGTCATGATCAGTCCTGTGATCCCCCGCGCCTCCGCTAGTGTCTGAAGTGAAAGCGCGTTCACATTTTATCCGGAACTGGAACTACATATTTGGTCAAGTACCATGTCCACATCGATTTGATCAAGCAAGAGATATGAACCCAACTCAATTCATGTATTCGACTTTTAGTCAACTATTTCGCTAAAGAATCAATAAAAAAGTTTTAAACACGGTGCACTTTCAGATTTAAACCTCAGCTGGATGTTTTCATTCACTTATTAGTTACACACTTCATGGAAGGTCATTTTCAGAAACTCACAATAGGGGCTCTTTAAGCAAAGCATTTGCAAACAGTGTAACTATATTGCAATTCCTCTCATTCAACAGCATTAGAAAATAAGAAAACATAGGAAAAATATTAGGTATACAATAAAATGCAGTAGCATTCAAAATATTACTTTGTAAACGTGATGCCTGCACACATTTATTTAATGAGAAACTGAAACAATCTTCATGTGTGAAATCGTTTACAGCAATCCAGATGTTTGTTTTTTCCTGTTTGATGTTTACATTAGCATTCTATTAGTTTCCTTTTGCATGTTTCAGATGGTAATAAACATGACATGTTCAGGAAAATATGATTATTGAAATGGAATGAAAGCCAATGTAGTTTAGATGGCACGTGTTCATTTGACCATTGAATTCTCTTGTTTCTCATTTGCACAGGTGCGTGAAAGGTTGCGTGTGGCTCTTGAAAGGGTGACTACATTAGAAGGACAGCTGTCAGCCGCCACTCAGGAGGTACAGCTCTTTGTGCATGTACTGGACCCGTAAGTGTGCGTGTGTGTGTGTGTGTGTGTGTGTGTGTGTGTGTGTGTGTGTGTGTGT
>CAIGQQ010036980.1:1445197-1486864 GCA_903798035.1 Danio albolineatus | reverse complement strand
ACCTATTATTATTGTTAAGTTATTTTATATGCCAAAAATACATACATACATACATACATAGATACA
The DNA here is from genome assembly GCA_903798035.1 of Danio albolineatus. NCBI lineage: Eukaryota > Metazoa > Chordata > Actinopteri > Cypriniformes > Danionidae > Danio > Danio albolineatus. The sequence continues at coordinate 1,486,798 of CAIGQQ010036980.1, read as the reverse complement.
CACATACATACATTTTCAGTACAATTTGATCTACATTTTATATATTTTATATTACAAATTGTATTACTAATTAATTAATAATGAAATTGAATATTGAATACAAATATTTTTGAAAATTCACACGTGTACACACATTGTATGCTGTGTTTACTACATACTACATTCATATTTTATAAAATATTTCTGTAAAATGTGCTACTAATAAATGGTTTAAATATGTGTATAAATAATATATATTATATATTAACAAATTAAATAAATATAAATTTTAAAAAGTAAATTATTTGTATAAACTTTAAAATTGTAATTGTATTTGTATAAATTTGTAAAATATATTTGTATTCAATTTTTTTTATTTTAATAAATACAAAACATACTAATATTCAAAAAAATGTAATATTTTTATAATTATTTACAAAAATGTTTACTGTAGAAATCTGTTTTTAGCAAACTCTTTATATTAAAATTAAATATATATTTTAAATACTAAATAATTTTTGCTTTACAGTTAGGTTTTAAATATATGTGTTTATATTATTTACTATAAAACTTATTTATTTCATTAAAGCTGTGTATGACGCAGATGCCAGAGGCACAGATGTAATGATGTCTCTCTTGTATCTCAGACACTGGCGTATGGTGACATGAACCACGAGTGGATTGGGAACGAGTGGCTGCCGAGTCTCGGTCTTCCTCAATACCGCAGTTACTTCATGGAGTGTTTAGTGGATGCTCGAATGCTGGACCACCTCACCAAGAAAGACCTGCGCACACACCTAAAGATGGTGGACAGCTTCCATCGGTAAACTCATTTCAAACTCCCAAGATATGAACTACTGGGGACTGTGTTCAATTTAATTTTAGAAAGAAATGTGCCAAAGAATGTCAGAAAAGTATTGTATATAATTGCAAAATATTGTTAACTCTGAACTGCTCCACTAATAAAGATCAGTTTAAATTTCCGAAGGAGGCACCAATACTAGGGATTTACCAAAATGAAAATTCTGGATTCACTTGGCCAAAAATCTGAACTGAAAATGACTTTTTATTATTTTATAATATAAATATAATATATAAATATACAATAATTTAGGCGGTTCATTCTGCTGTGGCGACCCTGGATTAATAAAGGCACTAAGCCGACAAGAAAATGAATGAATAAATAAAAATAATTTAGTAATAATTTTTTTTTTTAGTCTAACTCAATAACTTAAATTTTACTTATGTTAAAAAGTGCAAGCCAATAACGATCATATTTAATTGACAGTAAGATTTTATTGACAGTAAACAAAAGTCGAGATGCATTTTTTTACCAGTGTTGACATGACAGTACGCGTCTATTTTTTCAGTTAGCATGTCTGTTTTTATGTGTATATGGGTACTGTACATAAATGGAATATTCACAGATTGGATTATTGAGCTATTTTGAAAACCAAACAATTGGTGCTATCTTCATATATGAAACAAGTATGTCACTTAATAATTTGGGAACTTTTCTAAAATCTCTTGCTGAATGTGCTTGTTAGCATTCTGTACAGCTAATGTGGCTAAAGTGACCACCGTTCATGACTGTATTCATTAACGCTATGACATTAGTTTTATCCTGGAAAGTCTCCTTAATTATGGACTGTGTAGTCATGTGATGCTCTTATGTTTTCTCTAAAGTTTAGATAATTATACCAAAAAGTTATAAATGTAATATTTATTAGTTATTACTGGAATTTTTGCTGTAAGAAATTCAATTGTTTTGTTGTGTTAGAATGGAGTGTAAAAGCAAAGCATGACTTTACCTGCAATGCTGCATTTATTTTATCTTACAGGGCTAGTTTGCATTATGGCATCATGTGCTTAAAAAGGTTAAACTATGACCGGAAGGAGCTGGAACGCAGGAGAGAGGATTTCCAGCATGATATCAAAGGTATGAATAAATGTCTTGTGAAGGAAAGAGCACTATCTAGTGGCCACGGCTGTTATTTACAGGTTACTGACAGGAATGTGTGAGGAGAGGTCAACAGCTGAGCTTTTTAGTGTCAAATCCATTTAAAGGGACGGCGCCCGGCTGAACTTCAGCATCACACATGAACTTGACACAGCTGTCACAGCTTTTTAAAATCTTTCATCTTCAGCGCTAAAGACACACGCACCAACTGCTTGACACACACACACACACTTAAGCAAATTACGCACATGATTGTACAAACAGAAAGCAGGAGAGCCAGCTGTGCAAAATGATCACACTGCACTTCTACTGTTACCTAAATACTGATATTTACAGTACTGTTATAAACACAACCAGTGTTTGCTGCATGAATGTTTACTGCATGAGATAGAGGTGGTCTGAGCAAAATCGTTTAGCATAATCGTGACTGTATGAATCGGTATCTCAGTATTGAGATATATATATATACACACACACTACCGGTCAAAAGTTTGGGGTCCGTATGATTATTATTATTATTATTATTAATAGTAATAAAAGCATTAATGATTGGAGTAATAACTTCGTTTGAAACTATATACAATAAGAAAGCAGTTATTTAAAATTGTTATAAATATTTAACAATTTAACGATTTCTTTTTACATTTATTAAATGCTGCCTTGATGAACAAAAAAAATTATTTTAAAAAACATGAAAAAAAAAACTAGTGTATTTATATTTCTATACAATATTTACACACTAGCAGACAAAAGTTAATTATTGAGTTTTGTTATTTTTAAAGGAGTAAAATAGTTGTAAAGTCATTCAGTCATTTTCTTTTCGGCTTAGTCTTTTTATTAATCAGGGGTCGCCACAGCAGAATGAACCGCCAACTTATTTTTAATTAAATAACTTTTTATTTGGAGAAATTGTACTGATTGTTATAGAATTATTGATTAAGAAATAATACTTATACTACATTATTAAGGTGAATCAATACTTTACATATCATTGATCCGAATATTAGTACATTTTATAGTATAAAATATGTATGAATGTTGTTCAGTATGAATTACCATGTTTAATGAAGTTGAGAAAGCATTGGATTTATGTACTGTAAAAAAAGATCGTCTTCAAAAATGTTGAATTATTAAAATATGCTTTTATACTTAGCCATATGTACATTTGTATATAAACATAGATAACATTAAGTGTTGCAAATGGATAATAGACAGGGTTCCAAATGCAGCTTTATTTAAAATGGTCAGGCAAGCTGGGTCAAAAACCAGCATAAACAGTGTAGTAAACAATCTAAAAGCGTAATCCAAAAACAGGCAAAAGGTTCAGGGCAGGCAGCAAAGAGACAAAACACGATAAACAATCCAAAGTCAAAAACATAGGAAACAGGGAAACCACTTGCGTAATGACAGCAACAGCTAAACAATACTGAGTAATGTGTGTGTGAAACAGAGGGGTTTAAATAGTCCAAATAATCAATGATCATGAGTATCAGCTGTGTGTGTTTGTGTGTGTCCAAATGACTGTCAGCTGTGGCAGAAATGATTGTTGCAAAGGCTTCTGGAATATGTAGTTCAGTAGGAAGTGATTTCCAATGGAGAAAACACAGCTGGTGATTACAACAAACTACAGGAAGTAATCTCCAGCAGAAAACACACTACTGGTGATCACAACACCGAGCACCTTCTTGCTTCATTTGTTTATTTACACCAAATACATTCACCCTTGGTCAGCATTAGAAGCTTCGACAAAAAGCAATTATACATTTTTTATTAAATGTTTACTTGTAGTTATTTCTATATTGTAAATTATATTGTTTATAACAAATCTGTATACAGTCAAGTACTTGACTGTAGCTGAGTCTGTTTACTGTGACACTGCTGAACAGCTCTGAGTCTCTCAAAGGTAATAGCAAACACATGTACTGCTGTTTCTGTCAGATACGCTGGTGTGGACCAATGATCAGGTGATGCAGTGGATTCAGAACATCGGGCTGAAGGAGTACAGTAATAACCTGCTGGAGAGTGGCGTTCATGGAGCCCTAGTTGCCCTGGATGAGACCTTTGACTTCTGCAGTTTGGCCCTCATTCTTCAGATCCCCATGCAGAACACACAGGTGAGGGCCAGAATACAGCTCCATTTAATACCTGCTTACCAACAGATGTGATGATCTGGTGGATCAGTCTTTCTAAAGCCATTGTTTCCTCCAGGCCAGACAGATTCTGGAGAGGGAGTTCAATAATCTCCTAGCACTGGGAACTGACCGGCGCCTGGAAGAGGTAAGAGAAGTTTCTCCATAAATATAAATATAATTGGATTTCAAAATTCATGGAATGCTCATCAGATGTAGATGCTGGAAATGCACTGCAGTCTGTTTAGGTTTGTTTCACAAAGGAGCCAGAAGCATGTCAAAAATTTTTTTTTTATACATAATGATTTGATGTTAAATGGAGCCGTGATTGATGTGCAAAATGTAGAGCAGAGCTACTAATGTACATATATAGACTTTGTTTTCTGACACTGTTACTTTTATCAGCACTGCTTGATAGAAGCGGTCATAATCATTTATTATTCCAAGGCATTTTATGTGTATGATAGAGAAAGGAATTTCATTTGTATCTGTGCATATATATATATATATATATATATATATATATATATATATATATATATATGCACATACATCCCCAAATCAGAAAAGGTTGGGACAGTTTGAAAATGCAAATAAAAGCCAGGACTTTGTAATGTGTGCATGTGGGTTTTGCATTGTCTTGTTAAAAAAATATGAAAGGGCGTCCATATAAAAAATAATAATAAAAAAAAGGTTGCATATTGTGCACCAAAATCTCTATGTACATCAGTAAAGTGCAAGTTACCTTTGCCAAGGGAACTGACACAACCCTATTCCATGACAGACCCTAGATTTTGGACTTGCTGGTAACAGTCTGGATGAAACTTTTTTTCTATGGTCCGGAGCACACAGCTTTCATTTCATTCATTCAATTTCTTTTCGGCTTAGTCCCTTTATTTATCTGGGGTCACCACAGCGGAATGAATCGCCAATTTATCCAGCATATTTTTTACGCAGCGGATGCCCTTCCAGCTGCAACCCATCACTGGGAAACATCCATACACACTCATACATTACGGACAATTTAGTTCACCCAATTTACCTATACAACATGACTTGTGGGGGGAAACCAGAGCACCCGGAGGAAACCCACACGAACACGGGGAGAACATGCAAACTCCACACAGAAATGCCAACTGACCCAGCTGAGGCTCGAACCAGCGACCAGCAATTGTGCTACCCACTGTGTCCCTGTGCTGCCTCCAGCTTTCATTTCTCCCCGAAAATATATGAAATACTAACTCATCTGACCACAGTATACGTTTCCACTGTGCGATAGTCCATCCTAGATGCCTCTAAGCCCGGAGAAGTCAACAGCACTTCTGGACACTGTTAACATATGGCTTCCTTTTGGCACTGTAAATTTTTGGATGTAACTACTTATTGTGGTACTTGACAAAGGTGTGCCGAAGAAGTCCTGAGCCCATGTGTTGATATCGCTTATAGATAAATGAAGATTCATAAAAAATAGAAAAAATATATAATTTTATTCTATTAATATTTTATTTAATTAGATTTTCGAATATGAAATAGAAACAAAGTGCACATATTCATTCATTTATTTAGATTTTATTTGATCTGTATTAGCTTTTCACAGCAAGACAGAAATAATAATAAAATTCATTAATTTATTAATCATGTATTCTATTTATATGACAGCTTTGAATAGTGAAGCAGAAAAAAACAGATATGTGTATAACTTATTGTTTATGTTATCTGTGTAACAACTTTTCTTGTAAAGCAAATGAATAAAAACATCATTGTAAAAATGTGTGTTAAAAACTAACTTTTTTAAAAGTTGTGTTAGCTTGATTATTTGGGAGCTGGTGGTTCACATCTTCATCCAGATCCTTGAGCAAAAGTAACAGATTTCACAGCCCATCTTTAACATTTGTCTCCTTTATAGTGAGAAAATCATTGCTTGTGTTTTTGCTCTGTTATGCTCGTTCTCTACTGCCAACTTTGAATTAGTATGGATGCCAGATAAAAAAATATCTGAACCCAGATATTGTGATGTCATCTTTTTTCCACAGTGCGATGACAAGTCTTTCCGAAGGTCTCCATCATGGCGCAAACGCTTCAGGCCGAGGGATGGCCAGGGTTTGGGTATGATGCCAGGCTCCTTTGAGACCCTCCCTGCTGGATTCCGCCTCAACACCATGTCCATTCCCCACTCCATGACTGCTGTGCCCAAAAAACAGCTGCAACCAGAAGGTACAGTGGGGGGACAGGGGGGTTACAAGGGTGAAATGAGTTCAGCGCTGCCGTTAGCATGTACTAACAATAATTGGTGCCTTGCTAACGTTTTCTTCTTTACAGTAAATCTTACAACACTAATTGTGAAATAAGTGCATATTGATTTAAGCATGATTTGAATGAATGGAGTAACTAATGTGAATAGCACGGTTCGGGTGGTTCGGTTTGTGTCACTGCATGTTTTCTGTTCTCTATGTGTCTGTGGTTCAGCAGCCGGTCCCCCGGCCCCGCAGAGACTAGACCCTTCAGCTGTCAGGACTTACTCCTGCTAACTGCTTTTACTAATCACTGCACTCGTACTAACAGGTAAGACCTTCACTGCAGCCCTGCGCTCTTTTTGAGTGGTTGACTGCAAAATACTGTATAAAAGAGATAGTTTGCCTGAAATAAATGAGCATTTGCTGTTAATCAAGTCTCTCACATTTCATAAAAGATTTACGGTTCTACAGAAGAAGAAAAATTATTAATCTTCTCTTTGTGTCGCCATGTGCAAATTAACAGCAATCTTCATTTTATGGTGAACTGTCCCTTCAAAGGGTCTACAGGAGTCAACATTTAAAGAGGATCAAACCCTTTCGTCAAAGTTGTCCTAAAACTGTTCAACAAATAAAACAATATTGTTTGAGGACAAATTTAAAACACGTGTTTGATCCACTTCAGATGTAGACTATTGTATATGTAAAAGTATATTGTGCTTTAAAAGGTTTTATTGCCAATGTGTGAACAGCTTATAATGAAACTAACAAACACGACCTACAGTACTGCTTTTCTTTTCTTTCTTTTTTTGGTCAATGTTAACAACTGCTAAACAGCATGTCTTTCATCTAAAATTAAATGTATGCATTAAATTTTGTTATCCCACTGCCCTCTCTTAGTTTTTTTAATTTATTTTTTTTATTCATGATTTAACATTTTTACATTTTACAAACATATCAAACATCCCTTATAGAATTAAAAAAAACATAAATAAATAAATGAAAATAATAAAATAAAATAAAATGAAACCCAATTACACAACTAAATGAGGGGCAGATGTCTACATTTATGCAACAATCTCAATGTTACAATTTGAGTAGTGAAAGATTACAAACTGGTGCATTATTATTGCAAGAGCAAGCAAGGGTGATCAGTTTAGAACCAGCTGGAAAGTTTTAACACAAGATAAAAAAGGTTTCCAAATTTTAACAAACGTTTTGTTATGTCTTTAAAGGAAATATCTAATCCTCTCTAGTTTCACAAAATACAAACATCTTTCAGCCACCGTTTACGCGAGGCGTAGCTGGCGGCTCCTTCAGTTTAATGAAATTACACGCCTAACAGTAAGTTAAAAAGGCCACAAAGTTTAAAAAGCAAGTGGGTAATGTATAATTATCAGGCATCACACCAAACAGGCCAATAATAAATGATGGAGCTATATATCTATAAAAGTAATCACTGAAAGAGAGAGAAATACCGAACCCTAGAATAAGGAGAGAGCTGGACATGTCCAGAACATATGGGCTAAAGTGCCTAAACCCGAGTGACACCTATCACACTCTGGATCAATAGTTGGATCGATCCGTGCAAGCCTACATTTCGACCAGTGTTCTCAGTGAACCACTTTACACTGAATGAGGCACAAAGATGTGCGCATGTAGATGAGGAGTGAACCCTATCTAAAGCTGCTCCCTCTGTATCTTGGTCTATTTCAATATAAGGTCCGCAGACCAGCTGGCACGGAGACTGTAAATTCACAAAAATACTTATTAACTCAGAGATTAAACCTTTACTGCTCACTTCAAGACAAAATTTTGTCAACCTCAGAACAGGTGGGACAACCTGGGAGGTGTGAAGTCACGTATTTGTAAATATCTAAAATATATATATATTTTTTGGGATGTTATGTCAGTTGGTCAAAGGAAGCAAATGTACTGTACCTTCGATATAACGAGCAGCTACTGAGAGGATCCCCTGATTTCTACAAGAGGCATATGCACCATCCAAAGTAGAAGGAGAAAACAATGGGTTCAAATATATTGGGGTGGTCTAAGGCAGTGTTTCTCAACTGGTGGGTCGCAGAAACATTTTTAGTGGGTCGCGAAATGTGTGGTCAAAAAAACATTCATTTTTAATTATTTCATTATTTAGCTTATACCGGACTTTTATTTTGAAATGCACATGCGGCAACAGTTTAGTTTATGGGAACTGAACCTTTCCTTACCCTAACCTCTGTTTACAGTATTTGTCGTTTTTACTTTGTAATATTTCTATAATTTGATACATTTTGTTAAATGACAGCAATAAAAAAATATTGTTTATTTGTAAGTCTCACTACTTGTGTATGTTAACAAATAAATAAAAAATTATTATAATTCCTAAAATTATATTATAAAAATTTGGGTCGCGGCTTAATAACCATGCAAAAATGTGGGTCCCATGGCCAAACCAGTTGAGAACCACTGGTCTAAGGGGTAGCTTTAGTAGAAAACCAAGGCTACGTAAAAACTGAATCCAGATTTTAAGACTGCTCATCACAATTATAATATCAATGTATTTAACTCACATTTTTAGCTACATTCTGTATGTATGCCCTCTAACAATGGATGTAAAAATCACAATCCAAATGGTAATGATAATTATATAGTTGTCCAGTCCATCAATAGAAACATGTCTGACATACAGTATGTTATATGGATGAAATCGTATCAGAACAAACCTTTATAAGACTTCTTAACTTTGCTTCTGTTTTTCTCCCATTTCCCTGGCAGTGCATTCCCACTACCTGTACGGACACAAGCTTGCGGCCTTTCGAGAATGAAATATGCCAAAATCTGGGGACACCTTGAAAGGACGAGGGAAGGGCTTTACTTCCCCTGTCCTGAACCACACCAGAGCTTTCATTGGACACCGTGCAATAGAGGGGGACAGAAGGACGAATTGTGAACTTTGAGTGCGTGGAACGCATAGCAGCTGTAAAGGAGAAATCTCGTCATATCAGTTGTTTCCCAGTAATCCCGGTACTATAGTCTTTTTGGTGGTCGTATTTTACTGGTGTATTGGCCCTGTAGTCTGTCAGTGCTAGTCTGCTCCTTTGGGTGTGCCATTGGCATTTTACTGTATAAAGGCCCACTCCCACCAAGAGCGATAACTGTATTGATAACCATAAAAATCTTTGTAAATATAACAGATTAGGGGAGTCCACACTACATTAATAAGGACAATGTCACAGATGAATGATGTCTTTATAGTAATGGTTTTTCATGTGAATGGTGCTTTATGATTGCATAAAATATCATGCATATTGTAGAATAATATAATCCACAATTAGAAACTATAGACAAACAATTAAATCACTATTTTTCCCAACTGATAAACGAACGATGGAATCATTGACAGCCAATCAGAAAACATTCTGCTCAAATATAAAAAAAATTGCAGATGACACTGCAGTGTGATTGGTTATGATAACATTTATATTATTATCTATTTATGTAAGGGGCGTCATGGTGGCGAAGTGGGTAGCACGATCGCCTCACAGCAAGAAGGTCACTGATTCGAGCTTCAGCTGGGTCAATTGGCATTTCTGTGTGAAGTTTGCATGTTCTCCCTGTGTTCGCGTGGGTTTCCTCTCGGTGCTCAAGGTTTACCCCACAAGTCCAAAGACATGTGGTATAGGTGAATTGGGTAAGCTAAATTGTCTAGTTAGTATATGTGTGTGAATGAGTGTGTATGGATGTTTCCCAATGATGGGTTGCGGCTGGAAGGGCATCCGCTGCGTAAAACACATGCTGGATAAGTTGGCTGTTCATTCCTCTGTGGTGATCCTAGATTAATAAAGGGACTAAGTTGAAAAGAAAATGAATGACTGAATCTATATATGTAAACGCTGATACATTCAATCACATTTGTGAAATTGCTCTGAAAATTGCCCTCCCGAGAAACTCCTGGTTAACGATAAAATATTGGGAGTCAGTCAGAATCCATCATGCTTTGACAAGTGCAAACATTTAAAGTAACAGACACAAAACTGCAGCGATCACTTACAAAAAAAAAACAGGACGTTATTTTCAATTGGTGTGGATGTTATACAGTTAGGTTTAGTTATCTTTATAGTTATCGCTCTTGTTGTGAACAGCCCTTTATGATAACAATAAAGATAGTTTTTAAAAACCTTTCACACCACTGTAACAATTGTAGTTGAACTCACAGAAACATCGACAACAAACCAAAATCTGTCATGCTTTAATGGCCACTAATGTTTAAAGTGTCAGGCACCAAACTGTAACGCATGCCTATAAGTAATAACAGGGCTAGTTTTCGGAAAAACCTCGTTGGCTAAGTTGATTGTAGAGACAACTTGTGGCAACGGTTGTACAATCCTCTTTAAGATATGATGCTTTTGAGAAACGCAGCCCAGAATGTTATTCACTGTCAGTCTGGACACCAATATAGTTATCGTAATACACTCTAAAAGTGACGTTTACTGTTTGTTTGAACTACTTAATTAAAATGAGTTGAAAAAACTCAATTCTTGAGTTGTTTTGTGACAACTCATTTTTGTTCAATCCACTTAAATCTGAAAAACTTAATAAGTTAACTTAATTAATTTATGTTCTCTTAAAGAGCCTCTATTATACATTAAAAAGGGTGATATTTTGGTTTTGGGGGTCTCCAACAGCAGGCTAATATGCATGCATGGTCAAAAAATACTTTCACTGTCTTATAATATGCATTTATTTTTACCTAATTATCCCAGCGACTCCTATATGAATCGTTCAGTGATTCATTTGTTCCAAAACGCCTCCTTAGCGCGATGCTAAACTGCGCTGATTGGACCGATGACCCAGTCTGTTTGGTTGACATCATTCAGCACGAGAGAATGCCCACCACGGCTTATCAATATTGAAGTAGTCATAGTGTGTGCGTGAGCATATCTGCCAACACTCGTTTTTATCGGGAGTCGCCCATATTTCAGACACCTCACCCCCAAAACTAACCCCCCGGTCTCCCAGCATATTCCCAGCTCTATTCTTAACCAGAAGTAAAAACAGTGACACACATTCAGTATTAGTGCACACAGCGGCAAAAGCTGAACCATTATGAAACAGGACCGCCGCACGTGTGTAGGAGAGCTGATGGTGGCCATAGAAACGGCAAACAGCAGTGAAACGCGAGCTCACAAACGCATTTTAATCCGTAAACAAAGCGGCATGCGTCGCGTTTACAACGTGCTTTTAGACGCGATATGAGAATACAAGTTAACCAGATACACTACAAGCAGTTAAAAGTTACAAAACACAAATAAATGCATCATTTACAAGCTAGAGCAAACAATGAGGCAACCGTTTTAATCGCATTTACTCACTCTTGTGTGTAAATCCTCTGTTGTAAACGTTTAGATTTCAGAAGCACTCCTCAGAGTGAACACAGCACAAGGCTGTTGTTTGTAGGCAGGGTTGGGGGTTTCGAATCTCCCGGGGCTGCGCACGCACAATTTGATGTTCACGCGTGTTTTCGTGCGCTTATGTTTCGTGTTCACGTCATGCCGAAACGGCTAAAGACTCGTAAGCACCGCGATTCGTTTGAGCAACTATGAGTCGACTCTTTTATGGATGAATCAATAGTTTTAAACACTGTGCACTTTCAGATTTAAGCCTTAGCTGGACATTTCACTTAGAGCTGTGTTACACACTGCATGCAAGCTCATTTTCAAATACCCATAATAGGGGCTCTTTAACACAAATTGATTGTGTGAAATCCAACAGTTTTGTAATTACGGTATGATCACTTTAGATAATTTACTGTGAAATGCCCAATTGTGTAAAAATCCTATTAGAAAGACGATAATCAGTGAATTTCGCTCATGAAAATCTGACCCATTGGCCATAGATGTGACCCTATCTCTATCTTTATAGTTATCGTTCTTGGTGTGAACAGACCTTAAGGCTTTCTCTCCCTCTTGGTTTATGCAAAATATTAATCAACGTCTCTGTATATATGAACAAAAAAAAAACAGAAAAAGACGCTATTATGTTTTTTATGGAAATATATATATCAGACTTGTACATGGAGATGAATATATCATTATTCTATGAATTGTAAAGTCTCAGTTGTGACTGTTTGCCGTCGGTTAGACAGCTCCGTCTGCTAGAGTGCTGTCGTAGTCGGTGTCTGACTGGAGAAAACGTGCGTTTGTGTTCACTTCACGTAGAGTTTCGCTCCACACACTTCCTGGACATCGCGATCGGCCATGATGCTAAAACGTGTCGAGCATCAGGGAAAGCAATAGACTTCAGTTCACTTAGCATCAGGAGAACAGACAAACAAAAAAAAGATGTTCTGTAGGAATGAATCTCTTGGTGCCGCAACTTGGAATTCACAAGAGCAAATCAAGCAAACCTACCTACCAAACCAGTTCTGAGCGCGTGTCGGTCTTTATTTTTGAAGACAATATTTTCTGTATAATTCACAGGATGTATCGTGCTATCGTGGCAGCTACTGTACTGTGTGTGAATTGTGTGTATGTGTATATTAAGTGTTACACAATGCTGACAAATCATGTTCTTACTTTAAAAAGTGCTCTCTATTAAAGCAAGTATTAATATAAGTGACTGTTCTTTCATTTTATACGCAACCAATCGTCATCGTTATCATTCGGAGAGTTAAACAAGTGAATGGTTGATGATGATGATCAAGTCTTGTTTGTGTTGTGTGGGTCACGGTTGGCATTGGGGCGTCCGGTAAACAACATGCATGTCACTTAAACTTGACAATCACTGTAGCATCTCTCAGTCGTCACCTGAAGGAATAAATCACCACTCGTCACTTGAACTTGAAATCCTGCGGTGTGCTGCTCTTTTTTTAAGCCTCGATTTGCCAATTGTGCCTACAGCAGGTTTAGTTGTTTATGCTTCATTTATTGTAGTGCGTTCGCTGAATATCTACAACCCCAATTCCGACAAAGTTGGGACGTTTTGCAGAAATGCAATAAAATGAAGAATATGTGATTTGTTGATTCTCATTCACCTTTATGTAAATGACAAGGGAAATATTTCCAAATAAATAGTATTTTCTAAATATAAGCAAATTAGTTTTTTGAACTCAGTCCAAAAAAGTTGTAACAGAGGCATTTTAAACACGGCGTCACAGCAAATTATAGTTACAATATGTCAAGAGTTCACACTTAGCTGATGATTGATTATAAAGCTTGTTTGGCATGCTGTCCCGGGAGAGAGTCCTGAGCTCATAAAATCCTCGAGCCCGGGGCTCCTTCCCATGTGCAAGGCAAGAGGGGAGTTTGAGTTCAGGTGGATCTCGAGAACTCCCCTGCTGTAGTAGCTAATGAACAGAAAGTGATTGCTCTTAAGAGAAAACTACTTAATAGGAGCATGTCTATGGAGACGTTTTGGATTAGAAAAATTTACTTAAGTTGCATGTTTATTGGATGGTGGATGAAAAACGGGCCAGCGTGCTACCCATCTAGAAAAGGAGGAGGAGTAGGAGTAGAAGGGGGGTTCTTCAAAATGAAGATGGCTGTGATATGGAACTTAGGGTATTTATAGTGACTTAGGAATCGTCTGATTTGTGAATCATAAACTGGATAATGCAAGACCAGCCGCAAGCAATCATAAGCACGTGATCCTCTCGAAATTAGTTTATAAATAAACTTCACTAAATTATGACTTTGTGATAATTGTGGATACTTACGCTATGCCTCGTTTCCACTGAGTGGGTATAATACAATTTGGTGCGGCTCGTATTTCCAGTAATCTTAAGGTTTGTGCACACCAGGACAATCATCATCAGCGTTTTTCGAGACAATATACCTTTAAAGTTAGATGATACATTCAGATGCCAGCTTCACATTCATGTTGTCTTAATTCATCCTTACGAATGTGAAGAAATGAGCCTGAATCTTTTTTTACTGAGGCTTTTACACCCGTTGTTTTGCATTAAAATAACTTTAATAAGTGAATATTTGTCCTCGGTATGGGTCTTTATTTGGGACAAGATGATGTCAGATTGACATGTACCTCAACGTCATGGCGATGTTGTATTTTGTTTGGAAATGAAAATTGAGTTGATGTCATAACCCAGCATCAGACTGACATTAGTGTCCAACGTCCAACCTACAATCAACCAAACATCAAAAATCTAATGTTACAGTTTGACAATGTGTGGACGTTACTACTATGTCTATCAGACGTTAGATTTTGGTTGTCATACCTGACGAATAAATGTCAATATTTGACATCAATATGCTGTTGGTTTAAGATGTTAGTTCCATGTTGGATTTTGTTGACTTTCCAACACAACCTAGGATCGACCAAAAAATTAATGTCATTTCACATTGTTCTTAGACGTCAAAATAACGTTGTCCTTAGACGCTTACTAGACATTAAATTTTGGTCACCTGACATCACAACTTAAGTCTAACCTAATAATAAACGTCTCATGACGTTGTGTGAGTGCACAAAGTTACGATTTATATAATTTTTGCTCGAAGAAAGCATCTTTTGTGCACTCATATTCATTGTTTTAAATGTAGATGTGTTAAGGGTGGAGAAATAGACAGGAAGTGGCACCCTTGCACTTTCTACACATTTAGACACATCGTGAAGGATTCAATAAACAACAATAGAGCCCATACAGCAGAAAAAAAATTAAGTTTGTCAGTGAAAATACTAGAAGTTGTTTCTTTATGCTTTTGTCAAGTAAATAAAGGTAAAGAAAATAAACAAATGGATGATCAATTTTGTCAATGAAATAATGGTTGAGGACTAATAACAAATCACATATTCTCAACTTTTTATTTAATTTGAATTGTTTTGGATTGGGTTGTATTTGAAGACTTCAGATACAAATGCTTCTTATTGCCATCTGAAATTTTCTTCTGAAATTTGCTTTTTCTCATGCCTGTTTGTAAATTCAGTCATTTCACTTTTGGTTTGATGAATAGGTTTTTCTTGTTGGCTTTAAAGTAAAATAACTGAATGTAAATATAAGAGGCTGGAAAAAAATGCTCATTTTAGAAGACAATTTTAGCCGTTTGTGCCTGAACTCTTCATTCGATGATTTAGTGGCTTGCTAAAGAAAACAAATGCCTTGCCGTGGACCAAGCGTTAGACGAGATGTTTCCCTGATGCGACTGAAGCCTCTTGCTTTTACGGCGTGTTCACTTGTGATGGTCATTTTTACGCTGGTTTGTTTCTATAGCTCTTGACAGTAATGTGAACTGTAAAACAGGTGCAGGTCCTTCACTTTCTCTTTTGTGTGCATGTACGGTTTAGTGTGTGTAAATAGCTGATTTCTGTATATAATTCTGTATAGACTAGATGCAGATTCCACATACAGCATGTGGTTGAACAAGTGAGATATTTTTTCTTTCCATGTGATGTGTTTTAGTACTGCTGCAGATACTGTTGAGTTTATTTGTTTTTTCACTCTAAATGTAAAAAGCTGTCACAAATAAAAAATTATATATGAATATATATAAAATAAATATTTACCTTATGTATTCTAAATCTTTTTAGTGCTTTTTTTTGCACTACTGTTATTTTTGCATCGAGACATTATGGCTGTTTGTATTTATAGTTAGGACAATTTTTGGACAGTGTTCATTTTATTTTCATTTTAGATTGTTTCAACAAATATTATTATTATTATTATTATTATTATTATTATTATTATTATTATTATTTCAAATAACCAATAGTTTTTATGTATTTCTTTTTATACAGTTTACATTTTATTTTAGTTAGAGCTATTTTCATTTTAAATCAAACGAAATGATATTTAGTAATATTTGTTAATCTGAATAAATAAAATATTATTTGCATACCAGCTGAAAAAAAGGAGTATATTGAAGAAACAACCCAAAAATCCAGCAAAAGTAAGTCTAAGGCACTCGAAAAATGTGAAAAAAAAAAAACATTAAACCTTTATTGACATGGCTGTTCCTTTAAACTTAACCTACGTGTTTTGGCAAACACTTGCTTTCATCAGGCTAACAGAGATCAGATGCGTCTGGAGTTTATTTTGAACACTGTGGTCTCATGACTCATTAGAATATCTAAACAATACTAAAATAATATATTGAACGCAAGGTCAACTCAACGTTCATTATTGTTCAGCATTGAGAGAGAGAAAAAAATAAATAAACAAAATTGATAATGAAAGATTTTCATTACATATTGTTGAATATGTATGTACAGTATATGTATGTGTATACATGTGTAAACTTGTATATATCTATATGTGTGTATATCAGTGGTGTAGTCCTAAAAGAAAAACTGGTGTACTACTACACCCAACCCAAATTTTAAATGAAAGTAGGCAAAGAAACTACAAAAGAATCTACAAAATGTATATGTGTGTATATATATATATACACACACACACACACACACACACACACATATATATATATATATATACATACATATATATATACAGATGGTACACTCCATACTAGGGCTGTGCAATACGGACAAAATAATCATATTGCGATTTTTTTAAACAAATATTGCGATTGTGATTTTATTTGCGATTTTGGCAGTTGTTTTTGCTTTTTTAAACGCAATACATACACACATTATAAATGTATTCAGTGCACAAAAAGTGCATAACAAAACATTTCACAATGAAATAACATAGGATTAAGTTTAATAATTAAAACTGTAGTAAAATTGTCTTTAAAACAGACAACATAAAATAAATGACATCTGAATGAATGGCATCTGAATCTATCATCTAACTTTAAAGGTATATTGTCTCGAAAAACGCTGATGATGATTGTCCTGGTGTGCACAAACCTTAAGATTACTGGAAATACGAGCCGCACCAAATTGTATTATACCCACTCAGTGGAAACGAGGCATAGCGTAAGTATCCACAATTATCACAAAGTCATAATTTAGTGAAGTTTATTTATAAACTAAGCTCTAGATAAAAACATCCTGTACACAATAGTACTAACTGCTTGATAAAAAAAACTGTTATAAATTGTCTTAAAAACAGTCAACATGAAGAAATAAAGATGAACTGTGCATCTGTGCATATATATGGTGTGTATATCTATAGAGTGTATCATCTGTGTGTATATGTATAGACTGTATCATCTGGGCATATATATATATATATATATATATATATATATATATATATATATGGAGTGTATCATCTGTGCATAAGTATAGAGTGTATCATCTGTGCATATGTATGGAGTGTATGTATAGAGTGTATAGAGTGTATCATCTGTGTGGGGTGTATATGTATGGAGTGTATCATGTGTGCATATGTATGGAGTGTATCATGTGTGCATATGAATGGAGTGTATCATCTGTGTATATGTATGGAGTGTATCATGTGTGTATATGAATGGAGTGTATCATCTGTGTATATGTATGGAGTGTATCATGTGTGTATATGTATAGAGTGTATCATCGGTGTGTATATGTATAGACCGTATCATCTGTGCATATATAAATGGAGTGTATCATCTGTGCATAAGTATGGAGTGTATATGTATAGAGTGTGTCAACTGATCAATGTGTTCATCAAGTTCCAGTAGCTTAGTGGTTAAGTGATTCACCTTTGATGGCATGACATGGCATTTAACGTACAGTGTACCATCTGTGCATATATATAGTGTATGTATAGAGTGTATCATCTGTTTGTTCATCAAGTTCCAGTTGCTCAATGTTAAGTGATTCGCCTCTCACGCCAGAGACCCGGGTTCTATCCCAGACCCTGACAGTAGTGTATCCTATACATATCCACACATGATACACTCCATACACAGATGTGTATGGTTTCATTTCATTTCAGATGTGTATCATTTGTGCATATGTATGGACTGTATCATGTGTGCATATATATGGAGTGTATCGTGTGTGTATGTATAGAGTGTATCATCGGTGTGTGTAAATGTATAGACTGTATGTATATATATGGAGTGTATCATCTGTGCGTAAGTCTAGAGTGGAGTGTATGTATAGACCCTGACAGCAGTGTATGGTGTGTGTATATGTATAGAGTGTGTCAACTGTTCATCAAGTTCCAGTAGCTCAATGTTAAATGATTCACCTCTCACGCCAGAGACCCGTGTTCTGTCCCAGACCCTGACAGCAGTGTATCATGTGTGGATATTTGTCTGTGTAGAGTGTATCACGTGTATATGGAGTGTATGTATAGACTGTATCATCTGTGCATATGTATATGGAGTGTGTCATCTGTGCATAAGTATAGAGTGTGTCAACTGCTTAATGTGTTCATCAAGTTCCAGTAGCTCAATGTTAAATGATTCACCTCTCATGCCAGAGACCTGGGTTCTATCCCAGACCCTGACAGCAGTGTATCATCTGTGTGTATGTACGGAGTGTATTGCATATGTAGAGTGTATCATTTGTGTGCATATGTATAGACTGTTTCATCTGTGCATGTGTATAGAGTGTATAATCTGGGCTTATATATGGTGTGTGTATATGTATAGAGTGTATCATCTATGTTTATATGTTTAGACTGTATCATCTGTGCATATATATATATATGGAGTGTATCATCTGTGCATAAGTATAGTGTGTATATGTATAGAGTGTATCATCTGTGCATATGTATAGAGTGTGTCCGTATGAAAGGTTGGTTGTGTTCATCAACTTCCATTAGCTCAGTGGTTACGTGACTCACCTCTCATGCCAGAGACCTGGTTTCTATCCCAAACCCTGACAGCAGTGTATATCATGTGTGTATATGGATGGTATTGTGTGTGTGCGCATAAGTATAGAGTGTATCATCTGTGCATATATATGGTGTGTATATGTATAGAGTGTATCATCTGTGTGTATCTGTATAGACTGTATCATCTGTGCATATATATATATATATATATATGTGGAGTGTATCATCTGTGCATAAGTATAGAGTGTATCGTGTGCAAATGTATGGAGTGTATATGTATAGAGTGGAGTGTATGTATAGAGTGTGTCAACTGTTCAATATGTTCATCAAGTTCCAGTAGCTCAATGTTAAATGATTCACCTCTCATGCCAGAGACTCAGGTTCTATCCCAGACCCTGACAGCAGTGTATCATGTGTGGATCATGTGTGGTTATGTGTCTGTGTATATGTATAGAATGTATCATATGTGCATATATGGAGTGTATCTATAGAGTGTATCATCAGACTGTATATGTATAGACTGTATCATCTGTGCATAAGTATAGAGTGTATCATCTGTGCATAAGTATGTGCACACCAATTGATTACCAGCCGGTTTTTGACTTCTCTGGCGTTTTGCGGAGCGTTGTCCTCGGCGGCACATCGGCTATATGGAAATGCTACAAGACGTGCAGGCGTGGGAAGCGAGCCGGCGCGCTCGTCAAAAATAGACAATGCGGCTTCAGAATGGCGTTGCCTAGCATTCTTTTGGCGAATCTCTGCTCTCTTCCTAACAAAATGGAGGAATTACTTCTGCTCACAAGCACAAATAAGGACTTTAACAACTCTGCTGCGCTGTGTTTCACGGAAACCTGGCTAAACGAAGCCACTCCGGACAGTGCAATACAACTACCGGACTTTGAGCTGTACAGAGCAGATCGCGACACAGAGGCAACGGGGAAAACGTGCGGTGGTGGGACAAGCTTTTACATCAACAGAAGGTGGTGTACGGATGTAACTGTGCTAAAGAAGATGTGCTGCCCTGACGTGGAAGTGCTTTTCATTAACTGTAAGCCGTTCTATTTGCCACGGGAGTTTTCCTCGTTTATTCTGATCAGTGTTTACATTCCGCCGCAAGCACACGTGAGTACTTCTCTTTCACTGCTGGCTGATCTAATCACAGAGACAGAACAAAAACACCCAGACTCTGTTTTTATTATTTTTGGGGACTTTAACCAAGCAAAACTCACATATGAGCTGCCTAAATTCAGACAGCACATTACATGCCTTACCAGAGACAATAACATTCTGGACCATTGCTACACAACAATAAAAGATGCATATCGCTATGTGGCCAGAGCAGCTCTAGGACTCTCCGATCACTGCCTGGTTCATCTTATACCAACTTACAGGTAAAAACTTAAAACTACTAAGCCAGTATTAAGGTCTGTTAAGAGATAGACCAACGACACAGAGCAGGTCTTACAAGCCTGTTTTGAATGCACTGACTGGAGTGTTTTTGAAGCTGCAGCCACCGACCTGGACGAGCTCACAGAGACTATAACATCATACATCAGTTTCTGTGAGGAGTTATGAATCCCTACCAGGACCTACTTATCATTTAACAATGATAAACCATGGTTCACACCAAAACTTAGACAGCTTCGTCAGGTCAAAAAGGATGCCTACAGGAGTGGGGACAGGATTCTTTACAATAAAACTAGGAACACATTGACAAGGGAGATTGGTGTGGCTAAAAAGAACTATGCCAAAAAGCTGGAAAACCAGTTTTCTGCCAACGACCATCAGTGTAGACAGGCCTGAAAAAAGTTACCAACTACAAAACACCTTCCCCCAGTATCGAAGGCAGCAAATTTCTCGCAAACGTCCTGAACTTGTTCTATTGCAGATTTGACACCTTCGACCAGACACCCTCTACACGACCATCAACACCTCTAGCCACCTCCAGCCACACCCGCCCTGACCACCTTGCTACACAGCCATTAACACCTACAGCCATCTCCCTCTCCCCCCCCCGATCTTCAGATCAGTCTGGATAATGTGCGTCAGGTCTTCAGTAAACATAACTGGCACTACCCTTCCTACACTTGAAGAACTGTACTCTGTATTCGCCTTTCACGCCAGAGACCCGGGTTCTATCTCAGACCCTGACAGGAGTGTATCATGTGTGAAAATATATAGAGTGTATCATCGGTGTGTATATGTATAGACTGTATCATCTGTGCATATATATATGGAGTGTATCATCTGTGCAGAAGTATAGAGTTTATTGTGTGCAAATGTATGGAGCGTATATGTATAGAGTAGAGTGTGTCAACTGTTCAATGTGTTCATCAAGTTCCAGTAGCTCAGTGGTTTAGTGATTTACCTCTCATGCCAAAGACCCGGTTGGATGTGTTCATCAACTTTCAGGATCTCTGTGGTTTAGTTATTCACCTCTAACACCAGAGACCCGGGTTCTATCCCAGACCCTGACAGCAGTGTATCTTGTGTGCATATGTATAGATTGTATCATGAGTGGATGCATTCAGTGTATAATCTGTGCATATGTGTGGAGTGTATCATCTGTGATTATGTATGGAGTGCATGTGTACAGAGTGTATGTGTATCATCTGTGTATATGTCACGCTCGCCAGCGCTCTCTCTCTCTCTCTCTCTCTCTCTCTCTCTCTCTCTCTCGCTCTCTCCGCTGTAAGAGATCGCTGGTTCACACACACACTTCCGGGAACTACAGATCGGCCATGTTCGGACTACAACTCCATTCATGCAGCACACACACAACACCTGCGTCATATCACAACTGATTGCACACACGAGCGGAGGACCATCACGACTGATTACTCACACTACAAATACAGCACACACACTCTCAGTCGACGCTGAGTATTGCGATCTGTTTTTGTGACCATACAACGCGGTTCCTTTGTCTAGTCTTTTGTGTTTGACCCCAGCCTTGCTTGTTTGTTTATCTGTGCCTGCTACCAGCCTTGTTGACCCTCTGCCTGCTGTACGACTACGATTCTGGATTTCCTATATACATCTGTTTGCCCCTGTTGACCACTGCTATACTGACTTTAATAAATATATGCGATTGGATCCTCGCCTCCGTTGTCATCGTCACACCCACCGTAACAGAATACTCAGCCACCAAGAGGACCCAGCAGAAAGCGGTATGGCATTTTTTCAGCGCCCAGCTTCCTCCCAGCACAAAGGACCCCAGGACCAACCCCTAGCCAGAGGACTGCCTCAGCGGCAAAATCATCACCCCTTCGGCATTTTCGCCGAGGGTCTCTTCGAGGCAGTCCGGGGGCTTGGTTTTACTGAGAGCAACCTCATCCATATCTTTCTGGCTGGATTGGATGAACCTTTTGATTGGGAGGAGCTGGGCGATATTGGTAAATGGACTTATTGGGAGGTGGTGGATTATGTCTGCCTGAAGAAGGAGAGGGAGTACCTGCAGGGGGAATGGACCCCTCTCTTCACCACTAGCACCACCTCCCAGTCCATACCAAACCCCCAAGGGTTAACCCGCACCCAAAAGCGGAGGAGGAAGAAAAAGGCCTCTTCGTCAGTGCCGGCTCCAGCCCCAGTGCGCCCGCCAGTCTCGGCTCCAGCCCCAGTGCGCCCGCCAGTGTCGGCTCCAGCCCCAGTGCGCCCGCCAGTGTCTGCTCCAGCCCCAGTGCGCCCGCCAGTGTCTGCTCCAGCCCCAATGCGCCCGCCAGTATCGGCTTTAGCTCCAGTGCGCCCGCCAGTGTCGGCTCCAGCCCGGCTCCTTGCACTGCCGGCTCCACCCAGACGTTTTGCACTGCCGGCGCCAGTACAGTTCCTCGCACTGCCGGCGCCAGTACAGCCCCTCGCACTGCCAGCACCACCCAGACGTTTTGCACTGCCGGCGCCAGTACAGTTTTTTGCACTGCCTGCGCCAGTACAGCTCCTTGCACTACCAGCTCCAGTCAAGCTCTTGGCCCTACCTACACCACTCAGACGTCCTGCCCTGCCGGCCCCAGCCAGGCTCCTTGCCTTGCCGGCACCGCCCAGACGTCTCAAGCGGCCAGCCTTTCACAGTCCTCCAGCTCAGAAAAGGGTAAGCGTCGCTCTGACTTTAATTCTGAAGAAGGTTTCATGTTTCAAGTCTGTACTAGCCATAGTTCCTGTCATTGTTCCTGTTCTGAAAATGCCTTCGTCTGAGTTGTCAGAGCCGCCAGAGTCGACGTCGCTGCCGCCAGAGCCGCCAAAGTCGACGCCCCTGCCGCCAGAGCTGCCAGTACTGCCTGAACTCAGGCCTCCTGATCCGCTGGAGTCGAACAGACGGCCAGTATTTCCTGAACTCAGGCCTCCTGACCCGCTGGAGTCGAACAGACGGCCAGTATTTCCTGAACTCAGGCCTCCTGATCCGCTGGGGTTAAACGAACTGCCAGTGCCTCCTTTACCTAAGCCTCCTGATCCACTGGAGTTGAACGAACTGCCAGTGCTCCTTGAGCCGAAGCCTCCTGACCCACTGGAGTTGAACGAACTGCCAGTACTTCTTGAACCGAAGCCTCCTGATCCACTGGGGTTGCACGAACTGCCAGTACTCGAACCAAAGCCTCCTGACCCACTGGGGCCGAACGATCTGCCATTGCATCCTGAGCCGAAGCCGCCTGACCCAATGGGGTCGAACGAACTGACTGTTCTCCCTGAGCCGAAGCCTCCTGACCCACTGGGGTTTAACGAACTGACAATCCTCCCTGAACCTAAACCTCCTGACCCTCTGGTGTTATATGAACTGCCAATGTTTTCTGAACCAAAGCTCCTGGTCCTCCGCAGATACATGTTCTTGTCCCTCCATCCCTCCCCCTGGTCCGCCTCCGCTCCACCTCCCGCCTGAACTGTTTTTTGAGCGTCTGGAATCCGCTCCTTAGAGGGGGGGTTATGTCACGATCGCCAGCGATCTCTCTCTCTCTCTCTCTCTCTCTCTCTCTCGCTCTCTCCGCTGTAAGAGATCGCTGGTTCACACACACACTTCCGGGAACTACAGATCGGCCATGTTCGGACTACAACTCCATTTATGCAGCACACACACAACACCTGCGTCATATCACAACTGATTGCACACACGAGCGGAGGACCATCACGACTGATTACTCACACTACAAATACAGCACACACACTCTCAGTCGACGCTGAGTATTGCGATCTGTTTTTGTGACCATACAACGCGTTTCCTTTGTCTAGTCTTTTGTGTTTGACCCCAGCCTTGCTTGTTTGTTTATCTGTGCCTGCTACCAGCCTTGTTGACCCTCTGCCTGCTGTACGACTACGATTCTGGATTTCCTATATACATCTGTTTGCCCCTGTTGACCACTGCTATACTGACTTTAATAAATATATGCGATTGGATCCTCGCCTCCGTTGTCATCGTCACACCCACCGTAACAGTATATGTATGGAGTGTATCGTGTGCATATGTTTGGTGTGTATCATCTGTGTATGGTTACTGGCATTTCCTGTAGAGTGTATCATCTGTGTGTATATGTATAGAGTGTATCATCTGTGCATATATATATGTGGAGTGTATCATCTGTGCATATATATGGAGTGTATCATCTGTGTGGAGTGTATGACGTGTATGGTGGTTAGGTTGGTTGAGTTCATCAACAGTAGCTCAGTGACAGTTAATTTCTGATATCATGAATGTGATTGTTACTAGTAAGAAAGGTATTTTAGACATAACAATTTATATTCATATCAGAAATCCATTTTCAGATATCAGAAATAACAAATGTAACATTCTGAATTTACATTTAAACTAGTTTCAAATTATTTCTTGATATCAACGATTCACATCTTTAATAGTAACAAATTTATTATTGATATCAATGAAGGCAGCTGATATCCGAATTTACCTTTGCAACTAGTGTAAATATAATTATATCTTCAGTGATTTATTTAACTAGTAAAATACTCTTGCAGATATCAAAAAATATCATTTTTACATGTGTAAATACCTATGGTAATGAGTTCATTAATATTAATTTGATTTGGTTTTCCCACAATTATCTTTGTATAGAGTGTATCGTGTGTATGTGTATAGAGTGTATCATGTATTATCATTGGATAGGCTCGTCAAGTTCCAGTAGCTCAGTGGTTACCTGTCTCACCTCTCGTGCCAGAGACCTGGGTTCTATCCTAGACCCTGACAGGAGTGTATAAAGTGTATCTTTTGTGTGTGTGTGTTTATAGAATGTATTGTGTGTGTGCACATATATGGAGTATATAGTTTGTATATGTATAGAGTTTATTTTGTAAATAAATTACGTAACACCATTACATGTAACTAGTTATTCAGCAAAACTTAATATACACATGATACATACGATACACTCTTGTCAGGGTCTGGGATAGATCCTAGGTCTCTGGCGCGAGAGGAAAGTCACGTAACCACTGAGCTACTGGAAGTTCTTTGTGGAAAATTATTTATAGCAATAAGAACGTAATTACATATAGAGAAATTGAGTTACATTTCAGATAAAGTAATTATAATTTAAATGTAATTTGAATGATTTAATAAGTAATGAAATACTTTTTAAAGTAACTTACGCAACACTGGTTAGGATTAGTAGAAAGTGTTAACAGAGCAGACATTCTGGTCTTTTTATTGTTGAATCTTGTGACATCATGTCCTATTTTGGGTTCATTCAATCTAGCTACACCTTTAAATATGTATGTGTATGTACGTGTATGTTTATGTGCATGTATTTGTTTACTTTTCTGGTGTATTTGTTTATATATACATATATTATGTGGTTTCATTCTATATACTTTCACATTTTCACAGAAATATGTTCTTTAACACTCATTTTTTTATTTTGTTTTTATTAATTTTTTTTATTTTTTATTTTTATTTTTTCCACATTTTTCGATTGCCTTGGACTTACATTTGCTGTTTATTCTAATGACCCGACACTTTAATTAAGCTACCCCTGAGCACTTTTTGTTTGAACCAAAGAAATCCTTTCTAATAAATGATAAATTGTGTTGTCGAATCTGCAATAAAACTAAATTTTTATAGAAGTAAAAAATGCGATTGGAAATAAAAATGTACAAATACACAACAATCTTTATTATAAAAGTCCAAATAAATTATAGCAAACACACAGGGAAAAATACAAAACAACATAACAAAAAAGCACTCTGTAGAAAATAGGAACATATTTACAAGACTGGCATTCGGAACTAGTTTAAATTAAACTGAAATTGGTCAAAAGCATTGGACCCACAAATGTTTTGTCATTGGTAAGCATAAAGCACACACAAAATCAGAATGCAAAAATAAAGGAATCAAACTATGAAAATATGAATCAGCCTTCCTGACTGCCTTAAGTTTCAGCAGGGGGATCTGAAATTCATTCTTATTTCCACAGAGATAAGAAACATTTGGAAACATAATCATATGGACCTCAAGATTTGTTTGGAAATTAAGCCCTCCAAGGCTTGTCTAACTTGCAAAAGCTTCGTCTAATGTTGCTGTTGTGGTCAATGAAAGCTGGTCTGAAGGTAACGGTGGGTCATCCTTTTGATTTATTTGCTTATGTCCACTGAATAGGCCACTGGAGTCGCCTCTGTTCCTGTAATGCTGTCCACTATAGACGTCAGAGACCTCAGGTTGGATTGCTCTGAAGAGTCGTCATTCAGCAGATCTGAGAAAAGTAGACCACAGTGTCAGGTTTTTTGCCAGGCAAGTCCTTTTAAAGCAGACTAGTTTGAATTTGAAATAAAAATGTGAAAATCATTGCACTGAATGGCAAGTCTTTTAACAGCTAACAGTTTAGGGTGTGGTTTAAAGGATAAGTGGGTGTGGTCTTGCACTCATGGGCGGCGTCCTCTGATTTTGTTTTAGTTGTAATATGTTTGTAGTGTGTAGTCATTTGGTTAGTGTTTTTATCTTTTTGTAATTAATGTTTTTTTTTCCATCTTTCTATAAGGTTTTATTGTTTTTTTTATTAAATGGTTAGTTTTGGTGATTTTAGTTTTATTTTAAACTATATGGATACCATAAAATCTGAACTAGCTGAAATAAAATGTAATTTTGCTGCTTTATTTCAGTGAACAATTTGTTTTAAATCATTCATCCAATTTCTTTCCAGCTTAGTCCCTTTTTTCATCAGGGGTCAAGACAGTGGAATGAACCGCCAACTTATCCAGCATGTGTTTTACGCAGCGGATGCCCTGCCAGCTGCAACCCATCACTGGGAAACATCCATACACACTCATTCTCATACATAAACTACGGACAATTTAGTTTACCCAATTCACCTATATTGCATGTCTTTGGACCTGTGGGGGAAACGAGAGCACCCGAAGGAAACCCAAGCGAACACGGGGAGAACATGCAAACTTCACACAGAAATGCCAACTGACCCAGCCGAGGCTCGAACCAGTGATTTTCTTGCTGTGAGGCGACTACCTACTGCGCCACTACAACAGTTTTTATAATCTTTATAATTTTTACAATAATCCAAACGCACAGAAACATACACATGAGAACGTAACAAAAACCCTCTGTTATAAAAGGAACATATTTACATGACTGACAGTCAGAAAACTATTCAAAACTACTTTCAAAAAGTGCTTTAAAAAAAAGTCAAAAACATTGGGCTGAATGGCAAAAGCTGATAATCTGATGTAAACAAAACCCTAACTGTGTGGTTTAAAGGATAAGTGGGTGTGGTTTAAATATGGTCTGGGTGTGGCCTTACCCTCATGGGCGGAGCTGTAGGCGGGAACACAGTGGTCAGACGCGCTGCTCCACTCTGGACTGCTGCAGCAGGTGCTGCCAGAGCCCTGATCACTGGAGGACGACACCTGTCACACACACATACACACACACTGCTGTCAGTCACCACACCCCACCCTTACAGAGATCAGAAATCAGCAGCACACGCCAGACAACTGTTTGCCCTTATAAAGTTCATTGAACATTTTATATGGGGCTTTTAATATTTTAAATGATGGAAACTAGTGTGTGAGTTCATTTGTATTATGTAATTCACATCTAAAACTGTTAAATGGAATTTTAATTAATCTTTAAAAATTGTTTATTTACATTTTTTGCAGTTATTGATTTAAATTGTATTTTTAAATAAATATACATATCAAATTAATTGTATTTTAAGTTTGTAACTAGGCTTGTCATTTAAATAATGTTATTTACATTTCACAATTTAATGATAATTCAGATTTAAATCATTTTTGTAGTTCATGCTGTTAAATTTACGGTTGTATTTATTCTTCATGTATATTAAATGCATTTTAAAAATGCTTTTGCAGTTCATGCCATGTTTATGGATTTAATTAACTTTTTCAGTTAAAACTAACTATTCTATTTTTGCTTAGCCATACTTTTAAATATTTTTACTTAATTAATTAATTTATTAATTAATGTATTTATTCATTTATTTTGGTCAATATATGCAGCATGCTTGGCTGTATTAACCTTTTTTGTTGTTGTTGTTATTGTTGTTGTTGTTATTCTTTAGCTTTAAATTTAATTTCTGAGTTTGCTAATTTTACCAATCTTGAAATATTCACAATTTAATGAATTATTCAATTATATACAGTGTCAAAAGTGAGCCCACTTAATTATCATAAAGCACTTTCCATAAAAAAATTTTAGAGAGAAAGAAAAATCTAAACAATGGATGTCCAGTTAGTTATAAGAGACTATACACTGTCAGAAATAAGTCATTGGGGTGGTACCTTTTCAAAACATACACCTCTGGTCTTAGTTGATTTTTTCAAGCTAACAGTGTGCCCCCTTGTTACTATCATGTACCTTTAAGCTGTACCAATAATGACCCTTTAGGTACAAAAGTGTGTCTGTTGATCAAGATGACAGCTAACCAATTCTAAAAGTGCGCAGATACACCTGCCTTGTCACCAAATCTGCACTCACCCCGGTATGTGGAGCGGCGCCTGTGGCTCTATAATGCAGGTTCCCCTGTTCATGCTCCTGCTGGTTGAGGGTACTGACCAGCGCCTGCAGCCTCTCGATGTACTGTATAGCGCTGCGCAGGATCTCCACCTTCGGCAGTCTTTGGTTGGGGTTCATCAACGTGCTCCTCTTCAGAGCCTCAAAGGCCTCGTTCACCTTCTTCAACCTCCTCTTCTCTCTCAAGGTAGCTGCTTTCCTCCGATCCATAGTCACAGACTTGCGCTTGCACACCTTGCAGGCCCAAGGGAGACATTGGCCGGGGCAGTGCTGCTGCTCATGGTGAGGAGACATGGACAAACCGAGGCTGGATGATGGAGATGGTTTGTCCTCCAACCCAACTGTGGTGGTCAGCATCCGTCCGTCTCCACACAAGCCCATCATAGAGCTCCTGTCCTGAAATCCGGCTTGCTCAAAGCCTCCATTGATTCTGGACTGGAAGAAATTATCGGCGCCTTCGTAAAAACGCTGGTCGTTGAAAAAGTAGGGGTTGGTCTCGAAAAGCTCCATGTCTTTGCTGGTTTTAGAGTCCACCGGCTGCGCTGTGTCTCCTCCAAAAAGCTGTACTGGTCCTTGTGAGCGTTTGTGGGTGTTTCTGAAGAAGATCTGTGGACGACAACTGCTCCACAGCAACTGCACTGGTGGCATTTAAACTCTCTGCCTGGTGTTAGATCAGTAGGTTAAATATAGCCAGGGCTTGGAGAAACCTGAGCCGCCGTTTAGCTGTTGCCACACATCTAAACTTTACATCTCTTTTCATTCTTCAATCTTCTGGGGATTTGGGACGGGGTTTGCTTGAGGAACGGCGGCAGGCCAGTGGTGAAAGTCCAGGAATATGATCTGGGGGCCATGGAAATCAAACTACAGGCTGTTGGAGATATGAAAGATCTAGCACGGCTTCTTAATTAACTGACTGAGATAAATCCTCGTCAGAGAGGATCTGCTGAAGATGTGAAATGTGACATCGTTTAATAAAAAGAGATTGTAATCTGATTGTAAAAAGATTGTAAAATTTGAAAATGTACACTTCACAGTTCAACAAATCCCCTAAATCTATTTAGTGGCCTAGTAATAGTATATTTTAATTTATTGTATGGTATATACAGTATATACCTACTACTACTACTACTACTACTACTACTACTACTCAGGAATGGCCAGTATTTATGAAAGAAGTATTTAAAATACGTTTTTCAAATATAAAATAACATTTTGTAATTTGTGTTTGATATGATTTCTGAAAATGGCTGAATATTTTGTGTCAAAATACTTTAGTCTTGTATTTTTAAAATACTATAAAAACAACAACAACAACAAAAAAAAAACTTTGTAAAAAGTCTACATAATGATATCATAAAGATGTAGTCTCTGATTGGTGCTTTCTCAGTTATTTGCCTAGGCTTGAGATCTACAAATTTGTTTAATATTGAAGAAGGTCGTCAATGCTTGGAGTATAGGTGCAAATTATGCAACACACATAAAGAAAATAACAGACAAATGACCCGAGAACATTTGGGAGTAAGTACACAATCAATAAAAATAATTTACTGCAATATGCTAAGACCAGTCACATATAATGGCAGTATAGTGTACAATACATCTGAAACTGCTTAGAAATTAGATGAATTAAAATATCAGTCCCAAACAGAAATATGGGGCCTACAGCACATAATCATTCTCAGTCTCAGTACTCAGTGGAAATGCAGAGGAAGTTCAGGAAAAAAACACCTATAGCTTTGGATGGGTTGCTGATGTGATGCCAAGAAAATAAGACAAACAATATTAAAATCAAGTCCTACAGTGATGATACCTAAAATGCTTCATCCACTGTTTCAAATGGCAGTCAGGTTGTGCATTGAAGAGTACAATTGCAAAAACAACATAATTTATGGAAAGAACTAAAACTGAAGATTTCAGTTTTCAGAAATCATGTTTTTACATGAACTATTGAAGATTTCAATTGCATAAAAACAATTGTAATAATGTTTAATATTGCAAAAAAATAAAAATAACTTCTTTATATATATCACCCTTTTAAAATATAAGACTGTTAAGAGATAGTGTCAATTTCACTAGCCACGCAATGGATAGAAACATAATAAAGAGATAGTACTAAATTCCAACTCATTATCTGCATTACATGATGTTTACAATGACTAAAGAGATCTTCAAGACAGGACTTTCTGTATGAACTCTGAACAAAATTTATAGTAAAATGAAAGAGAAACAAATGTTTATAAACACCTTTTAATGTACAGGAGTAGAGGTGAATGAGTTGGCAAACTTGCTCAGAAAAACGCTGTGGCTGTCATACATTGTTTACTTCACTGAGTCATTTTAATGGTAAGATGATTGATTGAATATGCCTTGATTGAATGTGTTTGCGGAGAAATTTCATGTTTCCTTGAAAAGGTATTTTGTAGTATTTTAAAAATACTTTAATTTAGTACATTTATGGCTGCTGTATTTTGTGGTTTATTTTAATACATGTTAAATTTAAGTATTTGTTTAAAAAAAAAAAAATACATTTCAATGTATTTTTGCCTATCCCTGCTACAACTACTACTACTACTACTACTACTACTACTACTAATAATAATAATAATAATAATTATAATAACAACAACAATAATAATAATAAGGGTGTCATGGTGGCGCAGTGGGTAGCACGAAAGCCTCACAGTAAGAGGATCACTAGTTCAGTTAGTTGGCGTTTCTGTGTGGAGTTTACATGTTCTCCCTGTGTTCGCATGAGTTTCTTCCAGGTGCTCCGGTTTCCCTCACAAGTCCAAAGACATGCGGTACAGGTGAATTGAATAAGCTAAAGAGTCTGTAGTGTATGTGTGTGAATGCAAGAATGTATGGATGTTTTCCAGTGATGGGTTGCAGCTGGAAGGGCAGCTGGAAGGGCATCTGCTGCGTAAAACATTTGAATAAATTGGTGGTTCATTCCGCTGTGGTGACCCCTGAATAATCAAGGGACTGAGCTGAAAAGAAATTGAATGAATGAATAATAATAAAGTATTTTAATTTGTTATACAATATAAGAATAGAGAAATAAACAACAACAATAATGGGCGCCACGGTGGCGTAATGAGTAGTACGTTCACCTCACGGTCGCTGGTTCAAGCCTCGGCAGGTTCTCCTCATGGTTGTGTGGGTTTCCTCCGGGTGCTCCGGTTTCCCTCACAGTCCAAAGACATGCGCTATAGGTGAATTGGGTAGGTTAAATTGTCCGTAGTGTATGATTGTGAATGAGTGTGTATGGATGTTTCCCAGAGATGGGTTGCAGCTGGAAGGGCATCCGCTGCGTAAAACAAATGCTGGATAAGTTGGCGGTTCATTCCGCTGTGGTGACCCCAGATTAATAAAGGGAATAAGCCGAAAAGAAAATGAATGAATGAATTAATTTATAAAGCCCTAATGCAATTATACTCATTAATACTCATTAAGACTGTCTTTTATTTGTGGTAACTACATTGAACTGTAATATCATCCAGCACTAGTTGAGTCAAGTAGACCTTCATTGTCCGTGACCCCTAGAAAGTGAGCTTTGTGGTCTCTCCGGACACTGGAAATCCCAACCGGACTAGCCAGGACTCATAGCTCACATGCTAATTCAGAAGAGTTTCCGCTATGTGCCCTAATGAATCCACAGGCTTATTTATGGCCACTGACACACCGCAGCTATTCAGAGTCTATGTACTACATGATGAAGGGGCTTTTTCACTATGATATAAGTGACAGTAATACAAACACTTCTGCAATGTTATTGGTGAAAGTCACCCTCAAATACAGTGGTATCTTTGAAAGTAGAAGTAAAGACCTGCTCCAAATCTTTGTGTTATTTTCTGCTAGTGTTGTAGTGAATGGTATACTCAGATATATGGAGTAAACCAACTTAACTATATGTCTGCACTGTATACCCACTTATAAATAGTCTAATATAAATATAATAGCGTTCTATGAACATTCTAAGGCTCCATATAGACTAATGCAGTTTAGTTTTAAAACAGTGTCCAAGGTGTCTCTGTCCACACGACACCGCAAAAAATGTACATCATGTGACCATACACACACTCTAAGAATGCACATTTCAAGTATAAACAGGAAGTACTGTAAGCTTATGTGCTTCACTTCGTATTTGGTTACTAGTCAACAACTCAGACCAATGAACAGTGAACACAAATGCAAGAAACATTTCTATTACCGTGTCCATATTTTGTTTACAGGTTGACAGGACTGGTCTGCCATCTTCTTGTAGTGTTATGGTGTGATGTGGCTTGACAAATAAGGGAAGGATACACAATGACCCAAGAGGCCAGGGTTTTTCAAAAGTTTTTTGGGGGTAGAAACCTCTGGGCTAGCGTTTAAAAATAAACACATTAAAGTAAACACAGTCTAAGGCCCGATCACACAGAATGCTTTATTATTGTTCTTATTCTATTTTCCATTGGCAGTGAGTGTTTGCTATCTGCTGCGCCTCATATGTTTTTGTCAGAACTAAGTTGAAAAATAATACTCTGAGATGAAAAATGCTTGACAACATCACTCTGACAATAAACCTTTTTCAAAATTGAATATTTGTCATTTCAAGTATTTCACCTCATACCTACAGTACCTGAAATGCTTTTAGTGGAGCCTGAAATATGAGTGCTTTGTACAACCTGTAATATTTATAAAATGCCCCTTAAAGAGTTAGTTACTCCAAACATTTTAATTATGTTATCATTTACTTACCCTCATGTTGTTCTAATACCCTGGAACTTTTGTTCATATTCAGACCACAAATTAGAATAGTTTAGATTAATTTCGAGAGTTCACATCCTCCATTGACAGCAACAGTCGCGAGACGATCAAAGTCCAGAAAAAGAACGAAAACCATTCTATGTGACTTCAGTGGTTTAACTGAAAGCATGTGAAGCCCAAATAACACTATTGTTTAACATGTTGTAAATCCAGCAGCTCTAATTTCTCCACTGCAGCACAAGCTAACATGACAGCATCCACCACCAGAGAATAGTTGTCCAGTTTTCATGTGTATGAGTGTACTTGATCCATAGTTATGTATTTTCAAGTGGTAGGAGGTAAATGACCAGTAGTGTAGTCGGGGCTATACGCACGTATACTCCGTATGCTTACTTTTTCCCATGAGCTGTTTGGGTTACGACTTCTGAGGACAAATAATTGGGTATACCCTCGATATACTCACTTGTTTTGCTGATTAGACTTTCCTAATTTACGTGTATTCGCGCTCTCTAAACCTGCATACTAAATGTGTTTTTTTAATCTTATTTGTAATCTTTTTTAGTTGCAATTGGTGCATTTTTGTTGACGTGCACTATTCCCTGCCCCTTGACGACCACAGCAGCTTTGAAAAAAATTTGTGAGAGTTTTTCGAAGGTGACGAAAAGTCAACTGAATGATGTCATGCTGAAACAATCAGATAAAATTATAAAACAGCTTGAAGCAGTGTGCTTTGCATTTCCTGTTGTTTTAAAGTTTTTTTTTAAATTTAAAGTTTACTGTTTATGTTAACAACATACAATACATGAAATAGCTTGAAACATGATTTTTTGTACAGTATATATATATATATATATATATATATATATATATATTTTTTTTTTCTTCCCTATAGAAAGTCCCTATAGAGTTAAACAGTTGGGTTTTTCCCAGGTTTTACCATAACTTAATATATTCAGCCAATCTCTGGGTCTGCTGCAGGCACTATTAGCTAGACATAAATCTTTGCATAGGATTAAAATATTAGCATCTTGCTTTAAAATGAACAAATTTGTGAGAGATTTGAGACAGATTTGTTTCTTTTTAAATGGATAGTTCATCCAAATAATAAAAATTGTCATAATTTACTCAACCTTAACTTGTTCCAAAATGGTTTGTCTTTTTTTTTTTTTTTTTTAAAGAAGATATTAAAAAGCTGGAGACCTGTAACCATTGACTTCAATAGTATTTGTCTTTTCTTCTTTGGAAGTCAGTAGCTATATAGCTAATGAATCAAAGAAACATTGACTTTCATTGTTTTTTTGCCTACTTTCATTTAAAATTTGGGTTGGGTGGGTAATAGTACACCACCTGTTTTTTTAAGGACTACACCGCTGTAAATGACAGAGTGGTCCATTTGGTCCATTTTGGGATGAATTAAATATTCAAGAACGGCCCCTTTTTTTCTTACTATTGTGAGTCCACTTGTGTGTGTGTGTGTGTACAGTATATACATATACATACATATTGTACGTATGTACCACTTTGTTTATGTGTATATTTTGAAGCTATTAGCAAGTTGTATTATTTTGTTAAAGGTTTCTATCTAAACTAAGCCTATTCTGTTTTTGCTTCTAATTTTAAAATATCACAATCAAATTTCGATGTTTCAAATGCAGTGGTTGCCTCTAATTTTAAGTAGAAAGAGCCCAGTTTAGGCTTTACTTTAAGGTTTTACCTAATCTATAAAAGGACACCTGTTTATGTAACATTATATAATGCCTTCAGTGTCATTTTGTTAGAAAATTAATTGTGAGAAAGATTAAATCATGAAACCAAAATCCTGAATTGAATGAGTTGAATAAATCGTTACATCTCTAATTTAATAACATGTGGCATTCATACATTGCTTGAAAAATACATCAATAATTTGAGGGCATTATTTAAGAGTAGCTATAACCACTTCTCCAAGCACCACTACACTGAGTTTTGTCCTCATCCAGCACAGGTCCGAAAAGGACGTCCCGTGGTGCTCTGGTCATAGAAACCCAAGCCTGCATCTCTGGCAGGATTAGGAGACTGTGCAGTTGCTGTCAGGTTAAAATGTGATGGATGATCACTGATGGTGGAGGAGCACAATGGGGCTTCTGTGGTCGAGCAGAGGCTGCAGGAGAGCAGTGTGTCGGAGTCACTCAGCCGGACCTGCTTTCTGACCACTGTCAGCAGAAACACTGTAGAACAGACACACACACATACACAACGCTCATGCACATGCCACCCGGGAGCTTGTCCTGAAGAGGAAAACACTTTCTCAGCATTTTAGGAGAGAGGTAAAGAGGTCAGGTTGCTGATGATGTCACGGTTGTCCCGTTAAAAAAAAAAAAGAAAAAAGAAAAAACATGTATAACAAATGTGTGTATAAAATACAATGTCCACTGCTAATAAGTCTTAAATTAGCGTAGTTAGAAAAGTAACCGAATGCTTGTCATTATCTGTGCATTCTGTGACACCTCTGTCATTTAATGTTAATCAATTCATCCCTTCACTCAATAGGTCATTGACTTCATTGATTGTTTTATTGTTGTTTGTTTTGCTGGTTCAAAGTCTCTTCACATCCTGATAGCAGTAATTAAATTAAGTATAGTCCAAATCTATTTATGTAGGTTCTGTGGAAGGTGTAGGATCTAGAAAATGTCTAATCAAAACATTCAGTCTGTATATTACAATAGGCTGTCCTGCAACCTGCCTGTCAAAAATGCAATTGCATACCTCTGCATACCCTGTTTGCAAAGGATTACATCATTGTCGTGTTCACAGATGCCATTCAGACAGAGAACGGCAGGCAAACATCAACAACTTTCCAAATCCACCAGAGGACGCTGTGTAAGTTTTTTCAGATCTCAAATTTCTCTTGTGAGTGTCATTCGCGCTTGTCCGTCTCACGTAAATTCACCAGAGCCTGCTGTCGACTGGCTGACTGACTGACTGATTGATCGACTGACCCACTCTCCTACTTCTCTAAACCCAACCAACAGTGTTTTCAAAAGCAATCCAGAAAAATGCATGCGTTTTAATATATTTTTTAAGTTTGGTATTGTAATTAACTGTGCTATAACATTTTCTGTTGGCTGAATGTTGTGAAGTTTAGTTATAAACTAATTTCGAGAGGAGCGCGTGCTTATGATTGACACGGCTGGCCCAGAGTCAAGCTAATGCACAATCCACCAATCAGACGATTCCCATCTTAGTATAAATAACCAAAGCATCTTACCTTACCCCCTTCCACACCGTCTCCTCCCTTTTCCTCTTTAGGGCAGCATGGCGGCCCAGTGGCTAGCACTGTTGCCTCACAGCAAGAATGCCTCTGGCTTGGGCCTCTACCCAGCCAGTTGACATTTCTGTGTTCTGACAGTTCATGTTTTCCCTGTGCTTGCGTCGGTTTTCCCTGGGTCCTCCGGTTTCCTGCCACAGTCCAAAACATGAGACATAAGTAAATTGACAGACAAATCTGCACCATACCCAAATTCCACCAGCAGCATACCTTCATACTGTAACAATTTATAAGCAGCAGGAGGGCGGGGGGTTCACCAGATCTACTTGAGCTCTTGAACTCTTCTCTCGCCCTGCAAACGGGAGGGAGCCTCTGGCTCGAGAATCTTATGAGCTCAGGGCTCTCTCCTGGGACAACAATACCAAACTACCTTTATTATCAATCATCAGCTAAGTGTGAACTCTTGAAATGTGATGTCTTGTAGAAATGTTTGTCAGTAGGCATGGCTTTAGATGACAATTTGCATGGTAGAACAGGCATATTACCGACTGTTTCAACTCACTGTTGTTTATTAAATATTAAACTGCTCTGAACAGATTTAGGAGTTTGGGATCATTTTGTGATTTGGGAACTCACTGACAAGAGGGATTCAGCTCTGGCAGGAAGGCCTTGAAAATTATTCATATTATTTACTTAACCATTATATTAGGGTCTACCCTTCCACAATGCCAAACCTAACCCTCACAGTACCATGTGCACATAGTTACTATTGTTGTACAGTCACAAAAATTATGCTATATTGGTGTCCGCATTGCTATATTGATGTCCACATCCCAAATATTAACAGCTTCTTTTCTATACTTCCATTCTAGTACCCTTTCTATACTTTACCAGAGTTTTGAACCTGAACTAGCAAGTCGAGGTGGGAGCTTTTATTTTCACTTCTCAGTTTGACAGGTATGGGGCAGACACATTGTGTTTCTTCACAAAGTGGTATCGCTGTCTACAGTGTCATTTGCTGAGGAAAAGCTTTCA
Organism: Danio albolineatus; assembly: GCA_903798035.1. Taxonomy (NCBI): domain Eukaryota; kingdom Metazoa; phylum Chordata; class Actinopteri; order Cypriniformes; family Danionidae; genus Danio; species Danio albolineatus. Next base: position 1,448,816 of record CAIGQQ010036980.1, on the reverse strand, counting down.
ATTTGTATTTCATTGTTGTCATGTACATGTACCCTAACTGACCCTCTATTTGCCTACATTTCAAGACTCATACAACCTCACAGTCACCATGCAATCAATGGTTTTTACCACACGCCTTCACCTACTTAAGGCCATTTCAAGTTCAAGTGTGCCTGACTACCACCAAGCATGCCAGAAACACAGGTTTATCATGAGGGATTGAGTAGATCCTCAACCAGACAGATGATATCAGTCTATTTGAGAGGGTCTTAGGTGAAAGGCGACATGGCGTGCCGTCCTGTCACTGAAAACACTGTGCCACTTCTCTCCACTGACAAGCAGCAGCACATTGCAGGACAGCTGGCAGAATGGGAGGAGGACGGAGGGGGAATTGGCTTCTTGTGAAGAAATGCCCAGAACGTGGCTGCATTAGCCATGGAATGCTCACTCTTCACTCATATTCAGATAGAACCCTAGAAAGATATTACGACCCCCATTATTGCTGTTAGGAGAAAGAGTAGTGACTGGAACAGATGTTTGGATCTTGATTTGGCCTGGAGAAACAGGTTCAGGGGGTTTGTCCAGGACTCTCTCTTTTCCAGCAGCTCTGTTATGATTTCTAAGCACGCTGTGTCAAACACAGCAGCCCCAAAAATGTTTGGACACTTGAGATGCACTTGAAAATGTATGATTGTTATTGTATTGGATAACAAAGTGCCAAATTAAATAGTGTTTTTTTTAAGAGTAGGATGCAATGGTGAGGTATTAAGGACATTTATATTTTGTAAAAAGCAGTCATAACTCAGAATTCTATAGAATCTATATGTGAATCTTAAAGTTTTGAGGAGGAAAATTGCAAGATTAAAATATCAGAATTGCAAGGGGAAAAGTGAGAATTATGACATAAATTGTTTATTGTTTTTTTTTTCTTGTGGCAGACACATGATCTATTTTTATAACTATTTATTCATCCATTTTATAAAATAAAATATTTATTTAATTACATTTCAAAGCAGTGACAATAAGCAACCCAGGCTCATTAAACATACCGCTATATACATTTCCGGAGGCCGCCAGAGGCCACTGTGTCCTCTTTTTCAGATCTCAAATTTCTCTCGCCATTCACGCCTGCTGTTCTTCGGTTAATCCACCAGAGGCCACTGTCGACTGACTGTCATCTGTTGACTGACTAAATGACTGACTGACTGACCGATCGACTGACCCACCCCACTCCTTCCCTAAACCCAACCAATAATGTTTTCAAAAGCACCGATTGATCCACCCACCCACTTTCCTAAACAAAACCTTCAGTTGTCAAAAGCAATCCAGAAAAAGAAAAGCTCTTACCAGATTTTACCACATTTTATCACATTCTCACCCTGTTATTTGCTAGTTTATTTTACTTTTTGGCTTTTGTTTATGTCTTACCTGCTTTCTGGAACCATTCTTTCATTATCAACGACTCTCTGCATCTCAAGTCCGCCGATGTACATGACGAGCTAACTGGACAAACTGGTAACAGCGGGAAAGCCATCCTTACGAAAAAGGAAAGGTGTCATACCACCCCGTATCATTCGTTTTAAAGATGAAATGCAGCCATATGTACTTCTGACTACATAATTTGCAATCTCCAGAAATGTCTAAGGCTACATTTTCAGAATGAGCCTATGTTGACAATAACTGTAAAGGTAAAAAAATAAGTATCACTGTACCTGTAATCACTTTTAGAACTTTTTTTTTATATCTGAATTAAATAAACCATGACAACCAATCAGAATCCACTCTACTGTAATCAGTAAAAGCCCTTAAAGTGACAGACAACAAAAAACTGCAATAAAAAAAATTCAAATATATGGATAATATATATAAAATCTAAATATATAGACCATTTAAATGTGGCGAAGTCACTGGACCATGAACATTTCCTGCCTGTTGTTTTCTAACTATTCTGTTAACTATTTCTTAACTGTAACAAGTGACAATTTAATCATATCTTATTGTTACAGTTGTCATAATAGTATTCATCAATTTGTGGAATATTTTTGGATTTGGATTTTTGGAAGCTATGGAAATTAAAAATTTCATACAGGAAATAGGTTAGGACCGTTGTTATTGTTTATATCCATCAAAATGGTCAATATGATATAATTAACGGAAAAGAAAAATTACATAATGTAAATACTAGGTTGTGCGGCTTGTGATGTTCTAGTTTTGATTGAAAAAAAAAATTGATAAATCAGTTATTACTGCTAATTGATGCAGTTCTTGTTACAAACACTAGTTTTAATGTTGTTGTTAACAACTGAAACTATTTAAATACTTTTTCATTTAAAATACAGTTTAAGATCAATATTGAATGAAATACATGTATATTGGAAGTAGAAGTATTATATATAAATTTACAAACGTATTGACAACATTAAATAGCATTAGTAAATGACAAAAGCAACATTTCTCAGACTAAAATAAAAGCAAAAATCTAATTCGAAACATAAATAAATGCTATAACAGTAAATGAATAATCCTAAAATAACACTGAGTGGTACCTGTGTTTTTACTGTCTTTAGAGCTCTCTGTCAGAATGAAACAGTAGTGGTCAGGGTCTTACAATACGATAGTCACTGGTCTCTTTTATCAGGTTATAATCCTCTACAACAAACAGAATGGAAAGCATGTGCGTGTGCAGCTGTTGGTGTCTTAGTGCAAGTGGTGTCATGTTAAGTCAGAGGAATGATCCTGGCTTTCCAAGCACCATGACAGCCTCACCCGTCGGTGGCACGACACTCACTGTTAGTAAATGCCTTTCTCCATGAGACCGCAAACACATCATGGACAGAAGAATGAAAAAGAAATGGTGAAAAAACTATTTTGGTGGTTTCATACTTGTGAAAAAATCTTCAGATTAAGGGCTATGATCTGTTGGATCTGATTGGAGCGGTTTAAACATGAAAAGAAAAGAAAGCTAAAAAAATATGAAAACATAATAATAGACTTTTATTTTGCCTTCAGATTTTTTCAGTTAAAAAGCGTACTTTTGGGTCAGTTTGATTCCATTAAAACACATTAAAACAGAGAAACAAATAAAAAATGAGAATATTATGATTTATTATGATTAAAATTGCGTTTTCCTTCCAATAAAGTGGTATGAAGAAGCTATATAACCAAGACTCATTTATTCATTCATTCATTTCCTTGTCGGCTTAGTCCCTTTATTAATCTGGGGTCGCCACAGCGAAATGAACCGCCAACTCATCCAGGATGTTTTACACAGCGGATGTCCTTCCAGCTGCAACCCATCTCTGGGAAACATCCATACACACTCATTCACACTCATACACTACAGACAATTTAGCCTACTCAATTCACCTATACCACATGTTTTTGGACTTGTGGGGGAAACCGGAGCACCCGGAGGAAACCCACGCAACCATGGGGAGAACAAGCAAACGCCACACAGAAATGCCAACTGACCCAGTCGAGGCTCGAACCAGCGACCTTCTTGCTGTGAGGCGAACGTGCAACTCACTACGCCACCGTGGCACCATAAGGGCTGGACTAGGACAAAAAAACAGGCCTGGACATGATCTAGAGATGATAGATAGATAGATAGATAGATAGATAGATAGATAGATAGATAGAT
>CAIGQQ010036980.1:1422830-1445187 GCA_903798035.1 Danio albolineatus | reverse complement strand
AGATAGATAGATAGATAGATAGATAGATAGATAGATAGATAGATAGACAGATAGAAGTATAATTTTATAAAATAAATATTACCAATATTAGAAAGATTGAATAAAAGAATAAAGAATGATCTTCATTTGATGTTGGCCAACATGTAAACAACACGTGATCGATATAGTATTAATATTTATTAATATAAGAATATTAATGTAATACGTAAATGGCTAAACAGTAAGAAATTAAAGTTTTAAAAAATGTGCACGGCTCTCGCACATACTGTAGCCTATATTTGACGCACATGTACACAACACGTGTGTTCTGGGCGAGCAAGTAAGCATTTATGCACTGAATAAGCATAAAAAGCTATTCTAAACAAATGTTTTCCATAGACTTTGCCGTCGCTGGTTTAAAAGGCCGACTGTACGCAGTTTGCGTAGATTATGCAGCCACGCTCTCAAGGGTCACAGATTTCGGCGGTCACAGAATATGGTGTAACACCAGCTCTGTGTTGCCTCAGCACCTCAGCAACCGCCCTTAAACCCGAACTTGATTCTGATTGGTCAACGCTCAGCTAATCGTCAAGTGTGCTGATCGTAAACTTAAAAAGCACAGTCAGTCTCGCAGTTCCTGTCAGCTTCCTGCATCCAATTAGACACAAAAGCCTGGGATCAGACTACACAAAATTTTTATGATAGAATTTAAATAATTTAAAACAACATGCACACCGGCCCACTAAGGACGCGGCCCACCGGGAATGTCCCGGTTGTCCCGATGGCCAGTACATGTCTGGCCATAACCAAGACTGCATTTATAAAAAATCAAAATACAACAAAAGCAATACTATGAAATATTATTATTATTTACAATAACTGTAGTATTTGAATTTATTGTAAAAGTGCATCTATCCCCGTGTGAAGCCAAATTCACAAATGTCTTCGGTGTCAGATTATGCTTAATAAATATTTGCTTAAAATATTAAATTATTTGCAAATTTATTTAAAAATACTTTGCTGACGCTACATGTTTGACAGCACCCTTCCAATAATAGATAAGGATTTATTGTAGTTAAAGTGTAGTAACCATATTTTTTGCTGCATTGGTTACAGTTTGTAGGTTTTACTACAAATACCATGGTTAACCTATGGTTAGTGTATTAAAATCATGGTACTGTAAATCATGGCTAAAACTTTTTTCTAAGAGTAGTATAAGTTCTAAAACTTATTTCTTCTTAACATCAGAAGTATTATTCTTGTTTCATTCAGGGATAGATTACTCCAATTTCCAATTTCCATTATTTCCAATTATTGTGTATTCTACCAACCAACCTCATGTTGCTAACTATTAATCACCTTCTTAAACTGTGGCAATGTGACTGCGGTCTCTCATGGGTCATTTAAATAGACCAGACAAGCCGCTAACGATACATCACTTTCTAAGAGCACCATCATGGCGGACGTCCATGTGGGAATCTGGTGGAAACACCTCTTAACAAAAGCATCACAGAACAGCTGACAAACCCATTAAACCCCTTAATATCATCATATCATAGCATCGCCATTCAAAATACATCATGGAAACACAAAAACAAAAAACACCTTCGCGTTTTGATGTAGTCCAGGTCTATTAATGCTAAAAATGGATCACGACCTTGTGATAAATTGTTTGGATATCTGTTATGGTTATTCCACATCACAGGGTGTGTGTTACTATTGAGTTCCATTTGATTGTCACCCCCAGACCTCCACTGGTGGCATTCAAGAACGAATCTCAGAATAGCATGCCTTTTTGGCCCTAATATTAGTCTTTGGTATTTGAAATGTAGATTTCTAAGACATGCATCCTCTTCATTCCGACATATTGGAGCATATTCTTCATTCTCAGGCAATCGTTCTGCATACTGCAAGGAAATGGGATGCTTTTAATCGAAACATTTGTGATCATGACATCCAATTTAAATAGGCGTGGGCTGGGATGGGATGGCATTCAAATGTTTTCTGCGGAAACTATGCCGGCAATGGTCCTAATTTTGCTCGTTCCATGTCTGGATTCCAGAAGGGATGTTAAGGAAAGTTGAGCCCCATCCCAGGCTTTACCGGTGAGTAAAAATATGGCCTACAAGCTTGTCTCCGCACTGTTTATATCTGACTCTGGGCTCTGGTGACCTTCTCTCATGTCATCAGGAGCACAAATTTAGCACTTTGGTTTCTGGAGCGACCAAATAGTTAGACAACATTGAAGACGGGGTGAGAATGCCCATGATGCAGATACGGTTCCTCTTACTTGGAGAGACATAAACGGAATCTAGTGTAAACATCCCAGTCTCTGGAATGCAAATCTAGGAAAGTGACACAGATACCAGGCATATTCTTGACTTCAATGACTTGATGAACAAAAACAGGTTCCGGTCAAGGCAGCTTCATACATAAACATAACACCCTTTATATTGTCTGTGTTTCAAAGAATATAGCAGCTTGATTATGGGACAACAGAGTTTATGAGTCGCTGGTTAGATTGGCATGTTGAGTGTTTGTGTGGGGCGTTGGGATGGCACAGAATGACAGTTATGTTGTAGTTGTGCAGACATGTCTAAGGCATGTTCATGCCACTGCAGGGGCATCTGATGTGTCATTGCTTGGACACTAAGCTTTTTTCGTTTCCCAGAGTTTGGATCACTGTGTTTGAAATAACCCACAGAACTCAATGCTGATGCAACACATGGTCAAGAAGCCTTTGCAGTGATCCACTGTAAATAATTAAAGAAACACTCATTGACTCACTCCTGTGGCTTATTTTTTTCGGTATAAGGACTTTATAAGCTCATATGGAAATCTGATATACTGTATAGATATTTATGCAAATTACATATTTGGTCATATTTGGACTTCACATATACTTTACAATATATCTACATGTGCAAATATGTACAAATAAATTAGATATTGTGTGTGTTCATACAGTATACGGTCATACTGTAATGAATTATAGCTAATATACACTCATCGGTCACTTTATTAGGTACACCTTACTAATAGGTTGGACCCCCTTCGGAACTGCCTTAATCCTTCATGGCATAGATTCAACAAGGTAATACAAATATTCCTCAGAGATTTTGGTCTGTATTGATATGATAGCATCACGGAGTTGCTGCAGATTTGTCAGCTGCACATCTATGATGTTAATCTCCCATTCCACCAGATCCCAATGGTGCTTTATTGGACTGAGTTCTGGTGACTGTGGAGGCCATTTGAGTATATCGAACTCATTGTTATGTTCAAGAAATCAGTCTGAGATGATTCGCACTTTATGACATGGCACATTATCCTGCTGGAAGTAGCCATCAGAATAATGGTACATTGTGGTCATAAAAGGATGGATATGGTCAGTAACAATACTCAGGCAGGCTGTGGCCTTAACAGGATGTTCAATTGATACTAATGGGCCCAAGTGTGCCAACGAAAAATATCCCCCACACCATTACTCCACCAGCAGCATGAACCGTTGTAACAAGGCAGGATGGATCCATGATTTCATGTTGTCAAACTGTAGCCTCAGTTTCCTGTTTTTAGCTGAAAGAAATGGCACCCGGTGTGGTCTTCTGCTGCTGTAGCCCATCCGCCTCAAGGTTCGACGTGTATTGCATACCTCAATTGTAACGAGTGGTTATTGGAGTTACTGTTGCTGTTCTATTAGCTCGAACCAGTCCATTACACTCTGATCTCTGGCATCAACAAGGCATTTGTGCCCACAAATCTACTGCAACTGGATATTTTCTCTATTTCAGACCATTCTCTATTTCAGACCAAACAACCCAGATGGTTGTTTATGAAAATCCTTGTAGATCAGCAGTTTCTGAAAAAGCCAGACCAGCCTATCTGGCACCAACAACCATGCCACATTCAAAGTCATTTAAATCACCTTTCTTCATCATTCTGATGCTCGGTTTGAACTGCAGCAGATCATCATGATCATGTCTACATGCCTAAATGCATTGAGTTGCTGCCATGTGATTGGCTGATTAGAAATTTGCATTAAAAAACAGTTGGACAGGTGTAATAAAGCGACTGGGGAGTGTATTTGAACATAGGTACATAGTGTATTTTTAATTACAATGGTTGAATAAATTTGTATGTAAATGACAATTTTTGGTTGCCCTCCAAACGGTTAACATGGAAACTCCAGACAGAAAGGCATCCTGCCTAAGCCTTCTTGCTGTGATAACCATGCTATCCCCTGATCCAATATTATTAGCTCTTTGATAGATTCTGTGATTTCAATAATAGACTTTTACTTTATTTAATAAACATACCAGAAAAATGCTTCATAAATAAGATAAAGCAGTTTATAAACATTGTTCTTCAACGGGTCGGTGCTCGATATTTTTTGGATTATTTTCATTCAACCAGCTGCCATTTAATTTATCAAAAATACTGTAATTTTGTGTAACGTTTATTGATAATAAATGACATATAATTTTGTTAAAAACATATTCAATAAATATGATTTTCTTATGTTGGAGGACTTTTTTTCATTTGATTAAAACAATTTTATTAGAATGGTATAAAAAAGTTTTTTTTCTTCTTCTTCTTCCACATAATCTTTCTACTTCTTCTTTTTCTTTTTCTTCTTCTTCTTTTTCTTCTTATTAATAATAATAATAAACAGTTTTACAGCTTAATATTTTATGATAAAGTGAAATTTTAAAGGATTATTAATGAAAAGTTCAAAAAAGATCTTAAAAACGGAATTTATTTGATACTGAGGCTTGTAAAATTACTGTTAATAATAGTCTAAATTATAATCACTCTAATTAATAGTATCTGCCGTCCCTTTCTGTTATCTGTACTATTTCTAAATAAATTAATAAATTATTTATTTATTTTAAAAATACTATTAGATAAGATATTTAGTGCTTTGAGAACTGTGAAAGAGCAACTTTTTTACTGATTAGTGCAAAATTGCAATTATCAACAAGTAATGTGTATTGACACTAATCAGAGGTGGTCTGAAGAGAGAGTTTGTGACCATAGTTGGAGAATAGCAGGCAGGTGGCCAGGCAAGGCCTGTCGTGAGGAAGAGTGGAGCTGACAGCTGGTCCTGTCAAACAATGACTTATTCTTCACCATCCACTGACCAGCACTGTAAACCTGCTCTCAACCACACACACACACACACACACTGAGTTTTACTGCTTGTGCAATTATACAATTATTCAGGCCTCTGACACAGCATAATTCCTTGGTATTTAAGTTAATATTGGAGAATACTGTATTTCAGTCAATTTCTAAAATTTGATCACTTTCAGATGGTGTGAAGACTTCTGACTACATCAAATTTGATAATAAAGATTATAGTAATTTGGTGTAGATTGCTGCTAAATAAATCAGACCTCTTTTTATAGAGTGCAGCAGATGTGTTCTAAATAGCAGATATTTGACTACATTACCCATAATGTTGTATACAAAAAAATACATGTTTTTCTGTAAACCTGAAATTTGTTAAATATTAATGAAATTTAAAGTTTCTTCCTTTTTAAAAAGTGTCTTATTTGCAGATCTTTATGGGATTCATTTCTTTCCATAATGTAAGCTGTTAAGTACAAAGTACACAAACACTGCAATGTTGTGACTCACCGAATACCGGGTTGATTCAGTTTTATGGCTTTTAAAGTTTCAACAAAGTATATATAAATAAATAAATAATAAATGGGAAAATGGTGCCACAGTGGCGTAGTGAGTAGCACATTCGCCTCACAGCAAGGTCGCTGGTTCGAGCCTCGGCTGGGTCAGTTGGCATTTCTGTGTGGAGTTTGCATGTTCTCCGCGTTGTTGCGTGGGTTTCCTCCGGGTGCTCCGGTTTCCCCCACAGTCCGAAGACATACGCTATAGGTGAATTGGGTAGGCTAAATTGTCCGTAGTGTATGAGTGTGAATGAGTGTGTATGGATGTTTTTCAGAGATGGGTTGCAGCTGGAAGCGCATCCGCTACGTGAAACAAATGCTGGATAAGTTGGCGGATCATTCTGCTGTGGCGACCCCAGATTAATAAAGGGACTAAGCCGACAAGAAAATGAATGAATGAATAAATGGGAAAATTGCTTTTTGAATCAGCACTCTGTCACTGTCAAAGCATGTTTTCACAACACATACAATAAATTTATTTTTAGAAACCCTACTTGCATTCATGTTCCCATGGAAACAGAAAGTAATCCTTGCTGGAAGGAGAGAAAAGCGTGTATGTTAATTTGGGGGTTGAAATTGTATAAATTAGTTTGTTAAGAGGACAGATTTTATGTATGATATATTTGTTCCATAAATCTTGAACTCTTGAATAAACTATTTTTATTTCCTTGCAGTTCAGGTTAAATCAGTGTCATGAGTTTGGTTTTTAAGGGCATGATGTAAGTGACCCAAACTCATAGCACTCAGAGTGTGGTGCAGCATATATTATAAACCAACTCATAAAATTACTCATAAAATGTGAGTTTTGTCAGACTGTTCACTCTAAATCACTGCAATTTGATAATCACTAATAAGCAGCCTTCAACTACACTACTAATAATAGGAAGTGGAGAACTAAATGGTGCTAGGAACCTAAAATACACCCTCATGGAGAAAGAATCCTCAGTCATGAAATGATCAAGCAGACAGGATGTGTGTTTCATGAAAGAGAGAGAGGTGCACAACTTAGAAAAGTTGATTGATAAATAAAGTGAGCATGTTGTAGAGAAACTGGAGAAAAGTTGACGACCGTGAGGTCAGCTCCTCTTCTTGTGGAGGTCAAAGCTTTGCAAACTCCTGGCAGATCCTACTTCTCAAAGTCAATAGAGAGAGAATTATACCAAAGCTGCCAAGTGTCTCTGGACACCTCACTCTACCAGCTGCTCTCTTTACAGCTCTGCCACCCCTGACAAAACCATCATCATGATGCCATCACCAGTACAGCAGGAAATATTCTCTGCCATGTTCTCCTCTTCAAGGGATCCTTCCAAATCGCTGGCGTATCCTTCACAGTCATCCTCCTGCACTCAATGAACTCTCCAGTGCTCACTGCATTCTCCCAACAGACTGGTAGTCTATACCGAACCCCACTCCTGCCCCTCATAGACTGTTTTCCCTATGACGCTTTCAGTGCATTTTCCCAAAACACTAGTGGTCCCTCCGAGCCCCTGTTCTGCCCTTATAAATAGTTTCCTCTCCATCACGCTCAAGTGCATTCTTCCAAATGACTAGTGGTTCCTCCAAGCTCCATTTCTGCCCCTGATTAACTGTTTTCCTTATGATACACTCAGGTATATTTACCAAAAAAATGGAGGTGCTTCTGTGCCCCACTTCTGCCCTTGATACACTGTTTTCTTTTCAGCGGTCCCAAGCGTGTTCTCCCAAAAGACTGTTGGTCCCATGAAGAACTGTTTTTCTTCCAATGCTCCCAAATGTATTCTCCAAAAAGAACTGTGATCCATCCAAGCCCCAGTCCTGCCCCTGTTGAAGGTCCCGATGCATCCTTTCAGCCAGTGAAGCCACAGCCATCCACTTCAACACATTTTGCATTATCTCTAGTATGAAAACACTGTGTGGAGTATACAGGTAAGTCTAAATGTCTCCAATGAAGCATGGGTGAGTGAAGATCTAAGAAGCAGATGATTTTGAAGGTTGAAGAAGCAGATGACAATGAAACGGAAGGCTCTGAAGCCATAAAAAGTCATTTGGATGATGCATCTAAAACTAACAGTAATATAAAAAAAAAGAATAAAAAGGAAATTGAAGAGCTAATGATAATGTTGAATGCTGCCTCACCTGATGACCCCAGGAATGAGACGGCATAGTGTGAATGTCCAAGAAGGCAAAAGAAGAATAAGCACTGTTTGAGCGCTACAGGAATGTTTAGAAACTCAAATACTTGACGATCCACAAGCTCAACTCCAATTGGGGCTCTCATCAAGTAAGTTCTAGATACTGTCTATTATTATGAAGCTAAATCTCTTGGTTTCCCACTCAACAGGATGCTAATCCTATAAGGTCTGTTCTCTGTCTTTCTTATTGAAAGTTTTAAATTGATTTGAGTGATATGTGTGTTTATTATACTATCAATTATATAGAATCAGTGGCTCAAACTGTTGTGTTGGTCTGTATTTCAAGTAAAACAAACATTTTTTCTTCTAACACATCAAACCTTTCTTTCCCAGTAAATGTGCTCTGTTTATTTTTTACAACCTTTCATCAATCAGTCTAGCAGGTACCTGGCAATAAAAACATAACCACATTATTTTTCTAGTATCAGACCTTTTAATTGAGCTGTTGTTAAAGTTTTTTTCTTGGGTTTTAGATTTGCACAATTCTTATTGTCAAGTATTGGCCCTGAAGTCCACATTAACTTGACTAGAAAAAGCTAACAATTTCAAACAGTGGTTCTCAAGCTTTTTTCACCAAGTACCACCTCAGAAAATAATTGTCTCTCCAAGTACCACCATAATAACTGGTATTGAAGTATAGTAGCATAGCAGGCCTAATTAAGCAGCCACATCACTGCACAGTTCAAAAACAAGGCCGATAAATTCTTCTATTAAGGATTATTTATTATTGGCAGCCAAATGGTTTATTAAAATCAATTTACTGATCACATCGCTGTTATCGTACACGTCAAAGAGATAAAAGTGTGTTCATTTTTTACTTTAATTATTCAGAGATTCCTCCGCGTATCACCAGAAGGAACACGTATCACAGTTTGAGAACCACTGATTTAAAAGAATCAGTTAATGAAAATATAATCCAACCCCACCCCTAAACCCAACTGTCATTGGTTGATGAGCAAATTGTACTCAATTGTACGAATTACGAATTCATACGAAATAGCCACTAAATCAAAAGTTACGAATTGCCGTGAGATAGCGTTGATCCGTGTACAGTACTTGACTATTTGATGCTAATATTTTGTTAATATTAATCTTAATTAAGTTAATATTTGTCATCTTTTTTATCTCTGGATTTTCAACTCAGTGAAGAAACTACGCAGATACAGTATTTTTAGGGAATTCATAATGTGTTTTGTGTATTATTTACATAACATGAAACATTTTGTGCTTTATAAGTCGGCATGAACTTTATTGCTAGTTGAATGGGCATGACAGTAGTCAAAGTCAGGATTTTTGTCAAATAACACATTACATTTCACTAAATACATATATATCTCCAGAATACTTGTAATATATGACCTGTCACATGAGACCATTCTTTGCTAAGTTTGTGTCTTCATTAAAAGCTTTTTGCGGTTTCTGAAAAAGAAAAAGACAACCAGGGATTGGAACAACAACAACAGGGTGAGTAGTACTGAAGTTAAAAAGTAGTATACCAGTTTCCAGCATTTAGTCACCTGTTCAATCCATAAAGCAGGACTAAAGCAGTAATTCAACTGCTTATTTGCTATTAGTACATCAGATATTGCATCGACGGCGCACACCCAGACCAGCAGGTGGCAGTAATCATTACAGTTTCCGAAGAGGATGAACCCCGTCAAAACAATAGTCGAGAAAATTATCTGTTATGGACGCGGAAATAAGAGGTGTATAGATACTTCTCATTTCAACAACGCGCGATGTCTAAACTGCAGGTTTTAAACGTTTATCTTACAGAGAGATTAACTTTAGCCGCGCAAGAGATATTTAAAGCTGTCGAAGATGCATTTTCAGAGTATAATGAGGAGATATGCCGCTCCAGACTGGAGATTGAGCTGCTCAAGAGGAGACTGCAGCAGGCAGGAGTTCAGATGGACTCTGGTTAGTCGATTCGCAGTAAATCTGATTATATAGTTGTGTATTTTCTTCTCTTTGTTCTGATCGAGTGTTTAATGGTTTACCCAATCACTTAAAGTCAACCGTTATCATTTCAATATTATGTAATGTTAATATTGAGAGTAGCTTACTGAAATGTTGATATAGGTCATGCTAACTAACATTACGCTGTTTTTTTTTATTTATTTATGCATTAGTTGGTATAATTATATTACACACACACACACGGTTCTCATTGACGTAAAATTGGTTTTATATTCGTACATTTGGCACTTCCCCTTAATAATATACATTCAGAAAAGTATGATTTGCCTATTTTAAATAGTCAAGTCAAAATTGCAACCAATGACTATCAAAATATTGTTCTCAGTCAACTAAATAGTGCTTATGTTGTTATGAAGTCATACTTGCATGCAATTTCAGACCGAATATTCAAGATAAGAATATAGGGACAGTGTCACTGTTCAAAAATGAACAATTGTGCTAAAACAAAACCAACTTTACCTCAGTTTTAGGATATTTAATAATTACAGTATCAAATTTGTTATGTTTATGCATTACAGAAACACAGCCTTCCTTCTCTGAGGCTCCAGGACAGAAATGCATCCAGGCTTTCTCAGAGGAATGGAGATCTGATTCTGAACATGACTTGAAGGATTCAGAGATGCATATGAAGCTAGAGGTTTACACACATCATGAAGAGAATGATGTTCAAATACCTGTTTGCAATGAGTCGGGGTCTTCTTTATCATCATGTGTGGACATTTATCATGAGAAGATGCACAGCAAAGACAATGAAACCCAAATGATGGAGGACGGCGAGAATCATAATTTTACATTTATTAACCAAGCACCTCAGATTAAGAATGAACCAGAGATTAATACCCATGAAATGGGTACCACATGCCAAGCATATCAGCACATTGCAAGAGAAGACTTGGATGATTCAAGGACCAGTGATGAGTCAAGTGACATCAACAGAATTAAAGTTAGCCAAATTGGCTCCCCCAGACATAAGATGCAAACATTTAATGTAAGTCTGTCTTTATTATTAAAAAAGCATTTAATGTAAGCCTGTGTATAATTTATTATATTTCTTGTTGAATCGTAATATCTGTTTATGTAAATGTGAGCTGATGGATGTTGCTGTTTTACAGATGCTACACAGAAATCAAGAGATTTTGACACCGCACAGAATGGACCTGGCCCAGATAAGAGAGAGGTATGTGAATTGATTCTGTGTTTTTTCATCCAGGGCCTAAAACTAAAAACTGAATTTGATAATATTCAGCAGCTGTGTATTTTAAACTAGTCATGAAATGTTTTTTCCTCTCATTAAAAACTGTTCTGTTAAACGCAGTAAAGTGCTGTAAACAAGCAGCCACTGAAGAAAGTCAGAAAACAACAAAAACTGAGAGGGTTGCCAGATTTTCACAATAAAAGTAGCCCAAAATAAACCCTGTTACTAAACAAAACATGCCATTCCAATAATAATTTACATCACTGAATGCATTATACACTTTCTCCCTTTTTAATTACTGCATAATGTGGTTTTCATAAATAAAATCATCTTACCTTTAGATTTACAGCGGATAAACCAAATCCTTCATTTGGTTGTGGTGATGGTTTTTTGGCGAACTGTTTGAATATATTTTACATCACTGAATGAATGAAACATTTCATTTTTAAACATTATTTTTATTAGTATTTATAAAGATTAAAGTAAATATAATTTTTAGTTATTATTTATCAAAAATCCCAGAGAATCTTGCCAACTGTTACTATGGAAGTGAAAACTGCAGGCTGCACATACACACAGAGTCTTTCATGGCCCTTGATCTGCTCAAACTTTAAACATACTAGAATCTTTTTTTAAATTATTTGATTCAATAAAATGTTTAAACGCCACAATTTTAGGTAAATATAAAATACAGTATGCAATATGTCAAAATTATAACCCACAGAATAAAATTAAAAACCCATGGACACTGATCAAAAGTAGCCCTTGCAGACTTTGCACCTCTGTCTATGAAAGTCAAAGGCTGTCAGTTCAAAATAACCACTTTTGTGCTAAACAGAAAAAATAAATGTACTTAATTTGCAGTAAAACATGTTGCACTCTTTCAGACATTTACAGTAAGACAGATCTTTTTGCCACTTGAACAAGCATTAACTTTAAGCCCTGTTTTCTTCTGTACTGATTTGATAACTCTGTCTGTGTAATGGTGTGTGTGGGTGGGTGATTGTGTGTGTGTGTGTGTGCGTGCGTGCGTGCGTGCGTGTGTGTGTGAGTGATTATAATAAATAATTTAAAATGGCAAAAAGTCACTGTGAGCTCTAAGCTAAGTTTGTATTTTTATGAAATGGCTTAAAATTAATTACAAATGCACTGTTCTAAAATGGTAGCTCAAGCATATATTTTATCTTAAAATAAAGCTTAAGTGGCTGATTGAGGGATTTTTATGCTTTCATTTGTGCTCATGCTGGGTGATTCTCACATACAATTCAGGTTGACCAGATCGTATTCATGTTTACTTTTGCTGTAGTACTGACTAAAGTTAGCAGCTACTAATTTCAATCAGTGAATTTATTTAATGTTTCACACATTTCTAAATACTAAATATTGCTTTAACCTTTAATATAAAGGCTAGAGGCCTTCAATTAAAACTTTGTTTAATTATAAGTGATATTACTACTTTTGCCAAAACGTTATTATGATTCACTACTGCTCAAACGTTTGGGGTGGTAGGATATTTTTTATGCTTTTGCAATTTTTTTTTTTATTATTTTAATTGTTTCAAAGCATTACTATACTTTTAAATAATAAAATTAATTACATTTGAACCTTTTTCATATTTCAGTATATTTAAATATGTTATTTATTCCTGTTGAAAAAAAACATCTCATGATCCTATAAATAGACTTATTATTACTGCTGAAAACAGTCATAATTCCTTTTATAAGGAAAAACTCCAGTGTTTAATACACCCTGAATAAAAATAAAATAAAAGTATTTTACTGAATTACACTAGTATTACTTTTTCTTATTTTTTTAATCTCACCCTAGACATTTGAATCCTAGCAAACATTTTAAGCAGTAGATTATATTATCATTAATTATTATTAACTATTATTTTTATTTTTTTAAATGCACCCGGCTATACACCATTTTTTAGTCATACTTGTATGAATGCAGGGCCTTGGTATCCCACTAGCCAGTTGAATAGCAGATTTCCAGGTAGTTTTAGGTGCAAATAGCATTCTCTTTGCAGGTGCGCACTAATATCCTCAGTGACTCCACTTCTTGCAATGTTAATGACTCTCCTTAATCTCCCATAATATTCGTTGTGTCTGATTTTATGGCTCATTTGGACATTCATAGCTTAGGATTTTACCAGCAAAGCAAGTCATCGTTGGATCTGCCAGACAGCTCTTTCCCTATAGAGAATCATTTTTTAGACATTTTTCTACAAAGCATCTAGAGCAAGACCTGGGTAGAAAAACTAAATCTCACTCATTCACCGGGCAAAGCAAGTCTGAGCAAGTCATCTAGCCAGTCAACTCTCTTCTTTTTCTAAGCCGTGTGTGTGACAGGCCAAACAAAATATTCTGCAGGTGTCCAATCTCCTTTTAAAACAATTGTTTTGAGTTGGCTAGTGGGACTGACAAGGTAAATGCCAATGACAGTTCCTTTTTTAAGGTCAAATTTTTCTTGTTGTTTAGATTGGCAGATGAAGAGCGAAAGAAGGCTGCATCAAAAGCTAGGTCACAAAAGCACAAGCAGAAAGTATTCGGAAATCCAGATCTACATGAGACATACAGGAAAAAGGAGAGAGAGAGGTATTATGCAGATTACATGAGGAAAGGTTAGGTGGATAGGTGCTTGATTACCATTAAAAACGTATGCACTGTATTTAGTCTAGTAACAGACTATGTACAGTCTACTAAAAGGAATAGTTTACACAAAAATGATAATTACAGCATCATATATTCTCCCTTATGTGGCTTTAAAACTTTATTGTTATTTTTTTTTCTATTGTTGAACACAATAAGTTTTTTTTTTTGAAGTATGTTGGTTGCTGGGACCTACTTTATCAACTTCTATAGGTAGGAGCAAAAATAATATATATATACTATGGAACTTAATGGTTGCCAGAAACCATAATTTTTTTAATATCTCTGTTATATGTTTAACAGAAGAAAGATTTTTTTCAATTATTATTTAATGAATACATTGCCATTTAAAAGTTTGGGGTCAGTAAGTTGAATGCATCTGGTACCAGTTTATTTTTACATTTTATTTCCTTGTTACATGCACACTGTAGTAATAAGTGTAAATATGCAGAATTGCAGTGTACCCCTTTTTTAAAATAAATATTTTTATTTATTTATCAGTGAATATGGGTAATACATATTGGTGCATTTGAACAAAACAGATTTGTTAAACAAATAAAAAAATATATATTTATTAAAATAATATTTTTGTCACAGAACATCTTTAGAAATAGAAAGATAATACATTTAAATCAATGCAAAATTTTGTAAAGCATCCTAAAGAAAATGTTAATTTAAATGAGACATTTGCGAGGGGGTACTTGTATATGCTGAACACTATGTATTCAATATCTGTTAACCAAACTCATTCCCATAACACGGCCAGAAATTAATTTCGTTTTGTGCCAAAAATGCCCCAAAAAATGTTAAATACAGAGATTATTTTATTTTTATTTCAAGTTTGAGCTTTAAAACCAATCAAACAAATGTCTCTTTTAAACTCACGATAGCCAGTCAGAGGGATTTAGAATATGTGGAGAATATGTGGACCCAATTAATTGACAAAAAAAAGAAAAGAAAAAAGCATAGTAAAAGAATAAGAAATAAGATTCTGGTGGTTGAGTGTCCAGGTGTGTATTCTATTCTGTATCACAGGGGTCTGCAACCTATGGCATATGTGCAAGAATTGGAGGGAGGGATACATTTTTCATACCAAAATATATTTTGAGGGATTTGTTTCAAATACTCACATGTGTGGGAACCTGTTCTAGTCAAAAAATGCACATAGCTCCAGGTGTAAAAAAATATAAAGTATAATCCTCTATACAAACATCAACTTTTTCATTAGTCATAAAAATATTAGCATTTACAAGAAGCATAAGTCGAGTGACTTTTTTTTTTTTTTTTTTTTTTCCAAACCCATGCTACTGGATATTTTGACTGCGTCATCAGTCCCGGAAGAAAAAAAAGGAATATATATTCTCTTAAAAAAAAAAATCCTCCCTCCACCGTAAATGTTTGAATAAGTCAACTAAACGGTGTAACATTTTTCATTTCAGAATGTCTTTGAGAATCCGGCTCTGTAACTCTGAGTGTAAAAGTATGAAAAGTCAACCATCTGTCTGTCAGGATGGAGTGTCAAAATCTGACAAGCGGAAAGCCAGCAGTGCGAGACGCAGTCAGACCTGGAGGGACCGTTTGAAAGAAGACCCTGTAAAATTTGCTGAGTTCAAAGCTTCGGAAGCTGCGAGAGCAAGAGAGTATAGAAGAAAGATGACTGCTGCTGCTGTACAAATTGCGAAGGAAAAAAATCGTGAGCGACAGAGAAGATGCAGGTTACAAAGAAAGTTACAACAGTTTAAAGCTGACCCAGAGCCTCTGCCACCTTATAAAAGAACATTCTTCCCAAATAAAAGAGAAGATGAAGAATGGAGATTTTGATAGGAGAAAGAAAATTAAAGAGAGAGAAAGGATTGGAGAACAGAAGAATAGACAATTCATTTTGTACAGCTTGAGCTGTCGACAATTATTGAAAGTTTGCATAAAAATTGTCAGATATTATTGCTTGGATGTTGTAAACAGTAACCCTAATCCAAACCTTGTAATCTAAACACTACGGTACCATAACAACTTCTTTACATCAGGACTATAAAGAAACAAACATTCTTCATGGAGCTCTCTAGAAGACTCAATAGTTTTGGGAGCAGTAAAAACAGTGTTTATAATTTCCTGTTATCTCATGGCTTTGACCTAAATGTGTTTTTCTTCAGCTGTGGACAACTGTAAATCTGTGCTTCTGTCGATATTGTACTGAAGTTTTACTGAGAACCTGAACTGAATTATCACTGCTACTAATAATGAGGATTGTATAAATCTCAAGCATGTTGAGACATGTTTTATATATGTTTTATGGCAACAGCAGGATAAAGAATATAAGCCAGTTTTCCATTATACAGAAATTATTATTATTATTTTTTTGCAAATATCTCTAAAAGCTTTGGTATTTGTCCTCTTTTGAGATGCTGTTTCTCGTTATGAAGCTCCTTAAATAAATGATAGGTCTGAAGTTAGAGGATGTTAAATTCACAGACGACTGGGACAAAGTCAAAGGTGCCATTTGCTGACATTAGCAAGTCCAAGCCTTTATGGGCTTCGTCTGTTGATAGATGTTACTTTAAACTTCACCACAGCAAGGAGCATGGTAACAGTGTCTCCAGGGTCGTAATATCATCAGTTCAATGTGTTTTCTTGTCAAGTAGGATCACTATTAACAAAGTTGAGATGTTATTTTTGCAGTCTAAATGTAATAAAATATGTCTTTGATGGACAACGGCATACATTGTGCATAGTTAAATGAGGTGAAATTCTACAAGATGGACACCAGTGTTTCGCCTGGCAAGGCCGTGAACATATGCTAAAATATTCCATACCACCTTGTGATTGAGGGCACTCTTCGGGATAATTAAAGATGAAGATGTACAACTTTTCTAGTGAACAAATTACTGGATGAAATGTACTAACCCAGGTAAGAGCTTTGTTTTTAATGGATCAAACTCTTGAGACGTACTTTAGCATGTATTTTATTCTAAGATTCAATGTCAGATTTAATTCCTTATTGAAACTGAATCCAATTACTTAAATGGAAATTTAATCTAAAGTCAGACTCATGCGAAACCAAGCCCTTTTCTCTCAGAACCACTATTGATCTAATTTCATCCTTTTCAGAACTTCCAACTGATGACTTGATGATTAATTTGTTTTAAGAGAACAAGCAATAAAAAGTCTATTAAAGTGCAGGTGGGTAAAATGTATCTTTTCATGTTTCCCATACCTCCCAACCCCCCACTCCGCCCATTTGAGGACATCTTAACATCAAACATGAAACAAGATGTGAATGGTGGTCAGGGATCACTTAAATGTGGATGTTTGGTTTTGGAAAACACTGGGATGGCAACTTGCATTTATAGCCTCTGTCTCTGTTTTTAAATTTATAGCACATAGTAATGCATTATCTATTGTGTAATTTCAGGATTTGCAGATACGTGTTTTCAAGCAATACATGAGTCTGAATAAACAGTTCTGGAGCAGCAACGAGTTGGCAGTTTGTTTCCTGGCCCAAGTCTCCTGTTCCAGTACATATATTTCATTGACTTGTAAACTTCATCGGACACTGCGCATTCTCAATTCAGGAGCAGACTGCCCATGAGTGACATTTCACAAATAAACAAAAGATCTGTTTGATTACCAGATGTTTACAAGTTTCAGGCAAATTCTAAACTTGATATAAAATGTTTAATTTTCCAATAAAGTCATACTTTTTAAAATGTAATTTATGTTATGTTTAATTGCCCCTTTGCTGACATTAGACCATATACACAAATGGTGCATATTAATTAACCAAGAACAATAAAAATGGATGATGCCCAAAAGGTTGCTGATCCCTAGTATAGCACATGGTAATTAATAAATGCATTTTCAATCTTAGTGATCAATGCAATCCAAGCGTACTCTCACTGTAAAACAATCCATCGTTTTCGTTTTTACCTGCGCACTATACCCATACCTGTGATCCAAATTCTATTGGCTAAACTTTCAGATAGTTTAAAACAACAGTGGAAAACTCAGCTGCATCATCAAGAACAATATTAAACAAAAATATAATATTCCACAAAAGTATTACACAACACACAAATAAGGAATCACATTCAAATTAATTAAGAATTTTAAATGATTAGAAAACATCTTGCCATAAACCCCAAACCTTTGAATGGTAGTGTACTTAATTAGTCCTGAAATAATTCTGTACAGTTTCTCTTTCTTTTAAACTAATGTTATATATTTATTTTTTTATGCATATGTTAGGTCTTTACATTCTGCCAGAGCAAGGGTAGATAAACGAACACATTTTTATTATTGTAATTGTTATTATCCTGAAAGAGCATTTTATTTTCTTAGCATGCCACTGTCCTTTACATTTTGTGAACCAATGCATTATAGGTGATTGCTTTGTTGCTATATGTTTATAAAGACAGGGTCTTACCATGAAAATTAGCTTTAGATGAGGTTCTCAGGATCAGCTTACTTGACTTACTGGCATTGTTTCATTTTTGTAGATATCAAAGACGAAAATCTCAGGGGAAAGTGAAATTCGCTAAAGATCTCAACCCATTAGAATTGAGAAGGCAACAGAAAAAGTGGAGGGAGAATGCTGCTGTGTACAGGAGAAAGAAAGCATTTCAGGTGGTCTTAGACAACATTAAAGAAGACAAAAATCAAGGCATCCCAGAGCCAGTGCCGACCACCTCCTCCGCTCAACACTACACTGTTTTCTAGTGTTCACTGAGAAATATGGACACAGAGTCTTCTTATATTACTGGTACTCAAATGGTACATCCAGTGACATGCTCATTGGTGTGAATTCCAGCAAATGCACTTGATGATGTTTTCTATGTATTTAATGCACTAAAAAATAGTTCATTAACAAGTAAAGTGTTAAACTGAAACACTATCACATACATGTTCAGTCAAAGTGTCCAATGTAATGACATCCTTAAAATGTACTTTCGATTTCACAACCAGACCAGGCTTTTGTGATTTTTGAAATAAAGATGACAGTGAAATGGTTTCATGCAGTGTGCTTTTGTTGTCGTCTTTTTCTTCACATTACTATAATGCAGTCTTTTTAATATTCCATTATGGGATGATGTAGACTATAGACATTGTAAGTAAAAAAGGTTTCAGGTTTAACTGTTTACATTATTTAAACATTTGTATGTGACAATCACCCAACCAAAAAAACTTTTAATTTTCTTAAAAATTCCTCAGTAAAGTAACTCGAACATTTCTTTTTTCCACAAGTAAACTGCAATCACAGCGAGAAAGAAACAAGAAGAACATGTGTGAAAATGATGAAACTCACAAAGTTAAAAACGTCCGACAAACTGAAGAAGTGCCCTTGGACAAGACAAGACAACAACAAGAAGCACGTAAGTACATATACACATACACATTGCCTGTATAAGATTTTTAACAAGTTCCAGTAAATATGGACAGTAAATATTGCTGTGCAAAGTGGTTTTATTAATAATTATTAGCATTAGAGTGTGGACACCGAACATGTTTAAGATGTTTAAAAAGTCATATATTTAAATAAAAATGGAATTTTGCAAAAATGTTTAACAAATGCAACTAAATCTAATATTTTGTGTGACCTATGTGATTTTTCTGTTATTGCAATTTAATTAATAATATAATTATTGTTATTGATTTATATAAAACATTACATTGCTTATATTCGTTTTTGTACCATGAACTGAATTCATTTGGTTAGAATTATTTTGTTTTGACTTTGGTACAGACTAATGTAATGTAAAACCACTAAACCTGATTTTGCTGAAATATCTTGTATAGGATTTTTTTTTTCTGTGAAGTCTAGGGTGCACTCAAAAAAACGAAATTTAATTTGTTTTGTTCAACCTACTTATTTAAAATGAGCTGAAACAACACAATTCTTGAGTTTTTTGGGGGGAAAACTTAACTGTTTTATGTTCAATCCACTTAAATTTGTCAAAACTAATAACTTAACTTAATTTCTTCATGCAGATACAAATCGATTGTGTGGAACCCAGGATTTTTTACATTGTCTTTTATGTTTAACACTTTAAACAAATCTTTATGTTTAATGTTTGTCACCTGAAATTAAAAGTTGTAAATGTAATTGTTTATGCAAAAAAAAAAAAAAAACCACAATACAGATTTTGAATGCATTGCATCAAAAGGTCGGATATGGTGATTTGCTTCTTGTTTAGACACAGAATAAACATCTAAATGTAATTCTACCTCTGCTTTAGAATCCAAGATGAGCCTGGCAGATATTTGTTTGGAGAACGTTCACCATGAAGAGGAACTGTCTGTAAATGCTCAGGGTGCAGGAGAGCACAGGTATCTGTGTATTGTGTGTCGCAGGACATTCAGCTCACCGGGACTGCTGAAAATTCACCTGAGGATTCACTCCGGAGAGAAACCCTACCACTGCCACTTCTGCGGTAAAAACTTCAGACAGTCAAGCCACCTGAACACACATGTCAGGATCCACACTGGAGAAAGACCTCACATCTGCCAGAACTGTGGAAAGACTTTCATCGACTCCAGCGCTAGAAACAGACACTACAAAAAATGCATTCTTTTACTGCAAACCGAATGAAATGAAAAGCAGCACAGACTAAAGCTCTTCACTCAGCTGGAAATGTCAAGGTAAATAATTTGAAGGTTGAAATGACAGCAGATGGTTTTATGAACACACACAGATTGATCAATAGTTCTGATCCAGTTTCATTAATAACATGAACCGCTGAGGGTATGTTTGGAGAACAGTTTCTTCTTTTGTCTTCTTAAAGATTTTACCTAGCTTTTGTTTCACAGAACTGTATCTTTAAAGAGCTTGTAATGGTACATTTTTTTACAGGACCAGTTTTATTGATGCTTGATCTGAATTGAGGCCGGTATGCAATTTAAGGGGATAGTTCAAACAAAAAAAAGCTAAATCTGTCATCACTTACTCTCACTTCACTCCTTTTGTACTTCAAATTTAACTGAAAAAATATATATAAAGGGTTAACCACAACTTGAGGCTAAGCAAATGCTGTGTAAATGTTCATTTTTGAACTATCCATTACTGACAAGATGTTTATTAGCTAGGATATTTATGAACATATTTGACTATTTATTGCCGTTTTTAAGCAAAACAAAAAAAACATGCAATTTAATTTTAATGCATTTTGTTGGTCTCATTATTTTTACTATGAGTGTACAATTTTTGCAGTTTCTTGTTAGTTGTTTTTAGGGTTTTTAAGGCTGTTTTGTCTAATTAAAGCTGTCATTTTTACACTGATTTGCTTAGTTGTGATGAGGTTTTGTTACAGTATAAACAGTCATTTTGTAACCACAGAACCATAAAAAATACAGGATGGTTGGTCCTCTTCACAATATCAACTTTCATTCCAAAATACACTTAAACTCCTCAAATCACATTTGAAGCAATTAACATTTTAACAACCCTGTCAAATGTGGTCATGAAGGCTTAAAATGAGCACTCGGCATGTACAAATGCAAGTAAAAATCTGCTCTTACAACTATACTAAACATTGTTACTAGGGCTGTGCAATATGGACAAAATAATCATATCCCGATATTTTGAACGAATATTGTGATTTTATTTGCGATTTTGGCAACTGTTTTTGCTTTTTCAAACAAGCTACATACATGCATTCTAAAATATAAAATAACAAAGTATTTCACAATGAAATAACATAAGTTTAATAAATAAAACTATAGTAAAATTGGGTCACACTTTATTTTGATGGTCCGTTTGTTGAATTTAAGTTACATTGCAACTAATTCTCATTAGATTATAAGAAGGCTGTTAGGTTGGGGTTAGGGTTGGGGGTAGGGGTAGGGTTAGTGTAAGTTGACATGTACTTGCAAGATTTCTTATAGCCAGTTAAATGTCTGTATCAACAGATATTAAATAGACAGTACTAATACTCTAATGGACCATCAAAATAAAGTGTTACCTGAAATTGTCTTTAAAACAGACAACATAAAATAAAATAAGATTAACTAACCTCAACTCTAGTTAAAAACGTACTGTACACAGTAGTACTACCTGCTTAATAAACAAAACTATTGTCTTAAAAACAGATAACATGAAAAAATAAAGATTAACTAACCTCAATTCCAGTCATAACAGTACATAAAACTAACATAAATCAAAACCACCTGTTCGGTTGTCGCAGCTTCGTCGTGCACGGTGTGAGCTCTGATTGGTTCACATCTTTCTCCCGCTCAGCTTAGCTGTAATTGCCCGATGTGCTGCATGAGCTCTGATTGGTCAACATATTAAAATCATGCACACAAGAACATAAAGTAAGAGAACAAAAGCAAAGAACAAAATAAATTAATAGATCAAATTGCAGCCTTACGTGATTTAGAAATTGCATGTGCTTAAATCACGATTTTTTTGTGATTGCGATTAATTGCACAGCCCTAATTGTTACTCGTCACCATGCTAGTAACTTTTTTTATTCTATGAAACAAAGCCTGGATTTTCTGTAACAATGCCTGGATTTTGTGAAATTTTTATTATTATTTAAATACAATTCTATTGAAATACTGTACAATTAAATTTACGATTCGGGCAGACTCCACATGGACTCTTATATCTCAACAAATTAGTATTATTTTGTAAAACAACTACTACTAATGCTAATCATAAATAATAATAATAATAATAATAATAATAATAATAATAAT
>CAIGQQ010036980.1:1385431-1422730 GCA_903798035.1 Danio albolineatus | reverse complement strand
TAATAATAATTATTATTATTATTATTATTATTATTATTATTATTATTTAGTTTTCTTTCTGTTTAAATATTTAAGTTAGCCAGTCAGTACATAAAGCGTTTTGGATGTGCCTTATACACTGCATTAACTTAGGCTATACTAACAACATAATTAGAAAAACGGATCCACAGACTATCTGACATGCTGACAGGAAAATAAAAGAATAAAACTTACACAAGAGGACTAATAATTTTGTCTACAACTGTACAGTACGTGTACACTGTTTTATAAACAGGTCATTGCACTGAAAAGTCTGCTGCCTTACCAACTTCACGCTCTAGAGGGCAGAAGTGATCCACTGTCCTCTTCATAATCGAATGAAGCCATTTTAATCCACTTTCTATAAATTACAAACAGAACCGTCACAAAAAGCAGAAATGTGTATCTGCCTGCGTTATGCTTATTCAATTTATTAGAGCTCACTTGTTGAGCTACAACACTGAGACCTTTTCAAATGGAGAGCTGTGTCTGTGAGTGCAACACCACAAGCAATCCACACGCCGCACATTTGCATTCACACAGCTCTAACGTCAATAGAAAAGTCAATAGAAATCTACATTACGATTAGCCTTGCTAACCCACATGCCTTCCGGCCACTGAATGATGCTGGAAGAGTCATATAGACTGTGTTTACCGAGTAATGAATACACTGTATTAGTAAACCAGTTCACTCGCAGCTTCTGAACTTGAAAATAATAAACAAGGAAATCTCATCGTTCTGCGCCTGCAAGCATAAAGGTGCTGTTTGTTTAGTTTTTTTTTTATTTTTTTTTTTTTTATGATAAATCAGTTTTGACCTTCATGAGTACAAAGAAAGACTTACCCAGGTGAAAGAAATAGATGTTTTTGGTTTGTCTTTCCAAAAGCTTGTGCAATTACTCATCCTCACTGTTTCATTATTGTGTGGGCCAAAGATACAAATGTGAGGACGAGTGTCCTTGTTAAATGCCTGATAAAATAATTTACATGATTCTATGAAACGAACAACAAATGTAGCAGTAGGTGCACAGATGGCTTCACACTGGTCTGATCACGTCTTCTTTTGTTTAATGTTCGAATATGAAGAATGGAGGAATAATCCATTAAGCGCATTAGTTTAAAATAACAAGCTCTGATAAAAACACTATTTGTTTTGTCTGTGTGAAGTTCGCAGGTTACATCCTCATTTGTTCTTGTGTGTGAGTGCATGCAAAATTGTGTATTATTATATTACCTACACAGCACAATTGTAATTTGTGTGCTTGTACATTTTATCAGTAATACTGTAAAAATCGCCAATAATACCATAAACATTGCCAGTAATACTGTAAAAGTTGCAGTAATACCACAAGTACACTTGTAGTACACTCGTACTGTAAAAATGCTGCACAGTTGTAATTGTTAATTTACAGTGTGCTTGTAAATTTAGCCAGTAACACTGTAAAAATTTTAATACTGTAAAATTTGTCAGTAATACTGTAAAATCTGCAGATAATACTGTAAATACTGTAAATTTACTAATATATTTTTTTTACTAATATACTAATTTTGCTGTAAAACTACAATGTTTACTTTTTATTATATTAACTACAGGGACGGGCACCATGGTGGCGTAGTGAGTAGCACGTTCCCCTCACAGCAAGAAGGTTGCTGGTTCGAGCCTCGGCTGGGTCAGTTGGCATTTTTGTGTGGAGTTTGCATGTTCTCCCCGTGGTTGCGTGGGTTTCCTCCGGGTGCTCCGGTTTCCCCCACAAGTCCAAAGACATGCGGTACAGGTGAATTGGGTTAGTTAAATTGTCCGTAGTGTATGTGTGCGAATGAGAATGTATGGATGTTTCCCAGAGATGGGTTGTGGCTGGAAGGGCATCCCCTGCGTAAAACAAATGCTGGATAATCCTGGACCACGCTGTATCCTGAGCAGCTGTTTGGTGCTTGGCATAGTAGCAAGCATGAGACTGATTCCTGCATGTGACCCTCCAAGGACAGACGAGCCTCGAGTTCTCCAGCCTCCGGCTCCTAGACTGCAGCTAGAGCTGCACACCGATGATTACTCTTCAGTGTTTGGACTCTAAGTCGTGAATATTAAACAACACTGAACTGAACTGAATTGAACTGAACTCCAATACTAATAACTGGACTGACACTTTCAATTTACTATAACCTTCTATGTGAAGCTGCTTTGACACAATCTACATTGTAAAAGCGCTATACAAATAAAGGTGAATTGAATTGAATTGAATTGATAAGTTGGCGGTTCATTCCGCTGTGGCGACCCCGGAGTAATAAAGGGACTAAGCAGACAAGAAAATGAATGAATGAATGAACTACAAGGCCTCATGTTGGCTGGTTCGAGCCTCGGCTGGGTCAGGGCATTTCTGTGTGGAGTTTGCATCTTCTCCCCATGTTGGCGTGGGTTTCCTCTGGGTGCTCCGGTTTCCCCCACTAGTCCAAAGACATGCGGTATAGGTGAATTGGGTAAGCTAAATTGGCCCTAGTGTATACTGTATGTGCAAATGAGAATGTATGGATGTTTCCCAGAGATAGGTTGCAGCTGGAAGAGTATCTGCTACATAAAAACACAAACTGGATAGGTTGGCGGTTCATTCCGCTTTGGCAACCCCAGAATAATGAAGAGACTAAACCGACAAGAAAATGAATTAATGAATGAAGGTTGGCAGAAAATACCATGTGTCTCAATTGACAGTACTCAAAAAATATGAAGCAAAAAGTACCAATTGAAGTGGTAAAGTTTTGAAGTGTAGATATAATGGGTACTTTACTGTCCCATGAGGCCACATGATAAGATGATTTGAGATGGACAGGTGCAAGTTACGCAACTGATGTCATAGATCACGCCGTGATGATGGTGGTAAATCAAGATTACATTCAGATTTCTGATATTCATACTATAGAAAATATCCCTTTAGAAGTTTTACAAAAAAAAAAAGTCAAAATCCGAGACATAAATTCCTAATGTTTTGAGGAAAAAAAGAGGATGTTAGAAATACAAGCGGAGGGGGAGGTGGTTCATTGCATAGTGGCTACCCCTGATAAATCAGGGACTAAGCTGAAGCAAAATAAATAAACTAATGATGAGGGGATGTTAAAAATACAATTTTAATGCAGTTTTATTACTGTTTTTATGCATTTTTGGTTGTTCTTTTATACTCATCAGCAGCATTTAGGGACATCTGAAAAATCAACTTTTGAAAATAATGTAATTATTATTTACTCATTATTTGTAGCTACTACAGTCTATAACCATGCACAAGTAACTGATGTCATTTTGATTGTTTATAATCACTGCTTTGTAAAATAATGTGTATTGTCGTTTAGTGTTTTGTTACAAAGTGCCTTTGCCAAATGCTCGCCTGGCATGCACAATACAGCATTTAAAATATATCCTAAATTCATATCTTGCTATTCTGTGTTTATGTCTCACAATATTTACTTTTTTTCCTCGCAAGTATAAATTTGTCGCAGAAATTACAACTTTTTGTTGGGAATGGCTAGATACGAATTCACGATTTAGTATTGAAGAAAAATAACTTCTCAGCAGCAGAAGTCGTCATAGTTGGGTAAACTTAGAGCGCAATTGATATTTATTTATTTATAGCGTAATTCTTTTTTTTTTTTTTTACAATATTTGATAAAATAATAAAAGAAAAACGCCATGATGGTGTTATCAAGACAATCTGAAAAAGGAAAACATTGTGTGAGACTTTGTGATGTTGATGACGGCAGCAAGAAGAGAGAATTAAACCAGTTTCACTCTCAGACTCATAGATGCTGCATTAGAAACACCTTGCACAAGCGGTAATTCATTTTCTGTAATTTGACGCAAAGATCATACAATATATACATAAATGCATACAAATGTTCATACGTTTTTTTAAAAATCAGAACAATAAAAATTTTCAAGGGTGCCATGGTGGCATAGGGGGTAGCATGATTGCCTCACAGCAAGAAGGTCGCTGGTTCGAGCCTCAGCAGGCTCAGTTGGCATTTCTGTGTGGAGTTTGCATGTTCTCCCCGTGGTCGCGTGGGTTTCCTCCAGGTGCTCCGGTTTCCCCCACAAGTCCAAAGACAGGTGGTATAGGTGAATTCGGTAGGCTAAATTGTCCGAAGTGTATGAGTGTGAATGAGTGTGTATGGATGTTTCTCAGAGTTGGGTTGCAGCTGGAAGGGCATCCGCTGCGTAAAACATGCCGGATAAGTTGGCGGGGAAAAAAGGCACTAAGCCAAAAAGAAAATGAATGAATGAATGAATGAAAAACTTTCAAGGATTTAAGATTATGATGACTGTTAAATGGGTCATAACTGTAATTATGCTTGTCAATAAGTGAAGTTTCTCAAACTAATTTCGAGAGGAACACGTGATACTATTGACCGCAGCTGGTCTATCATTAACAATCACAAGCCTGCCAATCACATTAAACCTATCCCACTATAAGTATCCCAGCATACATCACTCATTATCTTCGTTTTCCGAAGAAAGCTCCCGACAAGACAGCTCCAGTTCCTCCACGAGTTTAAATAACTCTCTCTACAAACTTTTCAACAAAATAACAACAGCAACAGGAATTCATCTGCAGCCATCTTCAACAACAGATAACATGAACCAAACTCTCTACTCCAGCTCTCCACTGAAGCCGGCTAGACACCAAGGCTCCTTTAAGAGGCCTATCCGCTCAACCACAACAAGAACCCAACACAGCATTCAAATCGCCATCTCCAGCCACTCCGAATCGCCACCTACCTTCTCCAGCTTCTTCCTACGCCTCCGCAAGATCATCATCCCTCACTGCAAACAAGATGACAGTATCAGAAATCCGCCAGCCTCGCATAAAAGCGAATTATCACTATTTCCAGCATAAGTTTTACCTTCTCCACCAATCAGATTCCCACGTTTGGTCACGCGCACGGAGCCGCCGAAGCTACAGCAAACACCCATTAAAGGCGCTCAAGCGCAAATCGTCAATGCGAGCGCAGATGTCCAGAGGCGATATGATCATGGAGCTGCTTATTGCACTGGTAAACAATAATCATTCCTTCATCGCTTGAGCTGCTACTCGAACAATCCATGCTTGCCGATCACATCAACAAGAGTGTAAACTTCCTCTTTTCTTCTTCTGTGTAACAAGCGGGTGTCTAAAGCCTGGCGCCACCGCGTGCGCCATCTAACGTCAAGGAGTGATTTTGCATTCTCTCTTGCTCGACGCCAGAGAAAATTACTTGGGCTCGAATGCAGAAAAACGTCTCAAAAACGCCGACTATAGATGCGAACGAAGGGCGTCTCGGCGTGTACAAGCCTTTACGGTCAAAAACGCTGCTTTCTAATAAACACCCTCTCTCTATGCAGAGAAACCTCAGACGTATAATGCTGTACTGACACCTTGTGGCCAATCGCCAATATACAATTCATGGCTCCTACTGTTAATACAGCTATTTTTACTGAACTTGAAATACTGCAACTACCTCAACATCGTCAACGGACATCTCTCCCCCACTGAACGGACACCGTGGAACCAACAGTCATACTGGACGATGGATACTGACCCTCATAATCAAATCTTCTCAGGAGGCTGTGCAGTCTGCTGTTAACCTGATCACGACAACCTACTGCCCCCTCATAATCCCCTACCACGAAAAGAACTTCAATTCCCAAAATCCATCAGCAACATCCCTGTCTATCTACCTCTTCTATCCCACTCTATTCTCAACCTTCCCTCCTCCCTGTCTTGCAATCACCCTAACACTGCAATTACTGCAATTTATATATATATATATATATTATATATTATATAAATATATTTATATAAATTGGGTCACACTATGATGCTAACTTTTCTGAATTTCTCATTTCAGGTTTGTTTAACGGATCCCTCTCCAGCGTCTTCACTCTCCTGTCCTACAACCGCACCTGCCCCAAATTACAATCTGACATCACTGAACCTGTAGCGGTTGAGCAATCAACCAAGAAAGAGATTGATAACAAATTCTAATCTCTCTCCCCCCCCCCCCCCCCCCCCCTTTTTTTTAGCTTGCATCGTATCAGCCTCATCGAGGTGGCAACTAGAACATTCTGACAAAATGACGGATAATTGATCTTTTATCTCCCCACAATTCTGCCTCTCGAAAATTAACAGCCTCACTCCACCCTACGAATTTCTTTAAACTACCATGACATAGACCAAGTGATTTTTCTTTAATTAAACCAGTCGGCCGTATCGCTTGGCTCGCTATAGTCGACATCACGTCAGCCTTTAAAATCGTGCCATTACACCCTGATTTCTGGCATCTTTTTGGTATCAAATGGGAATCACAATTCTACTTCGAATTCCACCTAACATTCAGATGCAGAAGTAGCCCAAAAATATTCGACATGCTTCCAGAAGCTATGCTGGATCCTCGCTAATAACTACCAAATTCAGCATGTAGTTCACCTTGATGATTCCTCGTCACCTCCTCCCCAACACCACCAGCCAAACACCTAGCGACTACCAAAACAGTTTCGCTAAACTTCTGTCAATACTAGGACATCTGGTTTCGCTATGCATCATTCCCCAGGGACGCCCCTTCATCTCCCACCTCCTTCAACTCGCAGCATCGGCGCATGGATTGGACGAGACCATCATTTTATCCGATCCATGCCGTAACGAACTCAGCCTCTGGGTTTCCTTCCTCTAGTGCTGGAACGGCTGCTCATTCTTTTATAGCGATTTAATCTCATCCCCGTAGATATTAATCTTTACACAGACGCCACCCCCTCCGTAGGTTTCGGAGGACTTCACCAAGGCCGCCGGTTTGCTTAAGACTGGCCTCCCCGAATGTTAAAAAATCCATCTCAGCAGCATTATTAAAATTATACCCCCTAGTAGCGGCTGCTATATCATGGTGAGACGAATGGTCCGCCTCCAGCATCCTCGTTTACTGCGACAACGTAGCCGTTGCGCACCGTATTAATAAAGGACGCTCACATTCTCCTGCTTTAATGCCGCTACTCCGCCGCCTATTTGGACATCAGCAAAAAAAAAAAAAAAAAAAAAAAAAAATTATTGTGACTGCTGTACATGTTCCTGGTTTCCACAACCAAATGGCTGACTCTCTCTCTTGCTTTCATTTTCAGAAATTCAGCCAATTGGCGCCAGAAGCGGAGATGCACCCGACATCCCTCAATATTCAGAGACGATATGCCCATAGACCACCCCATGCACAACTGCATCAAACATCCATATCCCTTATCCTCCAGGCAGTTTCCCCCAGAACCCCGCAATCATACTTCACCGCATGGAAAGCATTTAATGATTTCATTCCCCGTACAACACTACATTCCCCAATTTTTCCCTACTTACAATCACTTCATTCATCACATATCAAACAAGCCAACTCTATCAAGAGCTATCTAAGCGGAATTCAGTTTTTCCCACAAGCTCATTTATGGCTCCATTTCAGACTCCATAGCCAATACACAAACCAGCCTTCTTATCAAAGGCATCCAGAAAGTAAACCCCTCCCTCCCAGACCCCAGGCTACCCATCACCCACACTATCCTTCCAAATGCATTTCCACACTAAGGAAAGGTTACCTATCCCCCCACACAGACCATACCCTAGACGCCATGTCTACCCTGGCTTTTTCGGATTTCTTAGATAATCCGAATTCACAATTACATCTTCATTCGATCCGAACATCCACCCCACCATCTCTGATCTGACTTGATGGACGAAGAAACCATATCCTTCCTCATCAAACAAAGTAAAACAGATCAATACAGAAAAGGACACTTCATATACATATTTAACATCCCCTCCCCTACAAGCCCATTCCAAACACTACTAGCCTACATTCACTACAGGAAAACTCTAAGTCCCAGCCCCCTCTCCCCCCTCTTCACAGACGATACTAACCACCCAGTAACACGTTTTTGGTTTCAAAAACACCTCAAAGCAGTCCTCAGACATTCAGGCTTCCCATCAGAATCATACTCTAGCCATTCATTTAGAATTGGTGCAGCAACCACTGCAGCTCACAAAGGGCTTTCACAACATCACATACAAACCCTGGGAAAGTGGTCTTCCGACGCCTTCAAAGCATACATCCGCCTCAGCCACAGCCACCTCAAGGAAGCCCAAAAGGCACTCACCAGCAGTCACCCTAACCCCAGCACCCAAGGCCGGGCGGCTATACAGCCTCACCAACCTCCCAGGGGCAAGGGCACTACCCAGCACACCAGCTTCCCAAGGGCGGGACGATAACCACCATGCAGTCACCTCAAGGGCGCGGGCACGACCCAGCCAGTTATCCTTCTTACTTTTTCCCAGCTCTGAGTATACTCAGCTTTCTCCCCGAGCTATACCTACTCCAGCAGAGTACATCCCGCCCAGGCCCCCCCGCCCCCCCGCCCCCCCGGCCTTCTGCCACAGGAGTTTCACTACCCCCTCCTTTTCCCCGACTCCTGTAGGACCCCGACCCATGGCTCTGACTCAGCCAGCTGTCAGCCCCTCCCAAAGGCCCTAGCTTTTTCCTATTATATACCATTATAAATAATGTTATATAATAGATCTCTACTTCTTTTCTAATTATTCAAATCTATATCTATATGCACCCTCGCACATAAATATAGTTTTGTATATAGTGCTGCCACCTCCACGCTCTCGTTCCCGCAGGAACGGTCCCAGAGCACCTGCTCGCCCCTCACCCTCCAGTGAGAGTCTTCACCGCCCCCTTTCACCTCCTGACTCTTCTGGAGTTGGCCAAGCTAGCTCTACCTCCCGAGCTGTGTCTCGAGCACGAGTCACGTCACCTCCCCTGGCCCTAGCTTATAAATTTTTATTTACCTATACCCTTCTATCTCCTATATTCTTCATGATTTCATTCACTTTATTTTTATTTATATATATATATATCTATACGCACCCACGCCTATAAATATATATTTATATGTAGTGCTGCCACTCCCCAGCTCAGCTCCCGCAGGAGCAGGTCCCGAGCAAACCAGACCCCCGCAGGGGTCACCGCCCAAATGCCATTTCACCCCCCAGCTGGGGCTCTCACCAGCCCACTACCTCTCCCGACCCCAGCCGGGGATGGCACATACAGCTCTAACTCCAGCAGAGTGCCCACGAGCTTGACTCTCGCAAGAGTCCATATTTGCCCCCCCACGGCCCTAGCTTTCCCCATTATATATATATATATTTATATACTATATACATATATATTTATATATAGTGCTGCCACCTCCCAGCTCTATCTCCGCAAGGAGTGTTCCGCGAGCAATCGACTCCCAGAGTCTGCCAACCCCTGCCCACATTCACCCCCCATCCAGCTGGAGCTCTTACTCCCCCCTTTTTTCCCACTCCAGCTGGACCCCGCCTTTCCCCATGCTCCGACTCCCCCAAAGGTTCCCTGAGTCGCTACCCCGCAGGAGCATGCAAAGGCACCCCAAGGCAACCCCGCTCGGGCTCCCGCAGGAGCCCGCGTCACTCTTTGCTCTAGCTAGAGCCCCCTTTACTATCCTCTATATCCAGCAGCCGGATATAGCTTTTCTAGCCTTATGGGGAGTTTCTTCGAATACACGGCTGCTGTCCCGAGTATCTAAGCATTTTGGGGAGCCCTCGAGAACTACCTGATCTCGTTCTCCCCGTTACATGCTCATTCTACCAGGCGGGAGCCCTGGGCTCAACTATCTCCGAGCTCAGGGTTCTCTCCCGGGACAGCATGCCAAACCTGCTAACAGTTGTCAAACAGTTGTCAAACAGTATCTAAGTGCGAACTCTTGAAAGATTCTTAAATGTTTTCAAGAAAAAAAAGATTTCAGTTACTTCTACAACAGCATTTCATGTTTAATTGTATTGTGTTAATTGCTGCTTCTTAATCTTTTTCTGAAATTTACCAGCACTTTCTGAGTGACATTTATTTACAAAGTTCTTTATAAGTGTACTTAAACAGCTAAACTTTTTTTTTTTTGGACTGCTGCTTAAGTGCAGTGATTAAAAAAGTGATAATGAATAGAAAATGGTTTAGGAAAATTTGTTTCTAAATGTATAGATGTTACTGACTATGCAAATAAACAGCAAATAACATTTTAAAAAGTAGAAAAAGTGAAATAGTATTTGCTTTATATACATGTATTGTTGTCCTGACACTTTGACACTTTCCAACAGTGTGCCTACATTTAAAAACAGAAAAGACAAATACTGCAGTAAACTCTTGGCCTTTGCAGCTCATTGGTATTTTCGATCGGCTCTTGGCTGTGAAGCGCCTAAGGCACGGTTGAAGGGAAAAACACATTAAAGACCTCATAAAGTAGCCTTCTGAATTCTATACACTTCTTTTGCTTTAAAAAAAAATAAAAACACTAAAACGCAACTGATCTGCTAATAGATATGCACAAACATCATCAAATACAGACAATTCTAAAGCATGCTATATTACTTAAAAGCTATATAACAAGCAATATTGCAAGCTGTAAGTACAAGAGAAAGTGGTCAATACCTCAGACGCTACAGTATTTATAACATGGTGTGGTGCTTCTTATGAATCCTTGGGTTTCTCTTTAATACCGAAGTTGTATATGGTCTGTTTCCCCTGCGGTCAGACCTCCAGGCCAATCAAACCCAAGGCCTTGACTTGAGTTCAAAAATCCTTGAAGTGCTTTACTGTTTCTGCTGTAGAATCTCCCTTTTTGGTAGATGATCAAATTCGTCCTGATTTTTCTCGCAATTAAGAGTTGAACTGCTGTACACAAAAGCCCCACAGGCTTAGTGGAGATCTCATACCTCAAAGGACTCACGTTGTGGTTCACTGCCATTGTTAGTCTGCGTAACTGACAACTGGATCAACTCTAAAAGAAAAATCCACTTCAGTTAGCACCAGCATGCGGACGTACTGTACAATAAAAAGTGTCAGTGTGTTGGCAACTTTGTCCCTATGAAATAACAACACGTGATGCGAAGATTCCAATGACAAGCAATTTGGCTGTTTGTACCAGATGGGACATGACAGACACATTTAAATACCCCAAACGGAATAGTGCACCGCACTCCCAGCCAAATAGGCAGATTTATAATCTAATTGTTGAATAATAAACCTCATCAACGTTAATAAAAATGCATGCTATTTGACTGATGCTGTTGGGTTGCACGGAGTCTCAGTTTTAACATTCATGTTTAAACTAAAGCTAGGTTTCCATCAACCTCTGCACATCTTATAAATAAATGCTTAATGGAAATGCCAAGATGCTCATAAATTTTGAATAATACTGATAAATAACTTATGCACATAACTGAGTTGGATAAGCGTTTTACGTGATAAGAAAAATTCACATAAGCTATGATGAAAACATTTAAAGGGGTGGTCCACAGTGTATTTTTAAGGCTTGGTTGTGTTTATAGGATTCAAAGCAATGTGTGCTCATGCTTCACTTGTAGAAAATCACCTTATTTTTTTATATATATCTTACTTTGATTATATACAGCCACTCGGCTAACATGAAAACAACCGTCATATTTCCTAGTTCCTCTGAGAGGCCCGCCCTCAAGAGGTTCTGATTGGTCAGTTAAGGCTGATTTATACATCTGCGTCAAGCGTGCGCATATGCTTCGGCGCAACCTGTGCATGGTCGCCGTGGCTGTTGGCGACGTTGACGTGCACCTTTTAAAAAATGTAACACTGTGATTGGTCGGCTTGTTCACGCTAACGGTTTTGGGTGGAGGTTAGGGGCGCACAAGCCCGTTAAAGTGAGTTTACAAGTGTGGAGTTCTAGATGGATGTTTTTTGTGTTTACCTTATTATTAAAGTTGTTGCATGTCCGCTGGTTTCCGCCTCAAAATGAGTGAGTTTGAGCCACTTGTACATTAAGATAGCGTTCAGAAAAAAAAAAACACCAGCAAAGAAACTCGAAACAGAGGAACAAAAACCTACTGCCAGCTACTGTTTCGGAAGTGTTATTGCAGAGCAGCGCATACAGCGGGCAGAAGTAAACATGCACGACAATGCGCATTGCATGTGCCATGGGTCATGCCGATCACTTGATGCAGAAGTATAAACCAGGCTTTAACATAATGTGCTGTGATTCGTGGCTTGACTCCACGTCTTTTATGCTGTGTGAAAACGGTCAGTGAGAGTAGCTGTAATTACCATTAGCTGCCTAAATCAGACAGAAAAATGAAGAGCACACAGATGAGCCTCACTCCTGCTCTCTAAAATAAAATCTGACAAGTCTTTTACATATGTTCGGAATAAGCATGTGTAAGTAACATAAAACGCTCTCATATCTTTTGCGAGTTTGTTATTTGAGATGCAGAACACACAGAAAGTGTCTGCATAGAGAGACACTGAAAGCGCTGCTAAAGATTGTGGGTGTTTACAGCTGTTTGGCTGATAAATATGAATTTGTAGCTAAATTGCTACACTGTAAAAAATAAAAAGTTGAGTTAACTTAACATTTTATAGCATCCGGCTGCAAAGAAATTTTGAGTTTATTGAGCTTAAGTGGTTGAAGTTGAGCCAAATTATTTTTTTAAGTTGACCAAAAAGGGTGGTTTAAGTAAAGTATACTTTACGGAATAATTTGGCACAACTTCAAACACTGAAGCTTAATAAACTCAAAATATCTTTACAGCCGGTTGCTTTAAATGTTTAAGTTAACTCAACTTTTTATTTTTGAAGATATGGAGAAATCAAAATGTTAAGTCTTCTTAACTGATTTTTTTACTTTCATTGAACAAACAGTTCCGAACAAGCAGTTGAATCATTTTTATTTTTATTTTTATGTCCGCCTAACTTACAATTTTAAACTGAGTGTCAAATTTGTAAGTTGGATTTTTTACAGTGTAGTGGTGCCAAAAAGCATTTCCAGTTGTTTACGTCCTCGCCACAATATACAGTATGGTTAACGCTAGAAACTGTGCATGTAGATGATCAATTTTTACTACAAATTTCTAAATTTTTTAAAGTTCCCTTCGTTTCACAAGAAATTGCATTGAAATACTTTTTTTTTCTTTTTCAAACATTTATGATGAATCAAATTTTTATTTGCTGATTTTTGTAATATGTTTTGTCATTTTTTTTTCAGTAGTTCATTTTATTTAAACTATTAAAAGGCTGAAGGCTTTGTGCTGTGTTGCTACAAAAACAGTAGACATGTTTTATAAAAATGCACATTCACTCTCTTCCAGTAGGTGGCGCTTGTAGAACAACAGTAATATACTATTCTTGTTAAACAAAGAAGCTGGGAATTAATATGTTGTACAAAGACAAAAAAAAAACAACAACAACAACAAAAAAAAGAAAACATGATGCTTAAACAATGTAAGCATTTCTTCCAGTATTATGTATAATGAACAGTGAGCTGCTCTGTTTCCATAGGTGCTTATTTATGTTCCTGCCAACTAAATAATCTAATACATAAGAAAAAATCTACAGATGTTTGTAAAGTGTTTTTTTTTTAATTGATCACTCTCACATTTGATAGAACTTTTGAAATGAAAATGAGTATGTATCCTGCTTGTTTCTTTGACTTTTTTAAACACAAAACTCCAAGCGATCGTCTTAACGTGTTATGACACAAAGTCGATAAATGTAACAATGCCCAACACAGAACAGCTAGCAATCCTATATAGAAGGCAAAACAAGTGGAAGCAGTCTTGAGTTTGTGTCTGTTAAGAGTTTGCAGCTTCCCGGCGGTCACCTGGTCCCTCTCGGGTCCTGTTATCATCTGTCTGAATAATTCAGGCTGCTGATTGGGCTTGTGGGACTATTGTCCAAAACTCATATCCCTGCCACTGCTGCAAATACACACTAACAAGGCAGTAGGTGCTATTCTGTAGATTTTCCTGCTCAAAAGTTTGGAGTCAGTAGAATCATTTTTAAAAATACTTCAATTTACCAAAGATGCAATGAGGTGCCACGGTGGCCTAGTGGGTAGCACGTTCGCCTCACAGCAAGAAGGTCGCTGGTTCGATCCCCGGCTGGGCCAGTTGGCATTTCTGTGTGGAGTTTGCATGTTCTCCCCGTGGTTGCGTGGGTTTCCTCCGGGTGCTCCTGTTTCCCCCACAGTCCAAAGACATGCGGTATAGGTGAATTGGGTAAGCTAAATTGTCCGTAGTGCATGAGTGTGAATGAGAATGTATGGATGTGTTTCCCAGAGATGGGTTGTGGCTGGAAGGGCATCCGCTGCGTAAAACAAATGCTGGATAAGTTGGCGGTTCATTCCGCTGTGGCGACCCCGGATTAATAAAGGGACTGAGCCAAAAAGAAAATGAATGAATGAATGAATGAATGAAGATTCAATGAAATTATCAGCAATGAGAGTGAAAGCTTTTATGGTGTTACAATTTCTTTTTTTTAATTGCTGTTCTATATTGTAAAAGCATTGTGAAAAAATAATGCTATATATAGTATATAATATATTATCACATATGTAGACGTTTTATTAACAAATCATTTCATACAAAACATTAAATTACATAAATAACCAACCAAATCCGACCTAGACTAAAGCGAATAGTCCGGACTGCTGAACGAATAACTGGCACTACCCTTCCTACACTTCAAGAACTGTACTCTTCCAGAGCGAGTAAAAGGGCTCGCAAAATCACACTGGACGCCTCGCACCCTGCACACTTCCTGTTTGAATTGTTACCGTCTGGTTGGCGCGACAGAGCACCAGGCACAAAACAACCAGACACAGGAAAGTTTCTTTCCTCAGGCCATATACCTCATGAACAGTTAATATTTTTCCTATTGTGCAATAAACGTGCAATACTTTCTCATACGCACCTGTACACAGCACCTTACAACAATATACAATGCAATACTTCTTACGCACTTGTACACAGCACCTTATAACCTGTATATTTCAAGAGTTCACACTTAGCTGATGATTTAATATAAGCTTGTTTGGCATGCTGTCCCGGGAGAGAGCCCTGAGCTCAAGGGATCCTCGAGCCCAGGGCTCCCTCCCATTCCTAGAGCAAGAGGGGAGCTTGAGCTTAGGTAGCTCTCAAACTCCCCCTCTGCAGCAGCTAAGGGAACCGTCAGAGGAGGAAGGGAGTTAGACCGGAGCCTGAATTGTTTAATCTGTAATGAATTATGTATTTCTTTGGATGGTGGGAGGAAACCGGAGGCCCCGGGGGAAACCCACGCGGACACAGGGAGAATATACAAACTCCGCACAGAAACACCCACCAGCCTGGCGAGGACCAGGACTGTCGGTGTTCTTGCTGTGGGGCGACAGTGCTAGCCACTGAGCCGCCGTGCCGCCCGATCTAAGAAAAGGAGGAGAAGGGGGAGGAAAGGAGGGTTTTCTTCCATACGAAGATAACTGTGGACTGGAACTGTGGTTATTTATAGTAGAAGGGGAATCAAATGATTGGGAGATCGTGATTAGATAATGTGCAGCCAGCCATGGTAAATCATAAGCACGTGATCCTCTCGTAATTAGCTTGTAAACAAACTTCACTTATAACAAATATGTACATACATTTCAACATCCAGATCTTTTTGGACTGACTGTATCTCTGTTTAATGTCTATCGTCTTTTTTTCATACTTATTCTGTGTTGTCACTTTATGTACACTGGAAGCTTTTTTAGCCAAAGCAAATTCCTTGTGTGTGAAGCACACTTGGCAATAAAACTGATTCTGATAACAATCACTTTAAAAATCCATTTATTTTGATTTTGATACAAAAAAAGACATCTTGTCTCTGACTAATATAATGTTAGTAAAAATCATAGATTGTAAATCATATATATGAGCCGAGTTGGTATGAGTTGATCCTGAGCTGTGCATGTGCATCGCAAAC
Source organism: Danio albolineatus (assembly GCA_903798035.1). Taxonomy (NCBI): domain Eukaryota; kingdom Metazoa; phylum Chordata; class Actinopteri; order Cypriniformes; family Danionidae; genus Danio; species Danio albolineatus. Next base: position 1,406,902 of record CAIGQQ010036980.1, on the reverse strand, counting down.
ATTTTATTAATGTTTTTATTCTCAAGTCAGATATCACATAATCTGACTTCAAGTTACTGATAAATTCACGATTCCATAAAAGTTAATGTGAAGTGCTCTTTTGGTCCAGACTGACTCGATTAAAATTCACTCTTGTGAATGTGGTTCCCTCTCACTGCCTGCCAGCTATAAGAAGAGAAGGGAAGCCAAACCGGTTAACAGGATCAGTCTGGAGTCCATGACACACCAATAACCAAAGATTTTCATATGCATTCAAGCAGTGTTTTCTTCACCTCATTCATCATCATTTATCCATATTATATTGTATAAAGCTTGGCTAACTTGGAAACTAGTGGTGTAGTCCTAAAAAAAAAAGGTGGTGTACTATTACCTACCCCACCCAAATTTGAAGTAAAAGTACATAGGCAAGCAAACGATGAAAGTCAGTGTTTCTTTGATTCAGTTGCAAATATACATTTGTTTAAAATCAGTTACCTGCAACTATTGACTTCCACAGAAAGAAAAACAAATACTATGGAAGTCAATGGTTACAGGTTTTCAGCTTTCTTCAAAATATCTTCTTTTGTGTTCAACTGCAAGGTTGAATAAATGATGAAATTATTTGGGTGAACTAACCATTTAAAAAGAAACAATATTTTAACAAATTTGTACATTTAAAGGGAGATGCTAATAGTCTAATCCTATTCAATGATTTATGCTATAGCCAATAGTCCCCCCAGCGGACCCAGTGATTGCCTGAGTATATTAAGCAGTGGCAAAATACAACTGTTTAACTCTATAAGGGCTTGACTTAGTAAAATGAGCCTATTTCCAAAAATAACTATTTATTTATTTTAACACTTTACAAAAGAAGAAAAAAAAAAGAATCATGTTTTAAGACAGCTATATCAAGTTTTGTGTTGTTAACATAAACTGTAAATGTAAAATAAAACATAAAAATCAGGAAAACAAAAGCAAATCAATTCTTCAAAAACCCAAATAAGCTGCAGTAGCGAATTTAATCATTTTAATGTTGAAAAAAAGAATCAATAAAGTTAGTTACAACAATTTAGTTAACTTTTAATTAAGTTAACTCAAAAGGGTCTGTGCATACATACTTTTTAACTTACTTTCTTTACTGGCTTATTACTTTACATTTAATAGGCTCCTTTAAACATCAGTCAGCCATTATGTTTATTTGTCACATTTGTGCATGCTTGTTTCAAACCAACCTGATAGGTGTCTAGATATAACACTAAAAACAATGAGGCAAAGACAACTCATAAATCATGAAATGATTTAAAAGGGTAATTAGTATACTATAGCGACAGTGTCACTCCCTATAGTGTTGGGCAGGGTTAAAACAAATGTAAAATACTGTTTTATCGGGGCAATTTTAGGATTTTCATTTTAGAGAAACTCAGCTCCTTATGGGGTAAACCAAAAAAAAAAAAGTGTGATTATATATATAAATAAATAAATAAATAAATAAATAAATAAATAAATAAATAAATAAATAAATATATAACTCATCTCTAATAACTGATTTATTTTATCTTTGTCATGATGACAGTAAACAATATTTTACTAGATAGTTTTCAAGACACTTCTATACAGCTTGACATTAAGTTACATTTAAAGGCTCAACTATGTTAATTAGGTTAACTAGGTTAGGGTAATTAGGCAAGTTATTGTTTAACGATGGTTTGTTTCTGTAGACTATTGAACAAAAATAGCTTAAAGGGGCTAATAATTTTGACCTTAAAATCGTTCTTAAAATATTAAAAACTGCTTTTATTCTAGCCAAAGTAAAACAAATAAGACTTCATGAAAAAATATTATCAGACATACTGTGAAAATTTCCATGCTCTGTTAAACATCATTTGGGAAAAAAAATAAAAAAAATAAAAAGGGGGCTAATAATTCTGACTTCAACTGTATGTTTTACATATATGGACATATATGTTTCCGGCATATACATGGATATAGATGTTTCTGATATATATGGGACATATATGTGCTATACATGTAGGGGACATATATGTATCTGACATGTATGGGACATTTATGTTTCTGGCATATATGTGGCCATACTGTATGTTTCTGACATATATGGACATATTTGTTTCTGGCATATATGGGACACATGTGGTATTCGTGTAGGGGATATATATATGTTTCTGGCATATACATGGACATGTTTCTGACATATGGGACATATATGTTTTACATATATGGATATATATGTTTCTGATAAATTGTCACCTTGAAATTATAAGGTCCTATCTGCGTTCTGAATGATTTTGAGATATTGAGCTTCAAAGTTTTTGCATTCCATAGCAAACAGTACATGTGAAACATTTGTTTTTTTAAATAAAAAGTCTTAAAAAGTACACAACCTATAAAAAACATCCCATAATGTAAATAAGTTTTCAGTTAAAAAGAATATGTCAATAACTCAATTTTCACAAAAATGTGAGATAGAACCCTATAATTCTAAGGTGACGACATATGGGGCACAACCTATTCTAGTACATTCTGTAATTAATAAAAATAATAAAATCTGACATGCATTAAAATGTACAGGAGCAGCTGTGTAGAGGTTGGAGAGCAGTCGAATGTTGGCTAAAACCCAGATACACAGTTATATTATCACACAACCATTCTATTAAAAAGACATCTGAATACTGGCGCTTGTGATTGTCAACATCTGGTCTTTTAGGGAATTCAATGTTTTTTAATTAGGCTTACCAAGATTGTATTTTTTAATAAAAAAACTGTAAATAAACAAAAATGTTAAAATACGACTTCTTGTTATGTGGTGTGCAGTATAGTCACGTGCTCCGCTTGCTCCCGCAGTTTTAATCATAATCATCCAACTAGACATCGTTATTTGCAAGATTAAAGACAGTATTCAGAACTTGATCTGATCACTCTGCCATGTCAAAAGCCAATGGAAAACCCGAGGAAAAAGACGAGGAACTTTCGTCAAAAATGGTAAAATACTAAATAGCCGTTTTAATATTTGAATAAATGTTAAAATATACTGAAATTTTTTACATATTAGATTTTTTCATTGATTATGGCAATTTGCTGCTCAAGACACAAATAAAAAAATCTATAAAATAATAAATAAAAGACTGAATGAATATACTTTTGTTGAATGATATAAAAAAAGTGAAGTTTGTTTATAAACTAATTTCGAGAGGATCACGTGCTTATGATTTACCACGGCTGGCTGCACATTATCTAATCACGATCTCCCAATCATATGATTCCCCTTCTACTATAAATAACCACAGTTCCAGTCCACAGTTATCTTCGTATGGAAGAAAACCCTCCTTTCCTCCCCCTTCTCCTCCTTTTCTTAGATCGGGCGGCACGACGGCTCAGTGGCTAGCACGGTCGCCCCACAGCAAGAACACCGCCAGCCCTGGTCCTCGCCAGGCTGGTGGGTGTTTCTGTGCGGAGTTTGTATATTCTCCCTGTGTCTGCGTGGGTTTCCCCCGGGGCCTCCGGTTTCCTCCCACCATCCAAAGAAATACATAATTCATTACAGATTAAACAATTCAGGCTCCGGTCTAACTCCCTTCCTCCTCGGATGGTTCCCTTAGCTGCTGCAGAGGGGGAGTTTGAGAGCTACCTAGGCTTAAGCTCCCCTCTCGCTCTACGAACGGGAGGGAGCCCTGGGTTCGAGGATCCCTTGAGCTCAGAGCTCTCTCCTGGGACAGCATGCCAAACTAGCTTATATTAAATCATCAGCTAAGTGTGAACTCTTGAAATGAGTTAAAATTGTGCTGTTTGTATTAACATATTTTATAGACGTTGCATAACATGTACATGACATGTTTTTGTAGGCTACACAAAATGCATTTCTGTTTCTTGCTTTTAGAGTGCATCAAAATCAAAAATTTAATTTATTTTAAATGATGGATACGTCACTGTAGATCTCCTTACAAGATCTAGTGACAATTACAAAATGTATTTCAAGGTCAAGGGCGGCCCGGTGACTCAGTGGTTAGCACTGTCACCTCACAGCAGGAAGGTTGCTGATGCTCGTCCCAGCTTGGGCTTTGCATGTTCTCCTCGTGTGTTGTGAGGTTGTGTATTGTGTATAATGTGTATTGTGAGGTTGTAAAATTATTTATTGAACCCCAGAGACTAGCAAATATATATTTAGTCATTTATTACTGTGTGGGGATGTTTCCCAGTGATGGGTTGCAGCTAGAAAGGGCATCCGCTCTGTAAAACTATTGCTAGGATAAGTTGGCGGTTCATTCCGCTGTGGTGACCCCAGATTAATAAAGGGACTAAGCCAAAAAGAAAATGAATGAATGAATGTGTCGGCATGTAAACCTGAGGTTGAGATGTGTGGATGGGACGCAGTTTGGAGAAGTGAGAGTGATTTGTTATTTGTTTTATTATTAAAGAGGAAGGATGGCCTCTTTTTTTGGAGTTTTAGCTTATGTTAAATCCACCTTCCTATTTTCATTTCACTTAGGAATAAATCGGAGCTATTCTGACATGTGTTTTGATGTTAGAAAATAAAGAGAAATCCCAAATAATGCTTTATTTAGCGGGCAAAAACACATACCCCTCACTTCAAAGGTGGTGGAAATCGAATTCATTTGACATACTGAATAATTCATCTGCCTGTGTGTATCTGCCTGATTATATGCTAACAGAAAAAAGCACAAACGTCACTGAAAGGAATTTGCACTGATGCTGCATTCATATACCAAAACACAACGCTTACATTATGTGGCCCATGGGACTGATAGCAACTACACAGCCTTATTTTTAAGCACAAATCTTATTTATGCTGCAAATGACAGGTACAGGCGAGGGTGACATCGGATTTGATTTCTGGAAACATTTCTCTTATGAAGGCCAGCCAAAGCGAGATTAAAGGATGATGGCTTTTGTGTTATACATTAAACATGAGTGTATCTGGATAAACAAAGCTGCTTGTTCTGGCCACTTAATCGACTGTGAACATTAGTATCATAATTAAAACCTAGTATTAGCTTGGATGAAAATAAAATTAAATACAATGGGAGTAATGAGAAACATATCAAACATCTCTATGTCAGTAAGAAAATCTTTTAAAGTGTTTTCTTACTTTCTTTAGTCAGGGTTAGAATAATATGACAGGAATACCTAGCTCAGCTGTTTTCAACATTCATATTAATGGGAAAAAAATGTTTCTGAAACACTTCTTTCAGGAAGTTTGCAGCCTGTTTGAATTTAAACGAAAGGAAATACCTTTAAGTTTACTGTTGCATCCATTGCATCTTTATTGCTGTGCATGGGAAATATGTTTCTGGCTTGTTATTTTATTGGCATCAGTTCTTTTAACCCTATAACTGATACAGCTTATTATTTTTTAAACAAACATGCTGGAAGACATGTCCCCTGCTAAGATTTCATTTTCCTCTTTAATATTTGGCACTGATTTATCAGGAAGTGTATTTTATCTTTTTTGACTCATTGCATGGAAACGGTGCGTTATTTGCAAATGTTTTATGCAATATTACAGTTTAGCACGTACCGTAAACCTAATTTGCATCTTTGGATGAAAACATCATTTGCATCTGTTATTTTTAAGATTTGCGGTAAGCTATACTGTCACTGTGGATATAAATGTTACATAAAATGTTTTTCAATCTCACAGTGGTAACATTTATAACTGAATAAAGCACATAATATGTACCTGAGGGGATCAATGTTATAGTAGTTCATGCAGTTGTTCAGCTGTGGATATAGGACCAAAAAAAGATCTTTTATCACATGTATTTAAGACAAAACATGGAAAAGATACATTTTATCTCATATAGTTAAGACGCGGTGTTAATGGATGCCACAGGATGCCAAGAATCACTTGCCTCATTTTCATACATGGTTTGGCCACGTTGACTTAAATCCCATTGGACATCTTTGGGTTTTGCTAAAGTAGATTTCTGGTTCTCCTCAGCATCAATAAGTGAGCATCCAAAGATATCTCACGCCGATTAATAACTTTTTAATTGAGTTAATTTGTATAAATTGTATGATTTAATTTATACACTTTTGTATGATTTGCTCATCCCCTAATGATGGTTGGGTTAAGTTGTGGGGTTTGGTGCCACCTGCTTTAAAATATTGTACATTCTTAAACTGAATTCAAACCAACCACTAAAATAGTTACGTTTGAGTTTGAGGATCAAAAATTAATGTGTGGGGTCACATTTGTTTTAGGGTTACAATTACAAGTCAAACAGAGTTTGATAATTAAGTATATGAAAAGCAGTTAATTACTTTACAAGCATTAGTTAAAGCAATGTCCACACGGCAAGTTTTTTTTTTTTTATTGACACATTCTAAAGGTTTGTGTCCATACAGATTTAGTTTCAATGGAATGCATTCACATTGCATTCACAACTGTAAAACTGTGCAAAAAATATCTGGCACAGTAAACGAATGCAAATAAAGCCACGGGATACTCAAAAGCCTATTAGGTATCTTATTTACATGATATAGACTAGATTTATAATGCTTTTGTGCCTTTTCATGAAGCAATGATTGCTTTAGAAGTAAACACCAACATAGTCTTTCAAAGTTAATATTATTCTGTTCCACTTTAAAAAAAAAAGTTTGGAACAAAATGAGAGTGAGTAAATGATAACAGAATTATCGCTTGCACTTTTATCAGTTGTGACAAAAGAACATACAAAGCACATTTCAAAATGCCTAAGCTGGTGCATGAAAAATTATTCAAGACATTCATAGGGCCATCTTACTGTAGGTATCTAAAAATCTATTAAGTCAGTTTTATTGCCTATTTTTTTTTTTTTTTTTTTGAAGAAAGCATTCATTTTTCTTTGTAATAATGCCAAAGACCCAAGTCAAATCTGGAGATGTAACAAACTGAATTCCCTGGACACTAAGCAGAGCTTCCCAAGAACAGTGTAATAAGCTTAAACAGACATCTACTTTGCACAGTAGGTGGTATTTTGAGCATGCAATACCAATTATAATGCCCAGGGGGAGCTGTCATTCAGAGTACAAAGTGATTCAAATTTGCTAACCAATGCTGTGCTGCAACACGTACTTCTGACATGTCTTATTTCACAGCAAAGCACTAGAGATAAACAAGTGTGACTGTGATTTTGCAGAGAACGGCATGCTTATCAGCTTCATATCCTTGCTGATACTGGAACAACATTCCCAACGAATAAGATGTCAGTGAAAGGGAGAAATTAGGGTTTGTTTTATTATTTAATCGGTCAAACTTTACAAAAACATTAGTTTATGTTAGTTAATGTATTTACTAAGATGAGCTAATAATGAACAATACAGCATTTATCAACCATTTTCAACATTTACTAATGCATTATTAAAGATCCAAATCCAATACCTGATTATGAAGTGATTTAAAACCATTTAATCAGCCTACTTTACATCTGAATTTTGATTTTAGAAGCAATTCATTTTAAGGTTTCGTGGTTAGTGAATAGCTAGTTTAATTTAACAATGTTACACAATTTTATTACTAAAAATAACTTATGAAAATGATTAGTTGCTGATGAAAATGTGTGTTTGAGAACATCTTTTTATAAGATATTAAAATAATAAAATACATATTAATATTTTACTCAAAACCATAACAAAAACTCATAAATAAATCACAATAATAAACAAACAAACAAATAAATAAAAATAATAAATAAATAAATAAATAAATAAATAAATAAATAAATAAATAAATAAATAAATAAATAAATAAATAAATAAATAAATAAATAAATAAATAAATAAAATGGTATCATCTTGAGGTTTACACGATAGAGAAAAATAAGTGAGTGTTAGTATTAGAATTTTTTTTATAAATACACGTACAATAGAAAAACAAAGAAAAGCAGGTGTGAGAGTAAAGATCTCTCACTGTCACCTGTTTGCACATATAAAACAAATATGCATATGGCAACACGATTCCTTCCCCATTTTCCTGAGTAACAGCATTATGCAACAGACCTGCAAAACCAAAGCCAACAGAGAGGTCTCAGATTGACTAAAAACACTGTTTACTGCAACTGTCCATCCTTACACTTACCCCTATAGCCATTTAGAAAAACTCATCATGCTATTGGATTGCAGAGGGAACGCAAACCCCTCCACCTGAGAAAGATTCTCAGCAATTGCCATGGAAACTGTCTGAAAAGAATCCAGCAGCATTAATACCTGTTGCCATTTTCTCTCCCTCCTACATCTACATCCACATAACGCTAGAAACGGTAACAACAACAACAACAACAACAGCGGCAAACTCGCATTGGCAGGCAAAAGCTCCAGGCAGCTGCTACACGCCAAACCGAGGTTACACGTATTAGGATATGCATATGTGAGGGGGAGGCACCTGCTTTAACATGATAAGCAAACCCTCAGATCCGACCCGATGCTGGTGGTACAGAGTCATGCTGGTAAATCCAATAAATGTTCCTAATAGGGAGTAAGAGTACAGCGTTATCTTGCTTGAAATTGGGAGCAGGCAAAATTATTCCCCAATGTTTTGATCATTACGCAAAGACATAATATATCTATGCTCGTGGCATACAGCTACTTTCGGAGAAAATATAGTGCAGGGTTTCACCGCCTCATCTCCCTAATAATGTGAAACATTCATCTAATGCTAAAGACAGAACTAGTCCAGGCCTGCTCCAGAATCTGCTAGTTTTTTTTTTTTATTATGCTGAAAATGTTCCTCAACATTGGTTGTTACTGTATATGTTAACTTGCATGATGCACTGCATTGTAAAGAAATGGTTATATGCTGGAACCATATCATTCTGATGTACATGTGTTATAGTAGATTTGCCACCTTTTTTTAACTGTTAGAGCACCTCGTCACTCATTTTCTGAAGCTCAGTTAAAGTTTAAGATTCTGTTTTACCACCTTTTTGTTTTCCAAATCTGTAATTATAAAAAGGCCATTTTACTGATTTTCTGAAGCTCAGCTGGAGTTAAAGATTTTGTTTTTCCCGCCTTTTTTTTTTCAAATCGGTAATTATCAAATCAATTCTTACTGATTTTCTGAAGCTTCGTTGGAGTTTAAGATTCTGTTTTTCCCGCCTTTTTGTTTTTCAAATCTGTATTTATAAAAGGGCCATTCTTACTGATTTTCTGAAGCTTCGTTGGAGTTTCAGATGTAGTTTTTCCCGCCATTTTTTTTTTTTCAAATATGTAATTATCAAATCCATTCTTCCTGATTTTCTGAAGCTCCATTGGAGTTAAGATGTTGTTTTTCCCGCTTTTTTTGTTTTCCAAATCTGTAATTATAAAAAGGCCATATTACTGATTTTCTGAAGATCAGCTGCAGTTAAAGATGCTGTTTTTCCTGTCTTTTTTTTCGAATCTGTATTTATCAAATCCATTCTTACTGATTTTCTGAAGCTTCGTTGGAGTTTAAGATGCTGTCTTTCCCCGCCTTTTTATTTTTCAAATCTGTAATTATAAAAAGCCCTCTTACTGATTTTAGGCTCAGCTAGAGTTTAAGATTCTGTTTTTCCCGCCTTTTTGTTTTTCAAATATGTAATTATCAAACCCATTCTTCCAGATTTTCTGAAGCTCCGTTGGAGTTTCAGATGTTGTTTTTCCTGCCTTTTTGTTTTTCAAATATGTAATTATCAAATCCATTCTTCCTGATTTTCTGAAGCTCCATTGGAGTTTAAATGGTGTTTTTCCCGCCTTTTTGTTTTTCAAATCTGTAATTATAAAAAGGCCATCTTACTGATTTTATGAAGCTCAGCAAGAGTTTAAGATTCTGTTTTTCCCGCCTTTTTGTTTTTTTTTCGAATCTGTAATTATCAGATGCTTTCTTCCTGATTTTCTGAAGCTCAGTTAGAGTTTAAAATTCAGTTTTTCCCTCCTTTTTGTTTTTTAAATCTGTAACTGTCAAAAAAACAAGAATGTTTGGCTTTTTTGTTTTTGTGTTGTTCGTGTAGCATCATTTTGTTTTTCAAATCTGTAACTGTCATAACATCTCATTACTGATTTTTTCTGGTCTTCCACAAGAATCAAACATTATTTTTTCAACCATTTTGCTATTAAAATCTGTTTTAAAATCTATTTCCTGCATTTTTGTTTTATCAATTATTTAACTCTTAATATCCATCAATATTCCAGTCAAAAAATCCTGGAAATTTAAGCTTTCATGTTTTATACATAAAAACTGCTTTTTTATTCAGATTTATTATTTTTTTTCTAGAAAACTTGCACAAGACAATTAGCGCTTAAAAGATTTATGTGCACGTAGGATTTTTAACCTGCATTATCTCATGCATTGCCTTCTTTCTGCTTTTGAAATGCTAATAGATGGTAATTATTAAAATCAGCTAGTGGTTTGGGGCAATTTCAGAGCTCAGTGTCTGCAAGCATTCGGGCTTGGCTTGATAATTTAAATGAGTGTTTTTGGGCACAGGTACAAGTGTCTGTGCAGGTCAGTGATGAAATCTGTGATGATGTCTATAAACCATGTCTAATCATCGCAGCTGAACTGACCGAATAGCGTAAATAAATGCAGTCCTTTTTCTTTGGATATTCCAGTAATTTAATATTGTTAACAGGAAACATCTCATAATGTGTTAAGGGTTCACATGTCTATTTGTTGCGAGCGCTTTCTGTTCTCAGCAGCACTTCCATTTTCCAGCAAATGTGAGGCAGCTGCTTAAATTAAATGAACAGACTGCAAATGATTTCGTGAGAATACAAATTGACCTCTACGTTTCCATCATGTTTATGAAAAATAAATACTTGATTCATTCAATTATTTGTATATTTAAGGTCAGTCACCTTCCCCGCAAAGCACTGGCAGTTTTGTTCAGATATTTGCAGAAGCACAGTTGGTGATGGCTTTATTTTTTTTAAAGATAACTGAGCATATAAATCAACGATTTATTTAATCACCTTTTATAGGGGAAAAGTCTGAAATAATTTTAACTGTGATTCCAACACTTTTAACTTGGAGTTCTAAGCAGGGTATGAATTTCGGGGGTTGGAGGGGATTGACTACTGGTTGATCCCCTCTGAAGAACGTCAAAACAAGTTGTATTGGGGGAAATTGCAACACAATCTCACGGCAATTCGTAACTTTTTGATTTCATTTTTGATTTGTATGAATTTGTACAATATCATTCGAATACAATTTAGTACAATTTGCTTAACCCTAGCTATGTTTCCTCATAAGATCAGGCGGGGCATTGTGAGAATTAGTTTTCTCTGATCTGTATCTTGAGTAAAACCATTAATAATTAAAATATTAAGATGAATATACATTTCATCTCCTCATAACGGTTCGTATATGTGAATGCCTATCCACGCCAATCAGTATGTGAAAAAGAAAATATTCAACAGTCTGAAAACGGCAGGTCTAGTGTACCGATAGACATTGTAAGTATTCACAGTGCACTTTTCTTATAAAACAGTTGTTTATTTCTTTATATAGTCTAAAAGTAAAGTAAAACTAGTTTATGTAGTTTGACCTATACAGTATAACTGATCAGAGGATACTGTAGGTCAGAATACACTAAATATCCCTCAAAACACTGAAAACTTAAATTTGTTTTAATAATATATTAGATATAATTTACATAAATACATACATTCAATTCACTGAAGCATGTATTACACAAACCAAAAAGTAAAAAGTTAACAGCCCACCCAATTATGAATGTATAATTTGCATCCTGGTTCTAAGTCTGTGATCGATTTAAATAATTCAATCAATCAATCAATCAACCAACCAATCAATCAATCAATCAATCAATCAATCAATCAATCAATCTATATGTTTCCATCCACATATTTTCTGTGCATTTTGTAAGAAAAACTTAATGAAAATACTAAGACGCACACAACCTGACAAAATTCTTGTCGTCAATCCCAGTGATAAGAGCAACAAATAATAACTTGACTTCTAGTTAATCATAGGAAAAATGGCAGAATGTAGATTTTTCTGATGAATAATCTCTTCAACTGCATCCAAATCATCACAAATACTACAGAAGATCTATTGAAACCCACATGTGCCCAAGATTCTCACAGAAATCAGTCAAGTTTGGTCAATGGAAAATCATGATATGGGGTTACTTTCAGTATGGGGGTGTGCGGGAGATCTGCAGAGTGGATTGCAAAATCAACAGCAAGACATTTGTGCTGCCCATTACATTACACCACAGGAGTAACCACAGGAAAGGGGCAAATTCTTCAGCAGGATAGCGCTCCTCAAACATAGAAAGTTTTTTAAAGCAAAGAAAGTTAAGGTGCTCCAGGATTGGCCAGCCCAGTCACCAAACATGAACATTATTGAGCATGTCTGTGGTAAGACTGAGAAGGCATTGAAAAGGAATCAAAAAGAATCTTGATGAACTCCTGCAAGAAAGCTTTCTTTGACATTTCAGATGACTTTATTAATAGGTTATTTGAATCATTGCAGAAATGACTTTTGTCTAAGCAAAGTCAGACATGATCATATTTTATTTTGTTAAAATAGGTCTAATCTAGAGGACTTTGCATTTCATATAAGCTACTTCTGACACCAAATGATCAACTAGAAGTCAAGTTAATATTTGTTATTCCTAAAAAAGTTGGATAGGCGACAAGACTTTTGTCAGGTTGTGTGCAGTTTGAAAATGCCCATAATAGATTTTGCCCAGACTGGCATCTCTTACAGAAGCAATTAATTTCTTTCTTTTTTTAATTGTCCCCAGTTTTTCAGGAAATGACGATTTTGTTTTCTTTGACTCATTGGTGGAAATTGCTTTATTTAACTTTTTTATGTTTTGCACACAAAAGCCTAATTTGCATCTTTGGATGAAAAAATTCAATCTAAAATGAAAATGAATGACAGATTAATTTTACAGATATTTGGAAATGTAAAAAAGTGAAAGCATATAGTGATGCCATTTAATGTAAATTTCGTGATCTTTAACTTTTTATTTGGTATCTAATACAAAAAATATACACTCTGCCACCCACTGCAGCTTTTTCATGCCTTGTTTTTTTTCTGTTTTCATTTTAGACCGAAAAACAGATTGCTGTGCCAGTTTGTGTGGAACGCCATCTATCAAACAGAGGCTTGATCAGGTATGTGGATCGATTCAATTCACTTCCCTGCCCTTGTTTCAGTGACCTCCATGATCAAGAGCTCTGTAGTGTAGAAAACACCATAATGCCGTGAGTAGCTGGAGCTTCACACACTTTATCATATCAGCTAAATTACACTGCTAAATTACTGGCCAAAACTGCCCCCAAAAAACAAAAAAACAAAACAAAAAGTGGATGTAATAAACAATGTACAGTTTTGCAAAGATAGATGAATAAAAAAATAAATAAAAAAACAAATAAACAAATAAATACATTACATATAAATGTATGTGTGAAATATAGTGTGTATGTGTGAAATATACATATGAAATATAGTGTGATCAAAAGTAGTAAAATATTATTAGTAAAATATTAGTACTAATTTACATAAATAACAAAATAATAATAATAATAATAATAATAATAATAATAATAATAATAATAATAATAATAAGAAGAAGAAGAAGAAGAAGAAGAAGAAGAAGAAGGGGCACCACGGTGGCGTAGTGAGTAGCACGTTCGCCTCACATCAAGAAGGTCGCTGGTTCGATCCCCGGCTGGGTCAGTTGGCATTTCTGTGTGGAGTTTGCATGTTCTCCCCGTGGTTGCGTGGGTTTCCTCCGGGTGCTCCGGTTTCCCCCACAGTCCAAAGATATGTGGTACAGGTGAATTGGGTAAGCTAAATTGTCCATAGTGTATGTGTGTGAATGAGAATGTATGGATGTGTTTCCCAGAGATGGGTTGTGGCTGGAAGGGCATCCGCTGCATAAAACAAATACTGGATAAGTTGGCGGTTCATTCCGCTGTGGCGACCCCGGATTAATAAAGGGACTAAGCCGAAAAGAAAATGAATGAATGAATAATAATAATACTAATAAAAATAATAATAATAATAATAATAAGAAGAATTATAAAGTACAACCAAACGAACAAAAAAGTCCAAGTTTAAGTTTACTAGTACACACAGAACTACAATAATATAGAAATGATAACTAATTAACAATGCTGGTCATATTAGTTATACTGACCTACACACACAAACACACACAATTATTTTTTATAAAATAACACGCCGATCCAGGCAATATAAGAGCTGAGATTATATATTTGATTATATTTTGTTTACTGTTACTTATTACGTATTATTAGATCATTTTAAAATTATAACTATGATTATTGTCATTGTACTTCCACAGGTGTTTATTTATTTGATTACACTAAGCATTGCCAACATTATTTTGTATTACAGGTTTTCTCAAATGTAAAGTTTAAATATAATAAATTATTGCTAGCAGAAAAATCTGAACAATGTATAAAGTCAGGTTCAAGATTTCATTTTTTGACATTTTAGAGAATATATTAACCTTTTTAATATATTCTGTAATATTAAACATTGTAAATGTTTTTACAAAGGATATTTTGGGTATCTGTTTTCATCACTCCATACAGTAAACTGTCAGAAAAACAAATGCAGAATATAAAATACACTATGGAATAAACTATGAAAATTCTGAATATAGGTATGATTAAAAATGCTAAGTTTGGTTTATTTAAATGCTGCAGAAGTGGAGATTTATTTCATTTTGGAAAAAAAAGAGCCTGTATAAATGTACTAATTTAAATTAATTAAAATCTACAGAAATAGACTGATAAAATGTGAGAAAGGAAACACTTAAATGTGTGTGTGTCTTTTTTTTTTTTTTTTTTCCATTAGCCTAAAAAAAAAAAGCCCAACATTTCTAGATTGGCACGTAAACAGTGTTTTCACTTGCAGGATCTTGCCTTAAATTTTTCACAAATTTTAAGAAGTGTTCGGTTGGAGTTTGAAGTGGACTATATAAATATAAACATCTCTAAATATAAACAGATAAGCCAAGCCGGTGTCTGAAGTCCCCAAAATCTAGCTCACAAAAAGCAACTTGACACGTGTCTGTGGTGTGTGTGCATTAAACAGATGAACTAGAAAGGGACCATTTGAAGTTGATACATGTTGCTCTTATGGGAACGCCTCCCCTTTGCAATTTAGTAGAGAAAAAAAGAAAGCGAGAGGAATAGCAGTACAAAAAGCTGAATACATTTCCATTTAATCTGTCGATATAGAGTCGTCTCTCCAGGGGAGCCTTTGATCTGAGATGCAGAGCTTTATTTCACTGTCAGTAGGTGGTGTGTGTAGTGCTGTCTGGATTGTGTGGAGATTTACCTGTGACACACACACTTAACACGGACTAGTGACTTCATTTTGGCAGATATATGGTAAATTAGTCATGTGTCCTGTGTCAGATATAGCTGTTTATTTTTTTTATGATGTCTAGTCAAAACACAACGGTTAGTAACCCGTGTTCCCCAAGGGGGGGGGGGGGGGGAACAGAAATACTATGTGGAAAACTTCCACTAAGGGGATTTTGTCAGAGTCATCTGAAAGAGTAATTAAACGGGCCAGGGGCAATAGTTGTGGCGAAGGAACACAGCCTTTCAAGAGGTACTTTAGTAATCGTTACATTACCCCATCGGGAGGGGAACTTCCACTATGTGGAAAACTTCCACTATGGGGAAATCTATGCAAAATGCCACAATGATTGAACCTACCACACCGCTGGTGAGAGGTTATGCCAGGTACCAGTATGAGCACACCTGCACCACCAGACACATAGTCTTCCAATGTGCCCCCTGGCTCTAACTTACCTTACTTACCTGAGAAATTTCTCTGGTTTAGATATATTTTTCGGTGAGTCGTAAAAAAGCACCTAGTTAATTCTAGAGATTTAAGATACAATAGTATGTTGGGAAAGACTGCAGTTCCAATAGGGAGGACGCTGCGTAGGCCACCTGCTGCCCAGTAGGGGAGACCTGGTGGCAAGAAGGCATATGGACTAGCCCTGAGAAGGGGGAGTACACATATGAGAAGATAGTTAGCAGGGAGGGAAGACACAAGCCCACCTACGAGGAAGGAACTATACCAATGCTGAGTGAAGCGTATGGCATTGCTAGTGTGGATTGTGCATAGCAGGCTCCTATACTCAGAACGCAGGCTGACCAAGATGGCATGCCAACAATGTAATGGGCCAGGCACCTGACTCCTCCACTGAGTCAGATGCTGGGGGCCTCAGAGGATCTCTGTAGGGTTCGCCAAATGGGGAACTCAACTAACAGAATTAAGACAGTGCATGTATCTCTGTGTTAGAGAGAAAGGCATGGCAAACGTGTTACAATACCCAAACAAGTTTCATCATTCATCGGAGTTTACCAGCACACCTGAGGAAATCGGCTTCACTCCAGGATCATAGAAACTTGCAATGTACTAGGTCTTACCCAGCCCGCAGCTCTAAAATGTCTGTTAGAGAGGCGCCGCTTGCTAACACCCAAGAGGATGTGTGCTCTGAGTGGAGTGTGCCCTCACTCCTGGGGGACACGGCTCGCCTTGGTTCTGAAAAGCGAGGGAGATGGCATCCACTACTCAATAGACCAACCTCTGTCTGGATACGGCACTTCCCTTTTGCCAGACACAGCAATAAAGGGGCTGGATCTGCCTCCTTTGTGGGCAGCGCTTGCAGGTTCACTACGTAGCTAAAAGAACGCTGTTGGAACCTAGGGGCACCTAGGTGGGCCAGAGTCTCAGGACAACGTGAGAGTGGGCCAGTCCGAAAATGCCTCCAGATACCCGACCCATTTGATCAATGTCGACATGACCAGCATCGCTGTCTACCTGGACAGAAATCTTGAAGATACTGAGTCGAGTGGATCGAGCAGGCGTCTCCTAAGAGAGATCTAAAAGTGGGTATGGGAGTGGGTAAGGATAGATTAATTATCCACGTCTTACGCCTCTGGGAACTGGATGATGAGGTGATGCTTTCCCAGTGCATCGCCATCACTGCGTCCTCAGAGCAAGGATAAACGTAACACCAACCCCTCAGTGTGGAAGGCAGAGCCCTAGCTAAAGCCAGCTGAAGGAGGATAGCATCATCTGGCATGTTCAGGGTCCTTCCCAGAGACAAGTACACCACAGACTCCACTTCAGGGCATAGAAATGCCTCATAGAGGTTGCTCTAGCCTGAGTGATGGCGTTAACCACCTAATCGGTAGGTCACCTAAGTCCTCTGTGCTCCATCTATGGACCACACGTGAGGTTCCATAGATCTGGGCGTGGGTGACAAATGGTGCCTGTCCCAGAAAAGAACGCTTCTTCAAGGGGATGTGCTAGGGAGGGGCCATCACGAGGAGAGAAAAAATATAGGTCCGATTGAGCCAGAGAGTCGCAATAAACAGACCTGCTCATCATCCTCGCTGACTTCACACAGTATCTGTGCGAGGAGGCTCACTGAAGAAATGCGTATTTACGCCCACCCTGGGGCCAGCTGTCTTACCATACAGCTGGACAGTCAGGGGTGGAGTTTCCATTTTCCCAAGCGAAAATCGCTGTCGTCACCGTGCTGGTCACGACAGAGTGTTTCCCCTCTAGCACGCAGGGCCCGTCCAGAGGCTGAGGGCATGGAGACACAGTGGAATGGAGTCACCCAGTGCGTGCCAAATGTGTCTGAGGACCTGATTGTGAAACCAATGTAGAAGCGGTCTCATATGGAGCAATCCAAGCGGCGAAACAGCAGCTGTGGATGCCATATGCTCCAGGAGCCTCTGAAATAATATCAGTGGGACCACAGTCTTCCTATCGAACTCTCTCAGACAGGTCAGCATCAGCTTGGCATGCTCTTGGGGGAGGCGCACCATCAACCCGAGAAAAGAGATGAGATGCTCTGCACGGGGTGAGCTTGCTCTTTTCTCAATTGACCTGAGCCCCAAATAGGTCGAGGTGCCGAAGCACCCTGTCTCTGTGTGTAATTAATTTATCCCACGAGTTAGCTAAAATCAGCCAGTCATTAAGATTATTAAGTATGCCCTAAGGCACCCCCCATGAGCTTGGTGAAAACCTGCGAAGACAGAAAGAGCCCGAAAGGAGGACTTTGTACTGCCAGGCTCGACCTTTGAACACAAACTGCAGACACTGATGGTGGCGTGGAAGTATGGGGACAGGAAAGTACATGTCCTTTAGGTTTGTTGCTGCAAACCATTCCCAAGTACGAACACACCGGAGGATGCACTTCTGGGTAAGCAATCTGAACGGCAGAGGTTTAGAACGTGCAGATCTAGGATTGGCCATAGCCCACCACTCTTTTTGGTACAATGAAGTATGGGCTCACGCAGCCGAGTCTGATCGTACAAATGAGCCATTGCGACCGGCGCTAAGTGGCAGCATCCGCACAATTGCTGACACAGCAGCGGTGGGGCAGCACAGAATGGACGGCTCAACCGGAGAGCGTTGGGGTCCCATGGAATAGCAGGAGTTGAGAGGTTCACTCTCACCTCTCACCCAGGCTCCGGAGGGGGGCTGGGAGTGTGAGAGAAGGGAGACTGTCCTCCCACACTCTGGCCCCGTTTACACTAGTGCGTTTTCGTTTTAAAACGCATAAGTTTTGCTACGGTTACGCCATCCATCCACACTACGCCGGAGTTTTCGAGGTGCGAAAACGGAGCGTTTTGAAAACGCTGGAGAGAGCGTTTCCATTCTAAAACGCTGCTGTTGCGTTTCAGTGTGGATGGAGGGAAATGGATATCTTTGAAAACAGAGGCGTGGCTGCTGAGATTGGCTACGTGATTGGGGCTTTGGGTCATTGCGTATCCTTTCCTTATTCGTCAAGCGCACATGGCTATGACGTCACCGGCAGACGGCAGACCAGTCTTCACTGTAAACACGGCATTTTCGATAGCCATGGATGTTTTATATTCATTTGTTACTTTAAGTAACAACTCGACCTCGTCGTCTGTCCTCAAAAAGACCTCTCTTGCTTTCTTTACCATCGCGTTCATCGTTCCACCAGCGTTTGTTGACTAACAATAACCAAACGCCGAGCGAGACACGTGCTTCCTGTTTATACTTGAAAGCGCATGCTCAGAGTGCGTGAATGGTGCGCGAATGGTCATGTGATATACGTTTCTGGTGGAGGGAGATCTGTTGAGATACGCAAGAGTGGATGCAGATCGTTTTCATGCTAAAACGCCGTTTTTAAACTAAAACGCACTAGTGTAAACGGGGCCTCTGAGAACTACTGGCGAAGTGCACGGATCTTGTGAGCTGGAAGGCATAGTGTCCCAGACTGGCAATGTTCAGGCTGTCACATTCGAGGAAGAGGAAAAATGCTCTTTCATTGAGGATTTAATGGCGGTTTTTTTTTTCTGGTCCTCCAAGAAACTTCTTGGCTAGAAGCACAGGCGGAGGTGGGGAAGCAGATCTTGAAGCTGCAGGCAGGTGCCCTTGGCCAGAAGCAGTGGATGTGGACCCATATTAGGGCCCATCACATCCCACTGCTCCTTCACCACAGTGAATTCTTGGGTGAATTCACAGACAGTGTCTCTGAACAGGCCAGCCTGCAATATGGGTGTGTTAAGACAGTGAATTTTGTCAACATCACACATATCAGCCAGGTGTAGCCAGAGGTGGTGTTCCTGGATCACTAATGTGGCCATCGTCCTTCCCAGGGCACACGCAGCTGACTTGGTGGTACGCAGAGCATAGTTGGTTGCAGTGCAGAGCTCGTGCTCAGACCTGGGTCGGAACCACCCTTGTGCAGCTGGGCCAGCGCCTGCGCTTAGTAGCGCTGGTAGGTTGCCATAGCATGCAAGGCAGTAGCAGCCTAGCCCATGGCTGTGTAGGCTCTGACTCAGAGGGAGGCAGATAACCTACACGCTTTAGATAGGAGAAAAGGCTGACCCACCATGAAGAGGCACCACCTGAGCATAAATTAACTGCAATGGCAGGCGCAATCTGGGGAATTGACTCATACGCCCTTGCTGCTCCGCCATCAAAGGTGGTGAGGATGGAAGCGCACCCAGATCGGTCAGAAAAAGGTGCCCTATAAGATTGCGTGAGCTTACTGTGCACTTCTCGTAAGAAGGGGACAGGAGGCTTAGAAGGTCTTGCCTTCACTATATCCTCCACATAACACCCATCTAGTGGGTCCGGCTGTGGGCTGGGAGATATGACCCATGGCTGAAGCAGCCCAGGAAAGCACGGCCGCCACGTCTGCTTCTAGATACGACACCGCTCTTTTAGAAAAATAGATTAATAAAGATTAATAACGAGCCAAAAAGAAAATAAATGAATGAATGAATGAATGAATGAATAAAAATTTGTAAATTATTATTCTATTAAAATAAAAAAATCTCTGAAAACTACAATGAAAACTAAAAAAGTTTAGAAACTGAAATAAAATAAAATGTATAAGCCGAAATAATAATAAAACTGACACAATAAATGAATAAATTACAGTGAAATGATTAGGTAAGAGAGCCAAGAGAACAAACTGACTCAAACATTTGATCTTCACTCAATAAGAAACCAAGCAATCATTTTGAACTGTTATATATAAGATGCACTTGATTTATTAATCCTGACACTTTTATCTGATATCTTCATATGTTTTCTCAAAGCTTATCTCGTCATTATCTGTTTTATTTATCGTAAAATCAATTGAGATTCAGTGTCGCCAAATAAACAAGTTCATTCATCTAACTAAACATCATTTTATTGAACCACCGAGTATGTATCTGTGAAAGTATTTCCTCTCCTGATCGCATCTGTCGTTGTTCAGTCATCTATTAATCCATTATTCGCAGAGGAGCTGCTGATTGAACTTTTAACAAGGTCTGAAATCAGCAAAGTAAAGCCATGGCGAATCCCATCAAAAACGTAAATTGTCCTGAGAGTGGGATTTTGTTATTTGTGAATGAGACGTCTACCACAGTAATCTTAGCAGACACAATTGGAGATTGAATCGTAAATTAACAAGATGGTTTAGAGGCTCGCAGATTCCCAATGCATGTTGAAGAAAACAAATAAACAATGCATTTAAATGGATAAACCAATAATAATAATAAAAAACACTCGACCTGACTTCTTACGCACAAACAAATAGAAAATTGTAAGAAAACGTACTGTGTTTGAATAATGAGTATTTAAGGATTTTTATGTATTTATTTTGAGTAAAAAAAAAAAAAAATAAATAATAATAATAGTAATTATTATTATTGTTGTTATTGATGTTATTATTATTCATTCATTCATTTATTTTCTTTTTTCGGCTTAGTCCCTTTATTAATCTGGGGTCGCCACAGCGGAATGAACCGCCAACTTATCCAGCATTTGTTTTTACGCAGCGGATGCCCTTCCAGCTGCAACCATCTCTGGGAAACATCCATACACACTCATACACTATGGACAATTTAGCCTTACCCAATTCACCTATACCATGTCTTTGGACTTGTGGGGGAACAAGCCTTATTATTATTATTATTATTATTATTATTATTATTATTATTATTATT